>WBMY01001049.1:135650-177558 GCA_013397315.1 Donacobius atricapilla | reverse complement strand
GGGGTGGGGGGGTTTAAAAAAATTGTAGTCACTCTAGTCACCCTGTTCTCCTTATTGTTTACCTTCTCTTCACTATTTTTCCTCCTGTAGCTTTTCCATCTCTATTCCCTGATTCTGAACTCTCTTCCTCCCTTGGTAGGTCATCCATTACCAGATGGGAACATGAGAAGTGCCAGAGATCATGCTCACCTTTCTCACATAACACTTCCTTTTCCTGCATAGTTCATCCAACATTCTTCACCAGCTTCAAACCCTCTAATTAAGCTGCCAGGAATGCACACTTTTAATAATCACCCAAAATCCCAAATCATCCAAACCATATTTGAGGATATATAGCAACAATGCATTCCACTTGGGATGAGAAGCAGTAAACAAACACATAGTGAATTACAAGCCCCGTCTGGTATGAAATGCTAGGCTTCACCCTCCTGCCTGGTTTCATCCTCGGGCTATAGGACTCTCCTGACAGCAGTGTGCCACTCATCACAGCATCACTGTGGGTAAAGCAATCATTCATTTATGAATGGAGAGTTTTGAAGCCAGAGGAATTTCTCTCTTGTCCAAGTGTTTTAGGACACTCAGGAATATTTCAAACATCCAGTGGCTGCAGTTTAAGGATAGCCATCAGTGCTATCCAGTTAAATGACATCCAATGATGAACAGGAAACAAGGTCTAACCTCTTTTTATGTACATTTTCTTTACACTTTCATTCCAGAGAGTGCCACATAACCGTGATTTAAAATTTTGAAGTATTATTCACCACTACACATTTATTTTCCTTAGTAAAATCTCTCCAATATGATACCTAAGTAGAGTGAGTATAACAGTCTCAAACATTTCATTTCAGCACATTTTATTTGTAGACACTGCTTTTATCAGTGTTCCATTACTTGCCCTGTACCTGCTGACCGGAATATGCACAAAGAAGAAAATGGATGTCTACTTAATATTTAGCCTAACAGTTTTAACGGAAAAATAGTCACATTTCTTATATTGTCCCTCATTACCAAAATTATTTATTATCCTGTTCCTCTCTTCTCTAGTAAGACAAAACAGGTCATAGAATGATAGAAATAGAATACCAGATTGGAAGGGACCTCAAGGATCATCTGATGCAACTATTCTTTGCAAAAGTACAATCTGGTCAAGGTGGCCCAGCACCTGCCCACTTGAGTCTTAAAAGCGTCCGGTGTTGAGTAATTCACCACTATCCCGGGTAAATTATTTCAATGACTGATTGTTCTCATTGTGACAGAGTTTCCTCATGGAATCTCTCCAGGAGTAATTTGTTCCCAAGACCCTTTGTCCTTTCCAGGTGAATCCTTGTAAAAAATGAGTCTCCATCTTCTTTGTAGCCTTTCTTTCCATGCTAGAACACCGTGGTAAGGTCTCCCTTTCTGTTCTCAAAGCTGAAAAAATTCAGTTATCTCAGCCTTTCCTCATACGGCAGCTTCCCAGTCTTTGGATCATCTTTGTGGCCCTTCTCTGGACCTTCTCCAGCCTGTCTACATCTTTTTTAAGTCGTGGGGATGAAAACTGAACACACTGTTCCAAGTGTGGCCTGACAAGGGCTGAGTAGAGTGAGACAATGATTTGTTTCTCTCTGCTGGTGATGTCCTTGCTGATGCAGCCCAGCACGCTGTTGGCTTTCCTGGCAGGAGCAGCACACCGCTCTCCCACATTGAGCTTGTTATCAGCAGAACCCCAGCTGGTTATACTCCAGCCTGTGCTGCCTTCCTGGATTATGCTTTCTCAGGTGCAAGACTTTACACTTGTCCTCACTGAACTTCGTAAGGGCCCTGTTTGGCCACTCTTACAGCTAACCCAGGTCCTCCTGCAGGCTGGCTCTCCCTTCCGAAGTGCCCACTTATTCACTCCATCTGGCATCACCAGCAGACTTTGTCAGGGTACAAATTCTCTCATGGATCCTCTCATCCAGATCACTTACGAGGATATTAAACAGCATTGGGCCCACAATTGATCCCTGGATGGCTCCACTTGTGACAGATGGGTCAGTTTAAAAAGTAGCTATTGACCATGTATGTGCTATACAAATGCCAAGTAGTTTTCAAGTTCTTTTCTATTCTGACTTTGAATATGACTCAATGACCACTCAAGATTTGACTGCTGTCTGGTCCGTATCACAGAAGTTTGCTCACAGTTACACCATCCTGTGAGTGGCTATTCAATAACCAAATTTGCCTTAGACATGGAAGTACTGGAAAACTTCTGATGATTTTGGTAACACTGGTGAGAAAAAACAGGCTGCAAGCAGGTCTCAAGAGTAGCTCCTACTGTGTATTTAAACATGCATACCCAGGAGTAGACTTCACAGAAGGAAAGTAAAATCAATTAGTGGTTAAATTTTCCCTTTCCCACAACTCATTAAAGGTACTGAGAGGATTATCAGGTAATAAACTGGTCCTGCCAAATTGCTTTCAATATCTTCTGTAGCAAAATGATTCTTTATTAGCAGAAGAGTAAAAAAGAGGTTTCTCCAGAGCATAGAATCTCCACCATGTCTCATCTCATATAAAATAAAATTCCTGGCACCAGCAGAAAAAAAAAAGTAAAAAAATTTACCTATGAGTTTCTCAGAAATCACCTGGAAAAAAAGAAGTTTGAATCTGTAGCAACTCTCAATCTTTCTGTGCAAAGGAATTGCTGACCAAGCAAGTCAGACCAGTGACAAAGTTAATCAAAGAAGCTTAGGTAGAGAAAAAAAAAAAAAAAGAAACACATTACTGAGGACAAATGTAGTACAGTCAGAAAACTAATGAAAATGGAAAAGAGAAATGGGAAAGTACATGAAAGAAATTATTTGAGCTCCACTGATGGATGTGATTATCAAGATGAATATTAAGTAAAAAAAACCTACATGAAAAAACACTGCAGGAAAGACTAAAAATAATCCTAATAACCCTCTGATGTCATAATTTCCTATATGGGATTCACAAAATAATGATAGAATATATGGTCCATCCATTTTTTCAGTTATATGTTTCAATAAAGAAGGAAACATGTCCTGAATTTCGAGACAGACTACAGATGAGAAAAACTGTCTGTACAGACATTTAACGAAGATTTATGACCAAAATCCTGTTTCTTTTCCATACAGAAGATTACTTTGTTGTAAATCTGAATTAAAAAATACAGTTTTGTTCATCACCGTGTCTCGGATTTTTACTGATTGATTCAAAGGGAGAGAAAAAGAGACAGAGGTGTTGAGTCTGAAAAGCTTTGCAGAAAACTCATCACAAGTGTACGGACTAAGAAGCATCATCCATAATCCAACAAGACTGAACCAAATCATACCAGACAATAACAAGACCAATGGTGCTGGTGCTACATGAAACAGACCCATGTAACTCTGTTCTCTCCTTGCCTTCACTAAACAGAAGCGCAAAGCCACAAGCCAGGAGTACAAGAAGTTGAAGATGTTGATCTTTTTTCTGAACCTTGAGTGATGTGAAAAATGGAAAGGGAGAAAACAGCTTCAAAATACTGGCTGTTCTTCTACAGTCACCTGCATTTCCCTTTTATCCTCTAAAAAGGCACAGAAGTTAATGCAGGAGTATTAAACTGCTATTCTCAGAGCAACAGTCACTGGGAGTAGCCCATGGATGAGAAGACCATTAATTTGAACAGCTTTATTACAAGCTAAACTGGAAACTCGGCACACAACAGGATTACTGCTTAGCTCTTTGGCACATATTTTTTATTTTCTGATAAAACTCAAAGCATTCTAAGTTAACCTTGCAGGGTAAAGATGTACTATATTTCTTGCACCAAAACCCAGAAATGTATAAAACACCATGTCACTGAAGAGGCTATATACAAACCTCTCCAAACCACACTAATCCATACAAAATCCACTCTAATCTATGTATATTAACTCTTTCAACCACAGTATAAATACTTAAAAGTCTATAAAAATGCCTTTAAAAGACATCCTTTGAATCCAAGGAAGGTAAGCTTTTGAAACAGCTCTGGATACACACTGCATGGAATTAATTTGAAATTGCATATTGCATTTTTGAGACATCACTTGAAAGGCACAGTCCTATTTTTTTTTTTATTTTGGAAGGACAAAACTCACTCTATATATAGACACAGACCACTTTTGGCAACCTCTACAGCATAATTAACCCAAGTAATCAGCAAATGGTGGTATCTAAAGTTCCAGAGTATGAAAGTATTGCCAACTACTGACTTCATGAAGGCAATCACTACCAGTGTTTATAAAACACCACAGTTTTGGTGGTTTTTTTTCCAGAAGTTCCCACAGCTCTGTGTATTAGGCCACCAGACAGCAATCCCACACTCATAAGCAAGAAACAAGCATGGAAAGTAGAGTGGGAATACTTCTGAGGATGTAAGTCAACACTCCAGAGTAAAAATGGGTATAAAAAAGAGTTTGCTCAAAACATCTACCAAAAAGTCCTCTTTATCCTCACAAATACTATCAGATTCATGGACTGGGTTCTAAAAATAGGTGCTGCTAAAAAGAGCTTCCATGATACTTTTGACTAGCATGAACATAGCTTAACTAGTTACAGAGTCAAGGAATTCCAAGTGGAACTACGAGATACGGCAGTGCTCAGAACTTTGCAAGGAAGACTGACAACATCCTTGGAACTTCTTCAGTACTGTCAACAGTAGAGTAAATCTAGAAATATTTATGAAGCACTTATGTCAGTTCAGGGCAGCTCATGGTTTATATTCTAATCCCTGACAAACATTTGGGCAGTGTAGGACATCTCATGAAAATGTAAATGCCATCTTACAGGATAAAATTACATATTTAATGTGTAAAAGCAATAGGATGAAGCACAGACATGAAAATACGGATTTTCAGGAAAACATTAATAAAATAGCATCTCAGGCCTCCTGAAGTATTTTAATGCATAACCTTAAAGAAGAAATCATAAAATGAAGTACACAACTTATTAATTTATCTAAGTTTCATGACTTTATTTTCAGGCAACTACAAGAGAAAGGAAAAAAAAAGCTTAATTTTTCAAACATGCAGTACTCCTAAATACAAAATAATAGAAAATTATTTTAAAAATTATATATGAAAATTATGTCATTCTATGACATTCTCTTGTTTTGACACTTGAAAAAGATGCTTTTTAAAAAAATATATCTACAGAGAAACTTCTACTGAGAGTATACCTATTTACACCTGGTTGTTAATTTGAAAAATCAGTATTCAATAACCATGTTTTCAATAATAGTCACTTTTCAGTGGGTTGAGGAGGAGTAAGTAGTGAATGTTCATGGAAAGGAAGACAGGATGCCTTACCCTGAGCCTCTGAACTTGACAGCCTTGTTTCTCTGTCATCTTCAGAAAGTGACTGAAGTTCGATTCATCAAGCAGGATATAAACTGCAATCCCTCTAGCAGATGCCTCCACGATTTCTCTAAAAATATCCACATCTGTAAATATATCCATAACAATGGCAATGACCTGAATCAAACAGGAAAGACACAAATTATTGTATTGTATAAACTCATATATATAATTCTTCACTGAAGCCTGTGCTGAGCTAATACACTAATTTTTTTAAACATTAAAATGTTCTGTTTTCTGTGTTGCTCCCCTTAACCTGAAGGCTTTCAAGACCACCAGATCCTCTTTTGAGAAATCAAGTGATCACTTGTGTGATGTTTGTCACAAGTACCAAAGTCCAGCAAAATGTTGTGTTGTGGGTTGTCTTGGTTTTGTCTAGAATCAAGCTGATTTTGTCCCTAATAGATGGTACCATGCTGTGGCTGGGATTTAGTATAAGAATAATGTTAATAACAAACTGATATGGTTGTTGCTAAGTAGCGGTTACCCCAAGTGAAGGACTTCTCATTGTTCCATGCTCTGCCAGTGAGCAGGTGCATAAGAAACCGGGAGGAAGCACAATTAGGACAGCTGACCCAAACTGGCCAAAGGGATATTCCACACTGCAGAATGTCATGGTCAGTGTATCAACTGAGGGGAGTTGGCTGTGAGGTTCCAATTGCTGTTCGGGATGGGCTGGGCATTGGTCCATGAGTGGTGAGCAATTGTACTGTGTCCTTCTTGGGTTTTACTCTCTCTCTCTTTCGGTCTCCTTTTACTCACAATTATTGTTATAACTACCAATAGTATCCTTGTATTATTGTTATGTTTTACTTTGCTTCAATTNCTGTTGACACATCATTAGCAATTTGGGAAGAACTACTGTTGAAACGTGCAAGGAAATGAGAGGAAAAACCAGTGTCTGTGTAACTTCTAAAGGTAGTATTTTTATCCACTGGAGTTTTTATGAAAAGTTCCAATGAGATGACTCAGATGAAATTCAAACCAAGAAAACCTTTCACAGATATCAGAGCAGGCTTTACCATTCTCACAAATCTTTAAACTACCTGTATATCAACTTTAAAGGTGTAATTGTTAAGTTGCAAGTACCCATCTTAATCTGGAAGTGAAATATTTACCTCACTCAGGTAAATGCTGTTGTGCACAACCGGGTAAAAGTTATGTCTCTAGTCAGTTGTTAAAATTACCTTTTTTGAATCTCACCTGCTGTCTTGGTTTGAAAGACAGGTATCTGCTGGGGAGGACAAGACCTCCCTTTGGAATGGAGAATTCAAACCCCCTCCCTCCGAATTATTAAAACTTTGATATTAAGTCGGCTCTCAGGCAAGGATATGGGGATAGGAATAACAGCTCTTTACTAGTATGTATAACAAGGCAAACAAACAACAACAACTACAGCATTAATGATAAACAAAACCAGGAGCCTCGAGGGGCTTTTGTTTCACAAAGCCCGGGGCAGTCTGGTCTCTCGGGATTCCAAGAGCACCAAGATGGAATGGTGGAAGATCCCGGGCTGGTGGATGGGATGTACCAGAAGCTCCGCGGTGGTAGCTGGAAGGGCNTGGCTGGGATTTAGTATAAGAATAATGTTAATAACAAACTGATATGGTTGTTGCTAAGTAGCGGTTACCCCAAGTGAAGGACTTCTCATTGTTCCATGCTCTGCCAGTGAGCAGGTGCATAAGAAACCGGGAGGAAGCACAATTAGGACAGCTGACCCAAACTGGCCAAAGGGATATTCCACACTGCAGAATGTCATGGTCAGTGTATCAACTGAGGGGAGTTGGCTGTGAGGTTCCAATTGCTGTTCGGGATGGGCTGGGCATTGGTCCATGAGTGGTGAGCAATTGTACTGTGTCCTTCTTGGGTTTTACTCTCTCTCTCTTTCGGTCTCCTTTTACTCACAATTATTGTTATAACTACCAATAGTATCCTTGTATTATTGTTATGTTTTACTTTGCTTCAATTATTAAACTGCTCTTATCTCAAACCACAAGTGTCTACTTCTTTCCAATTCTCTCCTCCATCCCACTAAAGGGGTGAAAGAACAAGTGGGTGTGTGGAATTTTATTGCTGGCCATGACACGGGTCTGTGTAGTGACTGGGTTTGTGATGAAAAGGAAACCCAGTAAAAGAGAAAGGGAATGAAAAACTGCAATAGTAATACTGTAGAAAAACCTCAAAATAAAATTGCAGTATGCATAAAAAAGAAATCAGATAACATTTTTGTACACGGGGCTTCTCAATCTTCCATCATTTTCTCTAAAGCTAATGGCTCAAGAGCTTGAAGTAGCTAATAAGCAGACACTGAAGAGCTGGAAGCACTTTTACTTGGGACAAAACCTCCTCAGATCGTGAGAGCTTGGCTCAAGAAGACCAGCATGCTGAACACCAGCTACCAACACCCTTCAATCCAAAGGGATAAACTAAGTATGTCTGATTTGGAAAAGAAACATCCCTTTAGTGGTANTACCTTTTTTGAATCTCACCTGCTTAGAACTAAAAGTTTCGTTTACGCCAAACATGTATTTAAATCACTAGAAATATAAATGAGAGATGACTTACGTGAAATAAAAGTAAAATAACAATGAAAACAATTAGAAAAGGTAAAAAGACAACTCTTCAATAAGAGAAAAGGAATGATCTTGACCTCTTCATTACATGTCACCTGGTAATAAATGGTCTTTACAAATCCACCAGTCAGAGAGGAACTGAACAGCATCAAAGAATTCTTTCAAAAATCTTAGGTAATATGCCAATGCATTACCTCATTTTCTTTCTTGGCTTTTTGAAAATAAATCCTAAATGTGTTTTTCTTGAGTATAGAATATATTTCTTTATCTAAGGACTGAAAACACCAATCTTCATCTTGGATCTCATCACTTTCAGACTGCACCTTGCGGCTTGGTCTTGTTTCTGAGATACACAGCGTTAACTGAACAAGGCAATCCTATCTATTCATCTGTCTTGTTTCACTTGCATCCGAGAAGAAAACTGCCAAGACAGATCAAGTATGGTAGGTAAAAAGACAAAAAATTAATCTGTTCTCAAATAGTCTGTTTCATTACCTGTGTCCCCCTTCCTCTGAACTCCCTATTTCTTCCTAGGCTTTCCTTCTCTTCAGATCTTCAAGAAATGCCTGCTCATTGCATTCTAGGATCAATTTAAATGTAAGAGAAAAATCTTGAATGGATACATTAGTGTACGCTGATACGAGTACATGAAATATTCAAAACCCACAGCACAGCCCTCAAAAATCATTCTAACCATTTCCTATGGCAGATATCTAAGATATTCATGTTTGCAGCATTTTGTGGTTGCAAAGGTTGCTAAACTGGAAAGATGCAGAAAAAAACCCACAAGAATGCATCATAAAAACTAAAAATCAACACTGACTAAAATGGCCATATCTATCTTCATGAAGAGGAAGGTTGAGAAATAAACACATAAGCAAACAGGCTAATAAGGTGGTTATGTAAGAAGGATGCATGTGCACAGTTCTGCAGATATTTCACTTGTGAATGAACAGGGAACCCTCTTTGTCTTCACTAGTAGAATTGTTCTTAAACCATTTAGCTTATTAAATCCAGAGTAATTCCACAAAGCATCAAGTAGTCTTACAAGAAAATGTAGGGTTCACTTCTGGAGTTGGAATAGGGAGTATATTTTGAAACCTGGAGCTTGTGCTGTCTGAAAAGTCCTTAGCAGAATTTGAGTACATAACTGCAAAGCCACAGTGATGATCTGACAACCAAATGGCCATCCATTTGTGCATTCCCTACAAACCAGGGGTGACTCGTGTTGAATGTCCTTATTAGGCTGCTCATTTACTCTTAGCAACACTCAACTGATCTATTAAACACAAACATAATTAGGCTCAGCTGCTGGAGAAGACTGCCAAATTTAAATAATGCATATGATAAACATATATGATATATACAATATGTAAAAAGTCATTAAGAGTGATAAGGTAATTTCTTCATACTGATTTCCATAAACTAAAATAGATGCTTGACCATAAACTATAGGTTTTGATTCAGAAAGTGGATCCCATAAATGTCATGGCATAGCCTGGCCTTTAAATGTATCAAACTTCCCTTTTTTTTTTTTCCCTCTCCTTTTAATAGGGGTGTATGTACATTTCCCCAGTTTGTCTACTTTGCAGCAGAATGGACTATTGCACATGGGAAAAAAACAAAGCAAATATGGTACTGAGGGTCCCAAGTTTTGATTAATTAAGGAGACCAAGATTAGGAAATTACTTTAGTGAGGTATACTGTAATGTGTACCTACCTTTAATTAAAGCTGAAACAACACTGCAGGATTAGTTACTTGCTGCAATACTTCAGGAGAGAAGATTTCACTAGTGTGTTTTTACATTTGTTTTTGCAATTGGAGAGCTTATTTCCACCCAGGTACTTATAAGAACATAACAGTGAACTCCAGCAAGGAAGAAAAACTGATATAATTCAAACTGCAGAAATAGATCAGAAAATTGCCTATTCCATAAATTCTGTTTCTTTGCGCATAACAATACTATCCTGAGTCAAAAAAAATCCCTCCTCAAGGCAGAAAGCTCTAGTGTCATACAGGAAACATCCTTACAAACTCCATTTTTTTTTCCCAAAGCATATTTGTTTTCCCCAATCCAAAGATCTTTTTAAAAGGAACCACTTATGCTTTTGAAGCAAATACAATGACCTTCCAACCATTCTGGGAAAGCTGGATGGGTACAGCAGTTTTTTGATGAAAGCACCGGAATTCTGGGAGAACTTTCCAAACCTTGTCAAACTGATTATCACCCTGATCAAAAATGACCCTCATTTAGGAACCGCAAAGCATGTTACACTTTCAGGGAGGAGAAAATAGTTGGTAGAGCAGACACTTGCTGTGCATAATATCACATAACACTGAAATTATGCACAGCAAGAGGGAACTACCTCCACCTGGGTAGGTATTAGATGGAAGAGCACATTCCAGTGACCAGCTAAAAGAGAAGACAGTGCAGAAAACGGTTTTTATGCTAGTTTTCTTCTCCCAAAATTAAACTTAAATAATCTTTGATTGTCACTACTAGTATTTTTATCTTACCTACCCATTCTTTTTTTTAAGTGATGAATGTTTTTTAAGCTTAAAATTTGGTTTCAATGACATCCTTACAGAAGAAGAAAATCCATTGAAGTCAGTAAGCATAAAATTATTCCTAATAAATCAGGCAGTATGCTCAACTTAACTGAAGGCAGCAGTAGAGCCATATTCTTCTTACTGTCTTGACTATGCTTTGCAACAGGAAAGTTAACTACACACTCTACTTTGGCATTTAAAAACATGTAAATACAGACAGGAAAGTATAATTTTTTTTGAATAGTACTATTTTTATGCAAATATTACAAACTATATTTTTCAGTATGTTGATTTATTTAATTTGCACATTAGTGAGGAAAATACCATTTTAAGGCTCAGTATCTCTAAACTATCATCACTTTAATACAGAGTTCTTTTCATTCTTTCAAAGTACTTAACAATTTTCAATTTTGGTAAATGACCAACCCCTACACAAAGTATCAGTGACAAGGTTCATGAAAGACTCATAGACATTTGTTTTGAAGGTTAAAACAAACAGCTATAGCTGCAATATCCTGCATATCCTTGCTAAACAGGAGGTTAAGTACATGGTAACACGGCAACAGAGTGGATAATATGACCCAGTAAATGGGGGCCAATGTCCAGTTCTGTGGCAGCTGTTACGCTGCAGGGTAACCTATTGCTAGTTTGGGCCCATTCACATGCATTGTATTTGCCTAGATGGTTCTCACCTTCAGAAACTAACTCTATCCCTAGGCTTATCTAGAAGGAAATTGCCAATCCCAACAGTTGCGCTTATCATTAAACATCTGCTGAGTGTGTCCAGGGGAGGGCCACCAAGAGGGAACTTGCCCTGCGCAGACTACATGGAAGAACTGGGTTGTTCAGCCTGGAGCAAAGACGGCTTCAGGGAATCTTACAGCAGTTCCCAGTACTTTACAGGGAAGTTCTTGAGGGACAAAGTCAGGTTCTTTGCAGTGGTAGCAGCACAAAAGACAATGGTCAAATCAAAACAAGACTGGATATAGGGAAACCCCCTCATTCCCACAAGGACACCCCAGCAGGTTGCCCAGACTGGTCCAGTTAATCCTTGGAGGTTTTCAAGACCCAGCTGGATAAAGCCCTGGGCAACCTGTTCAGATACTACCACTAGCCATGCTTTAAGCAGGACGCTGGGCTGGAGGCTTCCAACTGACCACAGGCTGCAATCTGATGATTCAGAGGTCTTCACTCCCATCATTGTCAAAATGAAAGCAAATTTTGCCATGTTTGGTAGTAATTATAAACTTTGATGTGAGGCCTAAAAATAACAAACAGAGACTAGAAAAAGAGAACGCTGAGAAATAAAGGAGTTTTTCTGCTTTACTTCTTCCATTGTTGATAAGAAAAAATAAGCGTATTTTAATCTTCTTTGAGTTTTAGGACAACAAAATCAACCTGAAATTCAAGCATAAATGTAGCAAAAGGCCTTTACTGCTAGCGCTCAGAAAGTCTGTTTTGTGAACCCTTGACAGTTTCATTATCTCAGCATTACCACTTCTTTCACAAATATGAATTATGATTCTCTAGGTTATACAAAAAGTGTGTGTCACTTGACAACTCCTTTGCTATAAGCAGTAAAAATACAGATGTCCTCTACTAAAACTGGTTCCTTAGGGCAGGCGTTACTAGAGACACCTACCAACATCAGTAACCTAGTAAGGAATAATGCTGAAGACCTACCCTACACTGCAAGAGTATTGATTTCTTGTAACCTACATGCGGCTTACTTTGGGCATTTTATGACCAAAATCCATATTGCTGTGCAGTGTTTTTAAATGTCAGCACCCTTTCTCACTCCAAGAACAAAGAACCTCATCTCTGACAGAATTATTAATTCTATTTTCATTGACCTTTTCTCAGTTACTCCAGTCCTCTTTTTGCAGATCCCTGTTTTGGGGAGAATCTCCTCATGGCACAGGCCCAGCGCTATCTGAGTCTGGCCTCTCTCAGGGAGCAAGCAATTGCAAGAGTGCAGAAGGAGGATACAGTGCTGTGTACCATGCTGTTAGGAACAGGAGGCAGGCAGCAAACTGATCAGTGATTTTCTGGCATCATAAGAGACAAATTTGGTGATCAATGCAGACAACTTGCTCTCTAGTAAGCTATATAATATGTCCCACAAATTATTGTGGTCTCTTTTCAATTATGTTGGTTTTTATGGTTGAGGGTTTAGATTCAGCTTATGTTTTCTGCAGTTCATGTTAACAGCTCCCCAATAAATCATCTGTTAGCCTTACTTTCCAGCACTGTTGCTCACACCAGAGTGTTTCTAAGACAGAAGTTCATTAATTTGGTATTAATTTGCAAAATTGAAGATAGCCCTGAAATGCTTTGCACAACGCATCCTTTTATTGCAATGTGTACTTTGAAACCATTTGTGCTGGATGAATTGCTGAGGTCTCACAACAAAGTAACAGATGAGAAGTTTTGCAATAAAGTGCCAAAGTGTAATATAAGGAGGGGAGCCTCGCTCTGTAAATACAGCCTAATACAGTAATATAAATAGTAATCAACCATTTGAGTATTATCCATTCTTCTATAATTTCTGTCGCAATATAATGGAACAAATACTGAGATGATTTATACCTATGCAACATTCATGAAATTAATGTCACTACTTGTTGCATTGTCACTACTTGTATTATCATCATAATTGACCTCCTGAGATCTTATTTAATATATTTAATTTGGCTCTTGATTCACAGAGCGATAGACAACAACTGTGCAGGGTACTTGGAAATGTTCTTCCATTATTGCATTTTTTAAATGCGATTTAATCAACCACAGGGTGAAGTCTGGCACTTCATTATTACAGGCAGCTACGCCACCTCAGAATCAGCTCTCCTAACCCTCACTATCCTATTTTCCTCCTCCTGCTCCAAGATATTTCTACCATTTATTATGTGGACAGAAAAACACAGGTTCCCAGAACTGAGTACACCTTCTGTTCTGATCACCAAGCCTCATTTTATCCTGTCACATATCACCCAGAAAACCTAAGTATTTTAAAGTAAAAACTAAGTTTAGATGGAGTAAGAATTAACTTCCAACACATTAGCAGTCTTCAATAACCTCAATAGCTTCTCTCTGCAACAAAACGTCAGAAAAGTTCAACACCAACAAAAAATCATATAAATAAGTTCCCTGTCCAGAAAACATAAACTAAACTTCTAGCTATCTCCTGCAATACAACAAGAAAAACAAATACAGACTATTAGAAAATTATGAAGGCAGGTAACCACATAAGGCAAGTATACAAATAGTTTTAACTGTGTTTACCTGCGCAGTCCACATGGCAGACTTGCCTGCTCTGTCCAAGAAATACACACAAAAGACGGGCAGTAGATGGACTTTCTACTTATCAATAACATGACAGGAAAGTGTTCTGATTCTGTCAGTGAAGAATAATATGACAGTAAAAACAGGAGCTCTGAGGAAGGATGCAATTTTACTTTGAAAAACACCAGGAAGACCACTTTTTTACAATGAACAATCTTCTTAAAACTACACGAGAATTCTGCCTTTTGCTCAATATGGCAACTTTTGTGTAGCTTAATATGCCTAAAAAAAGCAGATCAGAAAACCAGCATTAGCTCTTTGACACGTGAAACTAAAACCAAAACTAAATTCTCTGAAATGTAAATAAGACTGTTTTCTCTGAAAAGTGAATGTATAGAAGCCTTCTGCACTACCTCTCAGACAGCTATTGCAGGCTAAGCTAGCAAGTCATACCTACACCACCTTAAAGTGATGCCTTCTCTGTTACATCTTGAAATTCACACAGCTGGGAATTTTATCTTGCAAAACTTGCAAGAAGGAGCTATATTAATTCTAGAAATGTGATCTTTATCTATGGGTTTGGTAGTTGCTATTCTGGTTAAAGGATTAGTAAAATGTGAGCTGACCAAACTACAGGAGACACCACCTCACTCCAGCCAGCAGCACAGGCAGTGATTCCTCTGAAACTTTACTTCCACACATGCAGAATTGAGTGTCGGCCAGTCACGGGAATGAGAAGATGGAAGGGGATATATCAGGGACTCTTCATGGGGACTTTCCAAAGAGCATTTATAAACCTAATCCTTGGAATGAAGGATCAGAAATGAATGAAGGACCAGAATGAAGAAGGATCAGCTGTCAAAGAAACAGCTGCTGCTCAGTTCTGGCACACCATAGACAAGAAAATATTTACCTAAAATCTGCAAAAACCTGTCATGCATGATTAAAACAACAAGCATTCACAATGCTCAGTTCAACACTTTTCTTCCTGCTTGCAACTCCCATCAACAACTGAAACACTTTTGATATTTAGCAAGGAAGTTGTGTTCTGTCACTGAGAACCAAAGTAGGCAGAGGTTCTACAAAAAAGGACATAAGGCAGCACAGAAAATCCTCGGCAAGATGGAGGGAGCGCATTAGGGACCTTACTCTGCCCTTTCTTCTCTTGCCATTGATATTGCTGCTGTATTCCCAGCGCCATGTGGGCTACAGCTGGTTGGGTAGCAAGATTATAATATTTGTATTTAGCTCTTCAGAATGTTCATATTCAGCTGTTACGTTGAGAAGCTGCCAAGCTTTTTCTGAGGAACACAAACAGAACGGAAATGCCAGGATTTCTGATGGCCTACGACTCTGCTATACCACAATGGAAATTCATGACAAAAATGAAAGGTACTTCTCTAGCCCCTGGCTTTCTCTATGATGAATTTCAAAGACTTGTTGCTTCAGAAATATATATATTTTTTTTAATTTAAAAGAGTATCAACAGCTTCAATACGTGAGTTCTTATGGGTTCTCTTAATATTTAGTGACTGTTTAGGCGACTTGAATTAATATTATAATGTTATGCTTTTTATTTTAAAGCACCTACGCATTCATACGTGCAGTATTAAACGACTGCATAAAAACAAATAATGCACAACAGTGTGAAAAGGCCTAATTATTTTATATAAAAGTCCCAGTAGCATGTGTGGACCACTGCAAGGTTAAAAATTCCTTCAATACCTGAAATTATTATTTCACACCTGAGAACAAGGTAAAGGGATGCCTCAAATGCAGGGGGGACAGGGGGAAAGCAAAGGGACAAAAACATTTTTTAAAATGTACTAAAATTGTCCTTTTAAATTACTCCTGCTTAAAAATGCTCCTCATAACACAGTAAACTAGACTGGACATTAATACATCTAAGGGCTCTTCCTGCGATTTCTTTCAAGAAATATTAAAATAATTGCTTATCAAAGAGTCAGAGTAAAGATATGAGATTTCAGCTAATCTAGGTAATAATTCTAGAGAATATTTTGGGGTTTGCCACCTTTAACAGTACATTTTGGTGAGGTTTTTTAGATTGGGAATGGACTGATATTTTGAGACAGTCTGCCTTCCCACTGATTCACTTTGGTTTCCTCAAGAAACCATCCTGTATAAATATTCAACACTAAACCCCTCTTCCTGGGAGTTTATATATTGAAAAATGCTAGACAGTGTATAAAACCTGACAATATGAATGAACATTTACAGGCTGTAAACTTTAATCTATAACAAAGGCATTTGTTAAAGTATAGAACTTTTGTTGGCATTTGTTAATTAGTCACTTGGGAACAATGAAAGATTTTCTTCATCGAAAGCAGATTTGTAGGAAGAAAAGATGGTTCAGACCAACTTTTCTAGACCAGGAAGGATAATTTTGCTTTTAAGTTCGCTTATGCAAGAGCTGTGTACTGTTTGTCATCTTTGAGACCTTAATAGTAAACTCATTTCTGAAATGAAATAAAATGGGAAGCGCTGAATATCTAATACTTTTATTTTATAAATAAGCTACATACTTAAAATATCTTGCACGGGTTTCAATGATTCTGCTAGTGTGTATATATATCAGACAAAAAAAAAATCTAGAAAAACATAACTACATAGTTCAATTGTATAACACTGCCTGAAATCCCTTCCTCTTGCTTACAAGAACAAGTAGGTATAACAGGTACAGCTTGCAGAGAAGAGAATCCAAAAAGAAAGGCAAGGATATACCACAGGGGTGGAAACAGTGCTGACTCCACAGTAGATGCTGGAAAAGAATGGAATTAGATGAAAATAAGTATCACAAAAGCAGGAAACACTTATTTTTTGCATTTATATGCACATGAAAATTTTCTTGTATCCAAGTCAGTAGACAAACCTGATGAATTTCAGGGTGGCTTATGAATAGGAAAGATAGACTTTGGAATGCCTGTATGCAGTATGTTAAGCACAGTCCACATGGACGGCCTAGCAACATTTTTAGCAAGTGGAAAAATAAAAGCATATAGTTGTGGAAGACTTGTAAGCCGTGTACTGTTAAGATCATGAGTCTTATACCAGGGTGACCAAGTAAACACAAATTCATACTAAGACTAATATTTTCTAACATGGAAGACATTACATCCAGGAGAAAACAAATCTATTTTCACAGGCAGTGCCCAATTAAACAAACAAACAAAAGGTTAAATAACCATATTTCAAATCAGTGAAAGGCTGCAGACCAATGAGCATGACCTGATTATATAACTGACTTAATGACCTTAATACTGAGAAACAAGTCCTAATTATATCATTAATTACTGAAGGTTAGTCCTCTATAGACACTCAAAACTTCTTCCAAAAGGTAGACTGCATAAGAAATACTAGTAGAGAAAGTGTTTCAGAGGTAAGTGTAGAAGAAAATGAGGAATAAAAAACTGGGAGTCCTTGCAGAAGACATTGTTAAATATCTATAGAACCTCAACTGAGACTAGAACCAATTCTGGTTAAAATCTGCTCTAGTTCACGGTCTAGAGAAGGTAATACCAAAGTGAAGAAAGGAAGCCTTAAGAGAGGCTCCTGTTAGTCTTAGGAAAGTAGTGGCATAATTTCTTTGTCTTTAGGTTAAGAAGGAACATTATGGTGTGCTGCAATAGAGTAATATTTGTTGCAGCTGCAATTAGCAGACTGGATGGTTCACATGCAAGACAGCAAAATAATTTTGCTGTTGGTAATTTTTAATTAAACTTTTGAGTATCAGGGAAATAATGCTTATGGCCACAATTCAAAAAACAGTTTGATGACCCAAGCTGGTTGCTCAGCCTGACTTCTGAAAGGAAAACCAACACAAGAGTCAATTAATACAGAAATTAAGGCTAATCACATATTTAGGGAAGGGTAAATGGGAAAACACCTTTTCAAATATTGCTTATTTCATTCTTTTTTGAAATACAGCTTTTTTATTCAGCTTCATACATGTGCTTGAGTGTCAATAATAGATACATGAGATGTATACACTTGAGGGCTGGTTATTGGCCAGACATTTAAAGCAGTTGTGAAATCAAAATGAAAACATTTTGATTGCATGTATTTCTAGCAGCAGCCTGTAAGGCTCAATGATATTAAAGATTTTCATATTGCTGTCACAAAAGGGGAAGCAAATCCATTATGATTTAGAGATTATTATGGCCTATTTCTGTTCACCCTTCCCTTCCGTGACTGTCTTTGCCTTACTTCCCTCTCCTTCCCCACTACCAATTCACGCCCTTAATTCTTTCTTTCTCCCTTCCTGTCCTTTCTTTCCTCTTTCAAGGGAGGAACTCCAAACTCGTTTAAATTTGAAACTGAAAAAAAACCTGATATTGGATGCTGAATGTGTTCTTAAGATGGGTTCCTATGTATTTTATACAAGCTTAAAACTACTCCCCTTTTTATACCACATTTTATGACTATACCCTTATGATATTCACAATAAAGCTTTTTGATTACTGCGACAACTACTATTTGCTTCAATGCCACTAATTTCAAATTCTATAGATGTAGCTAGAAATGTGTAAGGAGGTCAACTCAAGCAATAATATGGTTAGAGTAAACCAGAAAAATGCAGAACACAGGCTGTTTAAAATTACTTGTCACAGGTCAGTGATGGGTCAGTATAAAGGAAAGTCAGCGATCCTCTGGAATAAATAAGTGAGGATGAATAATGAAAAGTTTCTGCAGGGTTTAGCTCTGCCAGATTCTCGGTTCACCTTTAAAATTTTTCCAGTTTAGCAACATGACAGAGAAAAATGCATTTATAAATAAAAATAGCATGTCTGGACAACACCTGTAGTAACATTTATGTTGCAAAAAAAGCAACAGTCAGATGAGTATTTTGAAACATATATTACAGACATAATGTATGCCTGCACAAGTCCATATGGCACACAGTTACATCTGAATGCCAGTAAACAACCCAATCAGATGATTTAAACTATTTACTTTTTTAAACACGCTGCCAATTGAGCAGGAACCTTCCCTGATACTCATGAGATGCAGATTACATCACCTGCTCATAGAGCAGCCACAGCTACTTGTGCAACATATTGCTAATGACTGTATGCTGGCAGACTGCATTTCAATTTCACCTATTTCAAAGACAGGTTTTGAAACTAATTAATTAAGTGTTGTCTGCAAATCATATTCAGGTCCTCAGGTGAAATCCATTACCCTGGCATGCTAGATTATTTATTATAGATTAAAAGAAAAAGGAAAAAAAGCTTGCAGACTAGTCTGAAAGCATCAGCAGAATGTCCTAAAGATAAGAAAAGATTAAACTTGTTAATAAGTAAGTATGTGCAGCTTTTCAGGAGCAAAACAGATTCAAAATTTTTATGCACAATAACATATGGAGCAAGATGTCTGAAATAGTAGGGAAGCAATTATACAAACCCTGCTCAAACCTCCTGTGAAGCAAACTGAAATGAAGAAGATAAGTAATGCTGCAATTCTTGTAGCCCCAGTGGAGTGAATAGTGAATTGGAACTAAACAATGTACTACACAGAATTTAATTCCTGAATCAAATGCAGCATTAAAAAATAAAACAATAAAAGAATTACAAGTGAAATTATTATTAAAGAGTTATAACTTCAGTACCAATGCTATGCTTTAAAAATATTGTATTTATAAAAATTATTTTAATTTTTAAATCCTTTAAAAGTTTTTAAGTGACACTTGACAATTCTTATTCAAGCATGAATCTTGCACAGGTAATGAGGTATTTGAGGGAGTTGCAAGTCAAGGGATAAGCAACAGAATTCAAAGACACAAGTGAAAAAAATTTAAAGAAACATTTCTTTCTTACTTGTTTCTGCCAGGTTTTTGCTCAACTGATCTTTTGCCTCTACGTGAGCTGACTTTTGAATTACCTGTCAAGCTGTCAAGCAAGAAGCAATACAGCTTTAGAATTATCTTGGTGACACTATTATTTAGTAAATGCAGCTAGCATCAGCTTTCACTGATCTGCATACAGCTCTCCCACAAGACCATACAAGTATTAATTCATCACTTGCAATTTGATACTGCAATTATGAAAAATCAGACAAAAGATTATTTAATTCTTCTGTATAAGTCTGATCAGATATTTATAATACTCCATCTTTGTTATCTACTACTCTTTCCATTTAAATGTAGATGTTTATTTTTAATGGTTACAAGTTCATTGAGTGTATTCATAATCTTTTCTTAAATCAGAGCCCTAGGCCACTTCCAGGACACGTCTGGGGCAGAGCAGATACAGCCAAGCTGCAAGACTTCCTTCCATGATCCAGATTCCATCTGCCTCAGCCACAGACGGGCACAATGGTCTGCTCCTCTCATTTTTCTCATTCTCGCAAGGATAGGATGCATAATGAAACACTCATTCAAGAATTATTCATGGGAACAATTACTCAAATAAATGAGTTATCACTGTGCAAGTAACTGAACTCTTTATGCTCAGCTGAGCTAGTGACCAAGTTAATGGCAAGTTAATAGGGTTTTCTTAATGGGTAGAAGAGAAACTTGTTATGACAAGTCTTCCACTGTACAGCTTCATGTATGTGAGAACATTCCCCTTTCTATAAAATGCTCCTCCTAATGCACATTGCATGCCAGTTCACACACAGCCCCCCCTAACCTCAGTTTGGGTAATGATAATCAGAGATCTACCTAATCAGGAAGCCTGCTGAACATCTGCAAGAAATGCAAAACTCCTGCTACAGCAAGGTAGTATCCTCCAAAACATCACAGCAGATACCTGAATTTAAGAATGGAGGAAAAAGAAAATCAGTCTCAGGGGACCCTGCTGCAGCTCTTCAGTACCTTTCTTTGCAAGATTCACTGCCTATTTGTGCCAGTGAATCCCCTGCAGCCACAAAACATTCCTGCACTGAACATCTGTGTACCTCAAGCGTATACATGCTAGGAAACATGAGGGGCAGAGAGGAAAACTCACTTCTTTTGCCACCAAAAGCAAAACCTTCTAATAATAAGGTGTGAAAGCAGAAACACCACTGACCACACTACCCATGGATTTACATTAAGCTAAGCTCCGTTGGCAAATTGGCTCTGCTGGAAAATATACCAAGCATGATAATATACAAAAGCAAGCTAAATATACTAGATAACTTTGATTGTTTGAAATAAGGATGGAGATGAGAACATGTAATATACATCTGTGGAGGAGAGGTGAACATTTTATTCCAAGAACACCTTGTAAACTGTAGCTTTTTGATGCAAAATAGTGCCTTTCAAATATGGATTTGTTCTTACAAAGTACCTCTCAGGTCTCAGAAATCAACTTCCCATGAGTAACCTGCCCACTCCAAGTTCATGCCAGAAAGCCTCTCCCCATACCAGACTGCAATGTTCCCTGTGCATTGTGCATGCATGGAATCCATATTTTCTGTAGCACAGTGCGCTCATGTGCATGTAGAGGATTGTACACGTGCACACACACTGACTGGAAAAAAAAAAAATTATTTGCCTCTTTCCTTTAGATAAAAAGTTTCAAACCAGCCCTGTATCGACAAAAGAAAAAAAGAGCAATCACTTCAGATGTAGTACAGGACAGGTTTTATCCTTTTTTCTTGCTCACTTAAAAAGGTGTGCATCTTTTCCTGCTCTTCAGGGTCTTTCTCCATAATTCTGAATCTGCTTTCAGTGCAGTTGGTGCAGTGTGTACTCACTCAAGATTTGAAGTACAGCTGTCAGGAGGGGGTTTTTCAGAGAGTCTATTATAAATTTTGGTTTACTGTCACCAGCAGTTGGTAATTAAAAAATACTCCAGTCTCTTTTCAATCTTAGAAATGCAATATACATAATTTTCATTGACACAGGAACAATTTTTGCAATGAAACCTGAGTCAGGTATGCAAAGGTAGGATTTTCATGACACTCCTGTGGGTGACTAAGCATTTGCTGAAATGCAACTTAAGTTAGAAACACTATTTCAAGTGAACAACAAAAAGTGTTATTTTCTTGTTTCTCACTGAGGCAGAAAGGAACATTGCCAGAAAAAAAGTAACGTCAGAAGATGGGCAGATAATGGGGAAGCAAACAACTCTTTCATATTTGGATATTACTGCAATATTTCTGCTTGAATGCTCTAAAGCAAATAAACAATCTCATGGACAAAACAAATACATAAAAGGTTGATGCAAAATATAAACTTTCAAACCATTGAAAGCACCTGAAAAAGGTAGATTTCAGCATAAGCTTTTGACACTGTGTTCCCTACCCCTAGCACGAGTACCCCAAACTATCTGTACGTCTTCACGAATCACTCTGAAATTACATTCATATTTATAGATGAAGACTTTGTGTTCTACAAGGAATTTGTATACAAGTCTTCCAAGTCCTAGACAATGTATTTAATCAGAATTTTTTTATATTCAACAAAAAATAAAAACATGCAAAACCCTCCATATTTTTAAACGAATGAAAAAGACATTTGAATGGAGACAAATGCAGGGAACTAGAAAAGCATGTAAATCATTCCCATTTTATCCAGTTCTAGAAGATACTAGCATAGAAATGTATTTTTAATAATGTTTTTTACAACCTCCTGAATTATCCCCAGAGCAACTAAAAAACCAGAAACTTACAGAAATCTGTTTCTACTACTTCTCTGTCATAAAAGACTCTGGAAGAATTATCGAAAAAAATAAGCATCTTTTTAAATTCCTCTTAAATTAACACAGAGAGCTTTTCCCCTGTAAAGCGCTAACCATTCCATAAACGCAGGAATAACATTTTGCATCTATTTTTATCTGGGCCACTGAACACATACAGGGCGTGTGTCTGTGTGTGTGTGTGTGTGTGATGCTGTCCTGTGCAGGGCCACCTGAGTCAGTCCATTGCCGATGAGCTTTGCCACAGGCAGCAGTCTGGTCACACTAACGCGATGTTCCGAGGAGGTGAAGACGCCCTGCTCCTCACGGGTGTCCTTGTGCACTGATCCCGGCTGTGGGAGAAGATTCTCAGAGGCCAACAGCCAGGGATTGTGGAGAGGCTGAGCATCCCAAGGTCCCTATGAAAGCAACCCCTGCAGCTACGAATCAGCCCGAGCTGAGCCTCACCTCACCCTCCAGTCCTGCATTTAGAATTCTCTGCACCTTCTCTTTTGGCTGTCGTGTTGAGTGATGAGATGCACAAGCAGAAAGCTCAAGCAGGCTTGGTCTGGGCTTGCAACCTGGGTTTCCTCAAGCAAATTCCATCATTTAAAGAAAAGTAATTGTCCAAAAAAAAAAGTTATCTCCCAGGCAATTATGAATTAGTTACCCGGAAGTGTTGATGGTAAAACTAGCACCCGCCTTTTTTAAGGTCAGATTTGCTCTTAGTATCAGCTCTTCCAAGATGTAACACTGTCAGGCTTGTGTTGGGCAGGGAGTCAGATGTCATGATCATTACAGCCCCTTCTGACACCAAAAGCTATGAATCTCTCAGTTTTATCAGCCTCTGCTGATTTTGCAGTCCAGAAACAGCTGCAAAGATGAATAGAGAGACCGAACAAGGCACAAGTTTTTAAAGGCTACAAACACCAATCACAGGCTCATGTTTACCCAGCTCTTTTTCAAAACAACTTCCAGTAAAATCAATTAGAAAATCGTATCTGAAAAGGAAAGCAATGACAAGACTCATGAAGAGGACGCATGAACACAGTATAAGCAGCAGCATAAACTCAAGAAGTACAGAAGACTGCTTTATACAAAAAAATAGCATTCATTAAAATACCAGAATAACTGCTAGTCCTGGGGGGAGATCATGTCTCCATGAATGAGTTCAAAACTACAGGCCTGCCACTGGGATTTTGAGGGGAATGAACCTGAAGCATAGGAATTCTCACTAGATACAGTGCAAAGAGCCATTCACTTCAAGTTCCCAGGCACAGACATCCCCAAAGCATGCCTACAAAAACCCCAAGGAAGCAAAAAACTACATATTCTGTGAAACACTAAGGAGAATTTTACAACTCGAAAACAAATGAAACATTTAAATTGAGATTTTCTTGGTTTTGTGGTTTTGAACAAATTTGAGAATGGAAGGAAAAAAGAGTGTAGAGTTTATTACCATTAAAATCCTTCCTGGACAACCTGCTGACCTTCAAGAGCCAACCATGACTTTGAAATTAATTACACTGTCCCACGTGAAATACCATTCTCGATTTTCATAATGCATTAATTTAGTTAACTATGCTCATAATTACAGTGAAAGAGTTTTGGCATACATCATATTCACAGGTGTTCTGCATTTCAGCCTGTGGCAGCGGCAGACAGCAAGCTTTTCAATGAAATTCCTCTGTCTGTGTGTGTGTGTTTATTTATATAAACATTTTGTAACCTCTTAATACAGATTATTTAGAAATATTTAATGTCAGGTTTTACTTCTTTTTTTTTAAACCAGGTAAAATAATTTCTCTTATTTCATTTATATATTTTATAAGCATAAAATTGATGCAAAGAGGACGCTTTACATTTTTGCCATTTCAGTCCAAAATCCAATTTAGAGCCACAGATCAGCAATTTAAAAACAAAACCAGAACAGTTCAATGCTTATTACTTACACTGTAATCGATTTATTCATAGCTGTTGAAAAAGAAAAAATGCTAACCAGGGTATTTTTACTGTAATTTAGGACAGTCAGTGGAAGTCACTAATATTAGGAAAAAAAGTGAAGTACTGGATTATTTTTAACTTTTATGTTACAATGCTTTCTGTATTTCCAAATTTCTCCTCACTAGAGAAATAGCTTAAATTCTAGTCAAAGTGATTTCTTCCATGATCTCCAAACTGGAGTATATTAAGCATAATTTTCAGAAAACATCTCCAGTGTTAGGACAGCAATGCCTCCAATCGGCATCAACAAGAAGCTTTTTTGTACCTTATCAGGGTCTTCTTTTATTTAGGAAAAATAGTAGATTCTTTACACAGACTCAGCCAAGACTGATCAAAGAGGCCACCCAGATTTAGATCTACTGAGTAAGGAAAAATTATGCTTAAACCCATGTCTGTTTCTTTTTGCATGCACTACATATATTATAATCCCCACACATCCTGTATGACAACAAGCAGCTCTGACAAAGTTCCATTTGAGTTTTTAAAACTAGAAACTCTGTGTAAACATCAGTGTGAAATGAAAGGCAGCCAACAATGCCACTGCTACTTCTTTAAAACAAGTCAGAAAGATTTCTGTATTTGAAATTAAAATGCCACAACTTTTGTTTCTCTTTCAGTATTGTATTTCCACAACAGGTAACTTTAACTGTGCTCCTAGAATGTTCCAACAAATGTATTTAGCTGGAAATCCCCCAAATCGTTGAACACCTACCTTTTTGTGGTATTTTCAAACCAATTGCATTCTATGGAAAAAAGCCTGAAAAAAAGGATTAACTTCTAATGAGGCTTTCCGATAGAGTACTCAGTTTTCTAACTTCAGTGCTTGCATTAAAATACTGTTATTACACATTTCAGAAATTAGACATTTTCTCTTTTCAAATTACCTCTGTTTTTGTTATGTGCAGTCTACTACCTTAAAAATAGATAGCTGGGTTATGAACTAGACAGTAACACATTAAATGGAAACGTTTTCTTCTTTTACTTTGTATTTTAAAGGACTACTTTGTATCATTAAATTTAGCAAATAACCTCCTCAGACAGTGTGAGCAATGTCTCTGCACAGAATTCAGCAGACTATGAAATTCTGATCCCTAGAATTTTTGAAACTAAGAAACCACTAAGAAACCAGTAACCACTAAGAAAATTCCAAACAGGTATACCTACCTATGTACGCACCATTTTGTATCAACATGTCATAACTGTCCATTTCTCGAGGTAACTTTTAATTTAAGAATATGGAGCATTTAAAAAACAAAATCCATAAAATATTTTGGACAGTTCTACCGCAATAACTAAATTCCAGATGTTCGCTTCTCACTGGTTTTTCTTTTGTTTTTCCTACTTACATACCAACATGCTTGAAAAAATGCACGTGTGCTTTTTGCAATACATTTTGCAATCATTTTTAAAGCCTTACGAGTACAAATTGAGAAAATTTTCCATGAAATTCTCCTTGCAGTGTCTATAAGTTCAGTAAACGTGTGTAACGTGACAAAATATAATAAAGCCTGTATCCCCCATATAAACTGTTAAGGTTTGCTAGCAGAAGACAATCATTTTGGTTGAGGCTATGGATAGGAAACCACAGAATAAAATGTTCTTTGATAGACACTCTATATTGGCAAAATTTGTTCTTTCTCTTTATGTATCAACATGATCAATTAAGTTTCGCTCTTGTATTTCTTTTGAAGGGACCAGCCTATCTTCTATAACATTCATATGTGCATGCATCCCACTTCTGCTGAACCTGGGCCTGAATGCAGGGATCAGTAATGGGATTGAAGAGAATGTGGGGAAAGGAAAACATTCCATTGGTTTCATGGCTTTGCTTGGCTTTCAGATACTCAGCTAGTCAACACGGTTTTTATTTAGAATAAAAGAATTACAGCAGTCTGCTTGGACACATTTTTTGGGTGCTCACAGTGGATGCAATCATCTGAAGATGTGGCTCATTTTGGACTACAAATGCACTGTGGCATGATTTAAGAGAAAGAGATTAATTAAACGTTCAAAATCAGATCCTTAATGATATATGGCCATATCCCTAGGCATCAATTCTGCAAACATATGCATGTTAAGTTAATAGAACCTCTCATGTATACAAATTACAGTATTTAAATCCTCCCAGAATTACCGATCTATTTTTGCTTGAAGGAAGGAAAAAAGTGTCTTCATTGAGCAGATATTACATTTTTGTCTCCCTGCCCTTTACTAAATATTCCCCAAAAATTTCTTGTCAAGTTTTATTAGATGTACTGTTTGATAAAATGAGATGAAAAGCAATTGTGTATACAAGTCACAGTTGTAATTAAATAGCCCACTGTAATTTCTGATACACAAATGTTGGATCTCTAAACTTTGTAATTTTTGCAAAAACATCAGTAAGATAGTCCAGTTCAGGAAATACATCTTCCCAATATTGAATGTCAGATATGCAATTTATAATAAAAATCAGGAACCTATTATAAATTGATTTGACTACCAATTCAAAAGCATTGCTGTGTTTCTAACATTATGTTGGTGTTTTACAAGGTCTTACTGGGAGTGACAGAGGAGGGAAAAAGATACAAACACCGTACTGCAAGCACTGTCTTCAGGTCTGCTGACTGGTATCTTCCAACGAAGCTACATTTCTTTATTGACCTAAGAGAGAGATATTATTCCCAGATATCACACCTGGAACTGCTTTCCAGAAAGATGCCAAAAGTGTCTAGAGCAGGCTGCAAATGTTCACCTCTGTCTGAGGTGCACAGTGAAAGGAGGAAGGCCAGAGGAGATAGGGCTCTACAAAGAACAGAGCTGGAGAGGGGGGCAAAGAGGGAGGGAAAGGAAAGAGGAACTAGAACCAAAAATGTTTGTATGATGGTCTCCTGTCATACTGTAAGTACGGTCACTCCAGCATGCACATCTTTCATGCCTTACTCCCACCCCTGTGATGCAGATTCTCAGGGAGTTACTTCTGATCAATGCTCACTACCACAGAGTAGAGCTCAGCTGATTCAAAGATCTCTGTATGTCTTAAGCTGTATGATGTTCTAAGACTCCAGTAACCTCAAGCTGCCAGCATTTTCACCCTGGGCGCAGGCTCCAGAGTGTTATGGTCTCTCTGAAGAGCTAAACAGTCTTTACTTGCTGCACTGGTTTCTTGTAAGGATCAACTAAAAGGACTGGCAGGATCCCTGCTCCTCTGACTTGCCTCTTTCCCAACATCCAAGAACAGCACATTTTTCCTTCCTTTGCTCTCCCTCCTCCAAAAAGCACCTGGAGCTCTGGTTTTGAAAGACTCTGGTACGTACACAGAAGAGCTTCCTGAGCTCTCAAGAACTCATTGCAAAGACACTGTTTAACTCCTCTAACTTCAAGATGAAGAACAGAGACTACGTGGGACAGGAATCCTGTAATGGTTGATTGCAATATCATATCATGGCACTTCAGATCTGGACTAACTTTCATCATTAAACTTATGCATAAGAAATAAAATCATCTAACTAATGAGATTTCTGGCACAAGTGGCTTACTGATTGATATTCATTAATCCAGAATTCATTAAAAGAATAGATGATGATATTACTGCAATCATTTTGTGCATCATAAAATCCATTAGAAAACACAGTGATATTACTGCTGCTCATGTTATGCAAAAATATTAAATAGGGAGATGGAAAATACATAAACAAATAGAAGAATCATTGTTCCCAGTTTAATCTTTATGTTTATTCTTCTCATTTCAAAAGTATATCCTTTGAGCAAAATAACATAGTTCTTTGTTACATTTTAAAGCAACTTTCTGTAGACTTGTTAGAGTACATACTGCTGTAAAAATTAGACCTGTAGATGGCTGTAATTTTAGGCCCATGCTCAGCAAACAGAGGTTACTGATCTCTATCAAACACATTCTGTGCAGTCACACAGGTCTGCCTATTATTAAAAAAAAAAAAAAACCCACACCCTTAAGAGTGACTTTTCAGGCATACTGCATGCCTGTGCTAATCCACTATTAGTCAGTGACAGGATATTATCAGAAGAGTAGATAGATTCAGATATTTCTCCGCTCTGTCATGCTGGATGGGGACCTAGTTGCTTTGACAAGCAGCATTTCCCTGGCATTTAAAGCAAATCAGTTTTGCTGACTTGATATTGTAAGTTCTGTTTGCTGCCTCTGATGTCTCTAATCAGAAGGCACAGCTCATTAGCAGGGTGTTCTGTACAGCTTAAGAAGAGCTTAGTCCCATAGTGAGCATTTATTGAGAAAGGTCCCACTGGGAATCATAACTTCCTTCTGCGTTGGTTATTTCATTTCATCCTCAATATTATTTCTTCCTTATCAAGCAAAAGCCTAAAGAAAAACTCTAACTACAGTGCCTTCTGTGGGCTGATGCCACTCAGATTCACCCAAATTGAAAGGGTCTTAGTGCTTTACCTAGTGCTTCAGCCATAAAGGGAATTTATTGAGCTGAAGCGCAGCCTTCTTGGCAAAGAGTGCCTGCAGCTCCAGGAAACAGCATGAAAATAAGGCTGAGATGTTATATCTGCTGTTTGAACTGAAGGCACACCTATTTGGCTACATGAACACATAGTTCTGTGCTACTGTTTGAGCCTAATTGCCAGTGGATGATGCAGATCTCAAAGTTTTCTTTTCATCTCTAAGAGATACGGCGCATAACTTCTCATATTATCCTATCACCCAGCTTGGTCTCTGACAGCAGGATCACTGGCAGAAGTGAAAAGGCCTGAGGAGATCTGGTGCTGCAGTTAGCTAAAATCCCTGGATAAAAGATGCACCAAGAAGCTTTCTGAAGGCAGCTGAAACCCCACATTCCTTGCTGGGGAAAGCAGGGGTCATCCTGTTTTTGAGGAATCTCTTCTGTTTCCTCACACCATACATCTGGGCAGGCACCATGAGCACTCCAGACCAAGAGACAGAACTGGTTAAGATAAACTGCTCCTAGATAAGGTATGAGAACACCCTATACACGTCACACCCTCCTTATCTGAAGCTAAGAAATGTTTCATGCTTTTAAAAATATATTTGAAAAGTAAGCATTACATAGCTTCCCTGATAAAGGTTCGCAACTTTTATCAGGGAAGCACTGATGTTCATCAGAAATTAGTCTGCATAATTACAAATGCACAACAATAATTTTTACAAAAACTAGAACCACAGAGGCAAGAAAATAAAAAATGGCCCTTACTTGCTCTGAGTACTGTTTGCTAATGTATAATATTCTCACACTTTTGGTTTATAACTGTATCTTTAAAAAAATCCCTGTGATTTATATTCATTTAATGCTCAGCGTATCCCAGTAGCCTCATTTACAAAACCGCACGCATTTTGGTTATGTTCTTTGCTGGCTAATGATAAAGGAGAGCATACAAATTCTGAATCTATTGATTATACTGTAGTAGAGGTACGTCTGTAGTGGCTGGTACCAATCAGGAAGACTATGACACCAGTAACGTGTACGATATACAGACATGCAGGGAAACTTAATAATGTTTACTACCTCAGAAAACAAACACCTAAGATATGGGAAAAGATGACAAATAAGGGCAAGGAAAGCAGATAGCTTATAATTCTGTATTTATAATGCAAATAACACTACAATAAATTCAGCTGGCTTACTGATCAGTGGACTGTATACTGAAAAATTATTAGCTGTTGATCAAGCAAGCCATGGCCAGATCTTGCAATTATTTATTTTGAACAGCTCTACTGAGGTGAGTCATTTTATGGATGTCTACAGATCTGACGGTAGAGTAGCAAGCTCAGCACCAGTTACACCCTGTTATGGTTGTGATGGCCAATAGGTCCTTCCTTCCAAAGATAAATTACAGTAGGGTGTTACAGAGCAAAAGCCCTCTGAGGTCTCAGGCATGCTGACAGCATTTCTGAAAATATGGACTTTAACTTCTCTTGGAATTGTATTGTATCTTTACTAGAAAATGGTCATAGACATACTTTATCAGCAGGCTAAAATGGAAGGCATGACTACACAGCTATCTATGGCAAGGTCAGTGCTTCTTTTAGAGAGGTAAACAATAAAGTGCCCTTTGACTCTTCTAGCATATGTATTGCAATACTTGCAGTACTCCTCAAGGAAAAAAATGTAGCATTAAGCAAGCCATTCTGAAATAATTACAAGTGAAGCAGATACTTGTACTCAGATCTGATATATGAGGAAATTTAATGCATGTAACTCACTGGTATGCAATCCCACTCCTTCCAAACAGAAAAAAGGGAAATTTTGAACTTCTTTTGTTTTGTCAGCACTTCTCCACTTTCTATGTAGATTCTATCACACTGTGTTACACAAATACTACTTCAATGCTGCAGGTATCAGCACACCAAGCTATGCTCATTTAAAATTCTACCACAGATAATATAATATTTTAGTTTACAAATTCTGATAAATAACAAATTCAAAGTTTAAAATTACCCTAAACGTGACCCCCTCAAAGCATCACTGGCTGTGCTGGAAAGCTATCATGAGTTCAAAAGCTATGCTAAAACTGCAAAAGATGAAAAAAGGCTTATGGATTTATGAATGTGAAGTGATTAAAGGCTACAGTTCTTCAGGCAAGACTGTTTCCTGGCTAAAAAAAAAAAAAACAGGAAAATGGAGATCTCTCCAGGAGAGGAATTCATATGAACAAAAATATCACTTCAACATTATCAGTATTTTTTGGACAAGCGAAGAAGGGAGAGGGACAAAACCCAAATACACTAGTCTGGGCACTAGTAGAAGCATTCTGATTGGGAAAAACTATTTCAAATCACCGGTTTTGTATTTATAGCATATTTTGATCTGTAATTACTTCAGCATAATGTAGTATGAAGTTATTGTTGAATATGATAAAAAACACTTTAATCTACTGAATGTGCAAAAAGCATAAATGACTTCTTAATGGTGCTTTTGTTTTGACTGACAGAGATTTATGTCAATGAGAGAAAATGCTTTAATGAAAGGAATTGCTACAAAGCATATGTTTATGCTTCACATACATATGTGAATGAGACAGACATTACTAAAGAAATACAGCTGCCTGCAATATCTGTCCTTTAATCTTCCCTATTCCATTTTTAGATTAGTGTGGTTTTTGATAACACATTAGCATAGTTGTGACATAAAAATGGCAATACCTATAAATTTAATTACATCTTTTAATACAAGTATTGAAGATGTCAAAAGTCTTGCAAAGATAGAAACTTGTGAATAAAAAACTACCACAACTAATTAAAAATTACGTTCTCAAAGATTCCCACTCCCCAGGCTCTCAACTCTGCTCGCTCTTCAGTTCTGGATCCTTTCCACATAACAGGAGTGCTAGCAGGAAAAAACTGTGGATTTCATGTTTACAGCATTTAGGAATTGGATTTCACAAAAGTCTCAGGTTTTCCAGATCATAAAATTGCTTGCAGATGTGTCCCATCAATGGCAGTCCTCTCTGCTTGCACTGCGAGGCACTGCTGCAACTGCTCTGGGATCACCCTTACAGGGGAGGAGCAGGACAGCAGGGAAAGAAGGGGACAGGCAAATAAAATAGCGTGAAGATTCCAAAGGCAAATCCAAGCAGAGAAAATGCCTGAAATAATTACTTGGGAGCAGCACTACTTTGTGATAACAAAAAATTGATACTGGGTCACACAGCAAGACAAGTCCTCTTCCAACACATGGCATGTACTCTGTGCAATTAGAAAAAATGAGAAATGATCTCACTTTCTGAAATAAATCTGTCACAATCTAAAAACTATGTTTCACCTGGAAACCATACACATGACTGCCATGCTGGTTTTCAACCATCAGGAAGTCTTTTAACAGAAGTTGAGAGGAAGTTAATGATGAATTCACCCTTCAGCAGAGCACCTGAACCAAAACGCACTTGCTGAAATCCTTGGGGCAGAATGTCTTGGCAGGGAAAATGCTGCTTGTATGTTGTCAGCCAGAAAGTGAGTATTTCTATGTGTTACTCTCATCTTAAAAAATTATATCCAGTGATTATCTAACACTTTAGAGATAATACAGAAAAATGTCTGAGCACGACAACTACTGCATTTATCTATTCTTTGTCCCTGAATTCAGCAGATTGCTCTGGTTTTGACATACAAAAAAGTGCAGCCCCTCTCTCATCTGCTTGAACTGATGCAATTAGTGAGCTAAGACAAGCACTGCCACAAGCACAATTCATTACCACTGTTCCAGTCTGTGTCCAAATTATATTTAAAATAGTTGGCAAAGAGTATTGGTGAAAGAGAAATAAAAGATTGCTCAACACATCCATATTCTACAAGTTTTTTTTTCTGTATAGAAACATTACTGCTCATGTAAGCATGTAAGAATTTGATTTTCTTTCATACTAGACTGCAGCCAATACTAGACTATTATTGTTGTATTATACACATAGCCAAATGAGATTAACAGTAAATAATAGTGAATTAATAATGAACAATAATGAATAATAACAGCAAATAATAATTAACAGTGAAATTTTTTTTGTAATACAAACTTTCACTCTTGCCTGAAACAATACACAACAAAATAAAACAAAAAACCACAAAAGTAAAAGAAAATATTTTCCTTTTTATATATTTGTAAAATGAGTCAATTGTTTTTGTCTAACGAGGTCCACTGCTTTGGAAAACAACATAGGCTTTACATTTTGTACATAACTCTCTCTCACAAGAATTCAAAAAGAAGACCTTTTTGACTAAGTGCTCACCTGAAGTGTGTTCAGCAAGACTAGTAAGTTACACTGATTCACAGTGTATAACGTAATTCTTTCCCAAGGGTCCAAGTTTTGCAACTTTTCTCATTAAAAGCCCCAATCATGAGTATTTCAGCAAAAACAACAGCCTTTTTTATTTTCCATAATTATAACACACTAACAATTCAAATTTTTATTTAAGCTTCTAAGCAATTAGGTTTCCAAAGAATTCTTACAAATATCACTGACTTCATGAACCCAGGTTTATGACTGCTAGTCTGTTTGAATAAAGTCAGTGAAAAGTACCGCATATTTTTTGAATAATGTGCTACCTCATACATTCCATCATAAATCCCAGAAGTATGTCAGGAGAATCTTTAAGTGTTTTCTGGCATGTGCCAGAAAACAGTAACCCTTGGGTTGTCTAAACAACATGGTTCTTTAAAAAGCAGGTTTTAATTCTCTCCAGGAAGAGCAGACCCTTATTTGGGTATTAGTCTGAGCTGTGCCTCCTCTGTAAAACTGTGTAGGAACATCTCCATGGTTGATAGAGGAATCTTGCTACTGTAAAAGAGAAAAACACACTGCCAGAGGGTCCCTTTGGTGCTCTGTCCTGTCCCTTCCCTGTTGCCTCACCCTGTCAATCACAGCTGAGAAAACAGTACAAGAGGTTTCTTGCACACAAGGACCAGCCTCGTAACTGATGGTCCTGAGGCAGCTCTTATGAAAAGTCACAGAGGGAGAGAACACTTCATTGTTGAAGCCTCTGTGTTACAATGTACTAAAAGAAGGAAGTTTCATGTTAACCAGCGTCAACCCACTACAACCTGACACAGATGAGTAATAATCTTGATATCATTTCCCAGATGAATAATCTTCTCAGTAAAAACTTCTAAACATTATCAGCTGCTGTTCAGACAGCCCAGCCGTGATGAGTCAGGCTGAGGGAGTACCTCAAGCCCCAGAGAAGCCGGAAACCTGCCAATGATTAAAGGTAGAAGCCTTCAAAATGTAAGAGAAATAAGGCTACCAGCTTGTTTACAAAAGTCTCCATCATTAAGGTCAGACAGACCTTGCAGTGCTTTTTCCTCACACGGTTATATCAACATATGAAAAAGACTCGTGTCTCTCCAGTCATGCCAAACAGTCTCTTTGTGTGAACACAGGTTATGTTGACAGAGGGTGGTTGGCAAGCTGGATCATTTAGAGATGAGGTCTAGTTACACCAACTGTAAGCCCCATCTTGTTGACATCTTGGTTTGACCTAAGGCACACCACTAACATCACATCTATCCCACAGAAGTGCTGTAGTATACAGGTGACAATGTAATGCCATGCTGTGTTCAATACAGTTTCCCTGCTCTAACAAAACTTCAGGAACATATATCACAGGCATGGATTCATCTCTTTAAAATGGTTAGCTCATTTTTCTAGGATTTAACAGTATTGATCCTTTTCTGTAAGAATTCCATTATTATATCACCTGTACTTTATAATAAAGGTGATGTCTATAATTTTTATGCTGCCTTTGTACTCCAGAAATATGTGACAAGATTTTATTACAACACTTTCCTATAGTCACTGGTTTTAGTCTAGTGAGGCATGGCCTTACAAATGATTTTTCTCTAGTCAGGAAAAAATCAGTCAGCAAGCAAGTTGCTTAATGTTGTTTACAACATCTTCTTAAGGTCAAAATTAACATACATAATAATCATTTTAAGGAGTGACACTGTGATGCATCAAGCATGAAAGAGGTCAAGAATAAATCCACTAACAGTGTCATCTTATCCTTATATATATATATCCCAATATTCAAAAGCATCTAGGTTTCAAGTGGCTCAGTCTCCTTCATGAATTTTAGGGATAGTTTATACATATAAATACACACCAAACAGGTTCCCTCGTGGAGTGAATCAGTGAACATTCCCTGCCTTGCCCTTGCATGTTTCCCACTACACCGAGTTCTCAGGTAGCCCAGGGAAATCAATGCCTGAACTCAGACACTCGGGCTTGGTGCTTAGATTTAAATGGTATGAATATGCCCACCTCCAACAGCCTGTTTACTTTCATACTGAAGTTTGCTGAAATTCCCATAGATTTTGCTTAGAGCTGTGTTGGCTGACCGTGATTGCTGACTTATTCTTTACAGATTTCTGTTTTTCATGTGTAATGTTATCCTGCTGCCTTTGAATATTCTCAAGACTACACATCTCCACTACTGCATAACAAAGAACCCTGTTTAATATAACTACATTTTTTAAGTGGCTTCGGAGAAGGGCACTAGGCTGTTTACAAAGGGCTTACCTACTGTAAGCATGATTTAAATACTTTACCTTAGAAATACTTTCAATTTTTCTATGCATCTGCAGACAAAAGAGGCTGAACAACACCATGTCTCTTAGATTTAACTGCTGGTCCCTGAAGCAACCAGGGTATATCACTGTATCAAAAGTGTTATGGTTGTTGACCTTAAGGTTGTGTTGATCAACTAATCAAACCTTTCAGCTGCCAGATTTGACAGTGACACACATAAAGCATCCTCTTTATAATGTGGAAGCAACACAAGCACGTCAGGGAGCCAACATACTATGCTTTCAACCTTCTTCCAAAGCAAAGCAAGAATCACACCTTATTTTTTCTACAGCTGCATTCAAGAAGCAGCTAACGGGGAATGGCCTAACTTTCAAGACCTCCAAGAAAAACTGAACTAGTCTTCTCAACAGAGTTAACAGTGTTTTAGTTGCTTCTTTTACAATGGATACATTGGCAGGTCAGGAGCTGCAGTGGACAGAGTATTTCAGGCAATTCACAGTCAAGTCTCACTACATACCAAAACAGAAAACATCAAATCTCACTCAGAAAGGGATGAACAGGGAGACAATTAATTAACTCTTCCTTGAGCATACAGTCATTCTAAATTATAAACTGTAGGATAAAAGACCTAGTGATAACTCTATTATGGCAACAAATTATATATTTTATCTAAATATAGAAGACATTCCAAAAAGACGCAGTCCTTCCCTGCCCCGCCCTGTTCAGTCCATTTCTATTGCACATATTTACACGAATGTTTCAGCCACTGAAGTGTTTACAGATGTATGTGAGACAGAGCCCATTCTACCAATTTAAAGCTCACAGAGTCATGCAAAACACAACTGTATTTCACAGGGAAAATTTGAGAGTGTGACATACTTGCCAGAAATACTTCTGAAATTTTGTCGTACTTTTTAAAGAGGTATTATGATCCTGTGTCAAACAGATTTGCACACTAATGCCTTTTTTGATTTTTTTAAACTGACATTGTTTTAAAATTTTAAAACTTAAAAGTTTTAAACTTTTAAAACATTGAGAGCAAAAGTGGTTTCTACATAAAACATTCTGTCACTAAGGTGTAAGCTGGGTGTGCTGTAGGAAACTCAAGATACAAGTGTTCCTAAGTGGAGACAAGTACATTTGGAAAAATGTCCAAATTTTCTAGTCATTAATCAGAGATGAAGGCAAGATACACAAGTAAAATCTATTTCCTTGTTGCCTAAGTCTAGTTTGTTATTTTCATTTTTAGTTTGATTTCTGCAAGGACATGCCAAAATCATAAAACCTGACTCTCAAGGTACATGACTCAGATGAACATGAAGGTGTTGTTTACTTATAACTGTCTGCCATGCCAAAGCAATGCATGCTCCCACCGATGCAAGAGAAAAACATTAGTATAAATCCTGGAGTTATACAGAATTGTACCATATTGTACATTCAACTGAGGTCAAAGAAAAGGTGTGCTGATTATCTACTAATTTCTAACGCACTAGTCAGCATTACAGTAAAACACTAATCATTCATTATAATGGTAAGATTAATTAATCCATCCAATTAACTCTTGATCCCTCTGAATTAAGGTTAATAACATTGGTGCATGTGACACCAAAGGACTGATCTCAGTCTGGGAAAACCTTTCTGACTGAATTGTGAACACCCAGATAATGTTTTCCTGCCACAACAAAAACAAAAATTAAAAAAACCCTTGTAATAAAACACCAACTAGATTATTATTATTACCACTGTTTTCCCAGTATTATTTTTCATGTTTACCTTTCTTGCATCTCGTATCATCTTCCGAACAGTTTCCTTTATGGTGTAAGGCTGTGCTCGTGGTGGATGAAAAAGCAGATCAATATTTGTGCCACCAGAAATTCCAGGCATCAGATAGGGCCAACCTAAGTCAAGATTTGGAGCTTCCACATCTGATTCAATGGGCCAGTAGGTTCCTGAGGAAGAGGTGTCATCAATGGCATGGTTAGAAGAATAAATTGTAGTTTGGGGAAGTTTGTGAACATTGTTCAAAATATAATCAATTTCCTCATCCGCTAGGAACTCTGAGCATCTCTCCTTGGAAAGAAATTCTTTGTAGGCTTCTAAACCTCCTTCAATCAGAGCATCAATAGCTATTCGGTACCATTCCTTGTAATGAGGTTCAATATAGTTGTCTGATCTGCATTCATCATGTAAGGAGGATAGCAAAGATGAAGTTTCCATTTTCACATGTATTTTGTATAAAGTCTTTTAAGCGTCCATTCATGAGCAGATGAAATGTATCTACAAAGAGAAAATAAGTATGAAAACAATATGAATATTTCTAGATATCTATGACACGTGCACAGTTATTAAATAAAATACTTTTCCAGTAAAGTCGCTCTTTTTCTAGCATCTTCCATAAATTTAAAAATATTTTTAAAAGGCTCAGGGACTACTATTGCCAGAAATTAAATATTTAAGAGGCAGATAAATATTAAACATATAGAAATTATATTAAAGAGATAGACAAAGAGCTTTTACATAAAGTAATCTAAACACATAATTCAGTGATTTTAGGAAGTTCTGATATTACAAGCCATGTCAGAGCTCAAGGTACGCTGAACATCCATACCAGTAACACCAAAACAATACCCAAGGCATGTTCCAATACAGTACCATAGGTTACGTTCCAAAGCCCCCTTTGCAACAACTGACTGAGCACTGTCCACAGAAGTACTTCAGAAACTAATTAAATTTCCTACTTTTTGATACATTACTGTCACTGCAACACATGTCTTTTCTCTGCCTTCTTTGAAACCACAGTCATTCAGGTACTTCTTATCTATCTGTTCTCCCATGCTGATCTAATCCATTTGTTGCTCCCAAGCAGGACCAGTCTACCTCATTTCAGTGAGTTATGAGGAACTCCAGAAAGATTTATCCTCCCACATCTGGGATCAAACTCTGAATCAGCAATTTGATGTCTAGTTCCCAACCTGCTCCTTCCTTCTGCCAAAAGGAGCGGCTGCTTTAATCTTTTTTTTTTAACATTAATAACAAGTTGCTTACTGCTGATGTTTTATAAATTCATTCTTATACTTCTTTTATTTCATTTAACAAGGTCTGAGAGGGTTGATTTGTGCTGTGTATTGAAGAGTTAAAAGAGGGAGAACAAACACCCAACGTTTCTTCCTTCACATTTCTGCAACCCTCAGTAACTCACCAAAAAAAAATGGGGGGCAGCAGGGAAAGTGTTTCATGACAGCAGCAGCAGCATAGCCATGTAAAATAGAAAGATGGCAGCACATCTTCCAGGACTAGGGCTTGAAGCTTAAGAGAAAGACTGCAGAAGTAGGAAGAACATCCAATGAAGGCAGAAAAGTTAGGAAAAGCTTGATAGCTTGACAGTTAACATTGGGTTTCCCTACAAGCATAATTAATAGTATAGCAGTATAATAGCAAATAGTCATATGGAGTTCTGATTTCATTTACTGGCACATAAATGTAACTTCATTCCCTCTTCCCATCAAGACCTTCCATATATTTTTGCAAACAGTGCAATTGCTTTCCACTGTCTGTTGGGAACAGTGTAAATCTTCCTGAAAGGAAGTGTAAATTAACTATATTAACCTAAAGGAATGAAAATAAAAATCTCCGTAACTACTAATACTTCAAAAACCAACTAAATGTTCAATTAAACCAAGATTTATAAGGAACTTGGGAAGTCTGAGGTTAAAAAACAACCAAGAAATAAAAATCCAGATCTGAAGCTGGCATCAGCATGTCATAAGGAATAATTCCATTTGAATCCTGTGTCTCAGCCAAGTAGCAGGGCAGATCTTCCCAGATAGGATTGCTTTCGAGCCTGGGGGAAAGGAGTGTTCCTGGCTGCTTCAAGAGTAGCTCTTTGTGGTGAACTGGAAAGCAGAACACGAAAGGGATCTGACTGCTCTCCCCCCAACTAAGAACTACACGTATTCCTGACAGCTACTCAGGGCTTCATTCTACACTGCTCTCACAAGAAGAAATGAAGTATTATAAAATAGGAGTGACACCGTTTCCCTTCTCACAGACGCAGATACAGCCTGTGGTGGAAGGTGACGGAGAACTAAGCACATAGAACAGGCAAGACAGACAAAGATTAAACTCTTAACATATTGAAGATTAAAACAGTCACATTAGGACTGGCCCAATCGTCTGGACGAGGTTTTCAAGATATTTTAGATACAGAATGAAGAACAACCAAGAGTACAAAATGCAGGTACTCAGCTGAGTTGTTCTCAGGAGTCTGAACAGTAATACAGGTGACCTCACTGAGATTCCAATACACCCCTCTTGTAGGGCCCTCCAGGACAAGTCATTCTCTAGTCACTGTAGTAACACAGTCAGTCTGAAAAGTCAGTCTCATGATGACATGTAAGATTTAATATGATTTTACAAAGGCAAGTGAAAGATATTTCTAAAATTCTTACTACTTTGGAATGGATAGACTTCTAAAAAAGAAATTTTTCCATTGACTGCATATATACAGTTGAGAAAGATGTTTATTTCAAAAGCCTGTTTGAATTGATTTTTTCTTCTCATTCTGTCCTTTGAAAATAACTTAAGGGGATAGGCCTACACTTAATATGTAACACTGTGCAGTATAAAATATTGAATGCTATGAACAAATAAAAAACAAAAAAATGATTACATGTGTGTTCTGCCTCATATACATTTCTTTTATTTGGTTTGGTTCTTTCATTTGTTTTTCACAATAGTATAGTATATTCCTTGACTTTTCATTGAACATAATGAATTAATTAATTGTGGCATAGGTCAAATACAGCAATTTAGGCTCAGACTTATGCCAAAAGCAGGGTATACCTATAAGTAACCGTGGAAAGGTGAGACTTCTTGTGCAGCATCTTCCAAACAAGAACAGTCATTTTACAGTGAACATCTTTGATGTTTGATTTACAAGTGCTGTTTACAAAACAAGCTTAAAGCAGTGCACATTAATTTAAGAAAGTAAATGTAAAATTTGCCAGCATGGAAATAAATCACAGAACACTTCAGACAAATGAAAAAATTTTAATCCTGGTTTTTGAAATTAAGGACATCAGCATGAGATACATTCATATGAAACAAAAGAAAACTCCCAAATTAAAATAATGGCTTCAGGTGTACTTAACAAAAGCTCTAGATGTCTTGACACAGGTATCTTTCTCCTGAGAAGGTAAGAGCTACTCTGCAGAAACTGAACCTATGGAACCATATAATTCTGGATAAAGAAGTAGAGGTTTGGACAAAATTCTTAATAAACTTTTCGGTGTCTTCTTCAACCATGTATTGTGATTTCTGCATAATAAACTTGATTGTTCAAAGATCCTCCTCAGGTCAACAATTACATTAGCAAGGTTGTGTAGAATGAGGCCCATCTCTGGAGGCTCATAGATCTTTATTACACTTTATGTACATGATCACAAATTTTACCAGCACCAGGAAAGTTGTAGTTAATCCTCCGAGAAATTACCCTGTCTGTTAATCCCAGCCCAGCATATCAACCATCTTCTCTGCTTGAACACAGGGATCAGCCACTTAAAACTTTTTTAATAAGTGCCATTAATGGCCTTAAATTGAATTTAAACTCCAGTGGAGCTGCTAAAACTGGATCTTCTGCTGAAGAACACAAATTCTGAATCCTGCATTGATGCGATCGTCTTGTCTTTCCATTAGCAACATGCTCAGACCTTTCTAATGCCATTATCAGGAACCCAGCAAGAAAAGACCTTTCTTCTATGAGAAAGAAGTAACTTTGCCTTTATATAGAGAGATTTGGAGAGTATCCCAGACTTCACAAATGCAGCAGATGACAAATGTCCACTTGGGCAAATTATGCAACATTCTACAGGTGTTCCAGACTAGTACTAGAGATAAGGAACTTCCCTGCCATACTTATATTCACAGGATTTTAAAAATTTCCTATTCAGCAACTTTAGGGAGCAGCTCTAACCTCAGGCTTGTACAGCCAGTCCTTGGCAAGGGCCTGGCCATGGTGCTCTCCTCAGGATTCCTTATCTCTTTTCCAATGGAAATGTGATTACTTTGACAGTTTCTGCATAAAGTTTCAACCTTGCCAGGAAATTTAAATCTCGGGAACAGCCTGTTGCAAGCTGTTGCACACTCTCAGTGTTTGTGGCATCCACCTTAGCACCTCTGGCCCATGGCTCAGCCAAGGAGCCTTCCCACGGCTTAAGGGCCTGGCATGACCAACCTTTAACAGCACAAACAGGCGTTTTATGACACCTGCCTTCCACCAACCTTTCTATTAAAGAATTGTATCAAGAATAAGTAATAATTACCTTGCATTAAACAGTGACAGGCAATTACTTAATTATTAACGAAATTACACTTTCTGTGAACACAAAGGACATCGAATCCAAGTGGAAAACAACACCGCAAGCATCCCTGTTGCTTTCTTTCTTTTCTCTTTCGGTTTCTGTTTGCTCGTCCTCTTGTTTTGGGGGGGTTTGTTGTTTTTTTTGG
>WBMY01001049.1:78695-135422 GCA_013397315.1 Donacobius atricapilla | reverse complement strand
GGGGTGTGCGTGGGAGATTAAACTCAAAGTAAACGTTGGCTTCAAGAAAAAATAAACCCGTCCGCCTCGAGTCATGGTTTCCAGGTCAACTCCGGTGGAGCGAGTCGCGGCAAGGGAGCGATACCCGTTTGAGACCTTCAGAGTCGGATACATGGACAAGCCCTTTTTCCATAGCTCAGTTGCTTTGAAAAGGCTCTTCCTTTGTACTTGATGTCTCGGGTGAGAGAAGCGGGCCTGAAGGTAGAGCCCCCCATCCTAGCAGCAGTGCACCTGGGCCTTCCTGCTTCATTCTCTCCAGCAGCAGGCAATCCACGCGTTGAGAAAACCTTGAGAGCCCTTTCTGAAAGGCTCTTTGAAAACGCGATCATCTCTTCAGCAGGATCTTGGAACCACCAACAGATCAGCACATGCCGTGTGCATAAATAAGTATGCTGAGGGGGTTTTGTAATTTTAGACTTTTTGTAGACTTTGTCCACGTCGTACTGTGGTGCCTAACTGCGGGCAGCTCCTTTTTGAGGTGTTTGAGACAATGCAGTGTAACCCTGACAGGCTTTATTAGCAATAACTAATCCAGTCTGACTTTAAGCACAAAATCATTTTGCTAACCTTTACTGCTTAATAGTAAGTTTGGGATGTATCCTATGCTGTGACATTTTGATGATGGTTTCTGAGAAGAAAACAGTAAAAATATGCAATATTTGCACAGCAATATTTGTATATTTAATTGTATATAAGTCTGGCCATCAGGGAGTGTTAATTCAGGTACTGGAATGCACAAGAGGTAATAGTTGGTGTTAATATACTCATGGACTACCCTTTACAGACAAGGGAGCATTTGGATTAAATGATTAGACACTTCCCATACTCAAAAAAAAACATTTTTCCTGGTTTTGATGGAAAAAAAAGGTGAAGACTGCTTTAAAAACAAAATTAAAAATATACATAGAACTTTATAGTTAGTACATGGCACTTTTTATCCCATGAGAATACATAGTCAGGAAGGATGCCCTGTTTCTGTGGAAGCATCCATAAGGAGTTAAAGCTATTTCAATTTTTAAAAGACCAGATCTACTTTCTAAAATTATTTAAGAAAAAGTAAGAAGGTAGGTGAATGGTCACAAAACATCTTTTGACCTTGACTGGTTGGACTTTTATTACACAAAATTTAAAAACCTATGTCTTCTAGAGAAGTTAAGTGGTTGAGTACATGCTGAGCATAAACAAAAAGCTGTAATGAGACCAATCATAGCTTTCTAAATAAGGAAATCTGCATGAAGGAAAGTATCTAGGTGTTTTTTTTACCTCATTAGTATCTGTTCAAGAAAAGGTTTGTTTCTGCTCCCTTACAGTGCCCTTACAGCTCCCTTACAATTTATCAATTGAAGCCCTCCAGTAGCTATACTAGACAAGACACTTCATAAAACCTAACTTGGGTAATGTGTTTTGGAAATTGTTAGCTGTCAAAATAAAGAATGTTTTTACCTAGCAGGCAGCTAAATTCTGTGTCTTGCAGCCACAGGCATCAGTGGAAGCAGATGGTATAAGCAAGCTTAATAAGCAGTAAGACAAAATCGTAAACAATAGGTATAAAACTGTATTGTAAAAGTACGAGGCAGGAGTATGTGTTTCAGTATCCTTACTCCTAGAGTTGTGGAACTGCAGCAGTATGAGGGGAAGCGACTGCAGAAATTGGGCAGCCCTCATTCACCTAAACAGCCTTTCCTTTTGCCATTGAAAATGTTGCATTGGGCAGGATCAGTTGAAGCATCCTATTGTTTGGAATTGTTTTACTGTAATCCAACTGATTCAGAAAGCCTCAGAACTACAGAAGTTCTTAGACAGCTGTTCCATAAACTACATGGGATAAAAGGATCAACTCAGTACGTTTGATGCCACCATCTTTAGAATGATTGTCTTAAGTGACCTGGGTACCCAGGTGAGATGATGGTGCTGATGGATGATCATCCCTGTTACTCCCATCCGTTTCCAGTTCTGAGACATTTTTTTGTATTGACAGATCATCTTCCACTATACAAGTCTAGCTGAATGCAAGCAGAAGATAAAAGATTATTAGCACATACGCAATGGCATCAGTCCAAAAGTTTGTTATATGGATGATTATTAAGGATAAACACTTATATGAATTATATTTATATTCCTACTGCATGCTTACTAAGATTTCATTTAGATTTACTAAAGGGAACATTGATTTGGAAGCAGTGGATGTTTATACAACTCATGATACCTATGAGTTGAGCTTTTATTAGATTTTAATCCGGTGAAGAAAGAATACAGTCTTGAGGATTCATACTATTCCCAAATCGGTGGCCATCTAATCTAAAGCATTAGCACAGAGACTTCACACGCTGATCTTAAAATTCGAGGAAATGTGCTTTTACAGATATGAATATAAAAGGAGCTGCACTGCCTTTATACAAAGCTTGAATGGGTAGTGATACAAAATCCACACCTTTCATAAAGTAGCCAAGAGAAAAATTTATAGCTGAGACAAATTAATATGGAAAAGCAGGCATCCTACTCTCAGTACATCTTTTTCAAATTAAATAATCATAACCTACTCTACTAGGTATCATATTCTTAAATCAAGAATTTGGTCCTTGTAATATTAAGGAAATACTTGACAATGTCCAATCACTGGCTAGTTTGCCAGTTACTTTCACAGCTTCTGTCAAGAAAAGGCTGGTAGTCAAAATACAAAGTATTAAAGCCAAGGTCTTTTACTAAGAGGATCCCTATCCCACATATTGGGGCCTGGGTATATGTGCTATATATCATACAGTAGATTTGTGTTGTAGGTCAGGTCCTGTGTGAAAATTCCTTCTGAAAAAGCCTTCTGAAATGACTTCAAGAAGTTCAATTGTGTCAAGAGAATCTGGGTGTTTTCTTTGAGGAATTTATGGTAAGAGATTAATAAAGTTATGCAAAGTAAATTATTTTTGAGACACAAGTAAATAAATAGAAATCCACCAGCCTTTATTTTCTGCCAGCAGCATAACTAGCTGAGCGAGAGGGTAAAAGAGCAGAGTGAGAGGGATGATTGAAGGTGAAGAGTTGCCATCTGAGGAACAGTCACGAAGTCTGGGACTCCTCAGACTGGAATGGAGTTGGTGATTGCGGCTTCCTGGTATGGTTCATTGCATGACGTGTAGCTCCAATATACAACAGGCCTGAATACAGAGAAGGAAACTCTCTGAGGTCAGCTTTAATATGAAGCCAATATCTCTCTCTCTCAGGCAGTTCCAAGACTGAAGACAAGAAGTTCTAAACGGATGGAGGTTGACAAAGTATTCTCTGTCCTCCTCATCAGATCTTCCCAAGGGCTGGTGCACTGCCAGAGTTTGAAATCTTGATCATACATCTTGCAATCCAGTTTCAGGTCTTAGGGGTTTAGAGGTTAGAGATGAATGAACTTGTGTCTTCAAGTCAGACATACTTTAGGGTAATATGAAAATGAAAATCTTATACTAATTTAGTAAAAGGTAAATCTACAGTAATTTTTTTAAGTATATACATTGAATATTATAGAAACGACTATATATAAATTCACACTGTATATAAGAATCACAATCATACACCAATCATCTGAGATTTTGAGTACTTGAGTACATATTTTTGCTGCTTGGCCATTAGTAAAGGAAAATACCTCTAATTGTATAAGCCGTTTCTTCTCATTACAGATTCCATGAATGTCCATCCCCATGTAGGAAGGGAGAATAAGTACCATATGGAATGGCAAGTTGTCTGCTGTTGATCTTAATGTTTGAATGATCCAAAGATCCAGATCTTGCATTAGTCCATCACCAAAACCCAAAACAAGTACAGTGGGTTCATAGAATCATGGAATGTTAAGCTGTTGGAATGGGTCTTAAAGGTCTGGTCCAACACCCTCTGCCGTGGGCAGGGACACCTCCCACTAGACCAGGTTGCTCAAAACCTAGTCCAGCCTGGCCTTGGATACTGCCAGGGATGAGGCATCCACAGCCTCCCCGGGCAGCTTGTTCCAGTGTCTTGCCAACTACACAGTAAAAGATTTCTTCATTATACCTAACTTAGATTTCCACTCTTTCAATTTGTACCTCCTTGTTCTGTACAGAACTGACAGGGTTCCTGACAGAGTTTGTCTCTGGCTTCCCTTAGGCCCCCTCAGATGCTGGAAGGTTGCTGTGAGAGAGGAATAGAGGTATAGAATCACCTCCCTTGCCCTGCTGGGCACGCTGCTTTGAATGTAGCCCAGGGCACAGTTGGCTTTCTGGGCTGTGAGCACTCACCACTGGCTTGTGTTGAGTTTTCATCAACCATTACTCCCAAGTCCTTCTCCGCAGGGCTGGTCTCAAGCCGTTGTCCACCCAGCCTCTAGTGGTGCCTGGGATTGCCATGAGCCAGGTGTAGGACCTTGCATTTCTCTTGGTTGAACTTCATGTACTTTGCATTGGCCCATGTCTCAAGATTCTCAAGGTCCCTCTGGATGACATTCCCTCCCTTCATGTAGACTCTTGCTAAATAGCCATAAGGATCTTTGAGTCAAAATGAGAATTCACAGCTCCTAGGTTTCTTCTGACTGAGAGAAAAGGTGAGTCCTGCTAATAAATTCATAGAAAGAGAAAAATGGGATAGGACTAGAGGGAACAAATCTTTGCTTTATTTGCACATGATTTATTTTCAAAGCTGTAACCACTGTGACAGTGGGTTGGCACTTACAAGGATCCAATTTTGGCCTAGTATTTACCTCTTTGCTTGGAGGGAGGTTGGCAAAAGGATGAAAAGTCTTTGTCTCCTTCCAATCCCAGAAGTGCCTGAAGATAGTTTTCCTAGAGCTAATTACTTGGAGTCTTCAATATTACCCTAGTGTTTGCTTGGATGCTTATGGTCCTCATGAACTTTATACACCCAAGCCCATCTTTCTTGTAATCTTTTTCTTATTCTAAAACTTGGAGAGGATTAAAGGTTTTACAGTGCCTTTGGGAGTTCTCTGGCCATCTAAAGTAATACTGGCAGAAGCAGAAGGGAAAAATAAACTAAGGAATAGACCAGCCCGTAGCAAATAATAAAATCACATCGAAGTCTCAACAACAAAGGAAGTTATGTTAATGATCTAAAGTACCAACATCATAAGTCTGAATGCAGCTACTAGAAATGGCAGATTTATTATTTCCTGGGTAGATTCCCAGATTGCCAATGAAGTTACAGCCAAGGATATTATTAAAAATGGCATAAGTGGTAAACCAGTGCCAGAAATATTCCATCCTCAAATACAATGTTTTCTTAAGTGTCTGCATACCTGTCCAGGAAACAAAAATGCAGTATGGTTAGGGAATGTTTATTGGCTGAATGGTCCACAGCAAATGCTGGAGTTCATTTATGAGCACTATGAGCTCAGCAAATGCTTTCCCATTAACTTGGTCCTTTACAGTCAGTGTGAAATTGTTAATTTACATGTACAATTAATGAAACAAATATAATTTACTCTGCATTTATCAAGTGACACTGTTCATCACACAGACACACACACACACACACACACCCTCACTTTGGTGAGAAGGCATGAACTGTTCTAATACGAAGATCTGACTCCATTATATAGTATTTCTACAAAGGCCAGGGATTGGGGAAGAAGGTTGACACCTCTCCCCATCCCATTGGTCAAGACAACTGTCCATCAGCTGTCCATATCTCTAAGAACAGGAATGTAAACTTTCCTTGAATTTATGAAAACATTGCCAGTGTTTACAACGCCCGTACCTGAGAAACAACCCAAACCATGAAAACTGTGAAACAGAAGAGAAGGCTGAAAATCAGGGTGACAATCAAGGCGTTCTTAGAATTAATGTAGTAGTGTAGTGGTAACCATGATAAATGAAGAATATCTATGATTCAGATTTTTAAGAATAGGTAAAATCTTTCATCAAAGCATCTAATGCTGTTGTGGAAAGCAGACAAACTTATGGTCACTAACACTTCTCCAAACCTGAGACACAGCAAACTTCAAATACAAGTACAAATTGTGAACAACTGCTCTGGGTTAAACTGGAAATGTTTCAACTACAGAAGAGAAACAATATACAATTACATGAGTAGCTATACTAGATCCATCTAATTCAACATCATGTCTTTGACAGTAATTGGTTAGAAGAAAGTATTTGGGTGAGTTTGTGCTCACCCATCTTCATCTCTTAAGTCTTTCAGAGGCATATGAGAGTTGGGGGTGATGGATCCCCATCATCGTCGTCCCTAAAGCATGCTGAAAACCCAAACATATCTAAATTCCCAAGTAGATAAAATACAGAGTCTCTTGTTTCAATATGTTTCTTGCTGTGAGGTTGTGGGAGGAGGGGGATACATGGTAATGGCACTTAGGCTGTGCTCTCTGTGACAGTGAGACAACAAGATGCAAGAATCAGGTTGCAGCAAGAGAAATTGTAATTGGGCACCGGAAAAATTCTTCACTATGGGGGTGGTTAAGCACTGGGTTGTGCTTCCTGGACAGCGTGTGGGATCCACCTCTGGAGATTTTCAAAACATGACTGAACAAGTCCTCATTTATTTTTTCAGTTAAACTGACTTGAAGCAGGAGATTGAACTAGACGACTTCCAGAAACCCTTTCCAGCCTAATTTTTTCTGTGATACTGTGATTCTGTCCTAATTTTCCTTCCTGTAACAGCTGTAACTCTGACAGAGATTATACCATCCTAAGAACGGTAAAATTCTTACCAGAGTTTTTTGAAATGTAGTATTTCTTTATGCATCTCTATTGTGTGTTATATTATAATCCTTAGTCTTGAACGAAAATTACCTGATGATAATCAAAATTTTGAGTTTATAAATTTAACAGTTTTACATTAAGAACATTTAAGAACACTGCAGAAGTTACCTCTGGTAAACTGAGGATGTTTGCCAATTCATGTGAGAATCAATTGAGAAACAGTGAGAAATAACAGCTTGAGGTTATGAGATAATGTTATTATCTGATTGGGTGTACAGATTTTATCAATAACAGAATGGCTAACTCCTCTGATACTTAAACTGGCCTTGGAATTAAAACAGCAAGAGCAAGGGATACTGGTCACCCCTAACACTGGAATCTTCAGCTAGCTCAATGTCCTTAAGGACTGTCTTGAAATCCTGAAGCCAATAAATACATAATGTTTCTAAAAACCAGTTTAGGTCTGGAACCATAATTGTGTCATGCTATGTGTGTTCCTTATGTATGCAGTATACACGACTATCATTTATGAAACTTCAAGCAAAACAAATAGTGTCAGATTTTACTGGTAATTGGTGAACTATCTGACATCAGAGGGAAACTCTATGCCAAATATTTACAAATGAACAAGGTGAAAAGTTTTTATACTTTATAAATAACATTGATATGGCTGCAAGAGATTGCTTTCCAGTGTTTAGAATAATGTTTTGAGTTGTCTGTGATATGTGATTGTTAATCTGAAATAATCAGGTCCTTGAACAGTATCTTGGACAAAACATACTCACAAATTAAATGTTTGTGGATTCTTTCTATTCCCTTCAGCTACTTGAAATGGAAAACCTGTGTGATGAAGGCCTAGAGGTGGGGTTGAGCTGTCATCGCATGTTTACCAATTATGAGACATCATGTGCTCGCAATTCATTTTGATCAAACAAATACATTAACATTTAGGTCGCAGTCTTAATCTGACTTGTACTGAGTTAGTAAATGAATAAGGGTAGCTCAACTAAGGGCAAAAAACGCATAGACTAAGGAGTAATTGAGTGAGAAGCGCTGGGTTATGAACATGGAAATTGGCAGTTGCCCTCACCAAGTATTGAACGTTTTTAAATGGAGACATTTATACAGAAAAAAAAGAAAGTGTGTATAAGACAGAAAATATCTTAAGTTCACTCATGCTGAACATTAAATGTATGGTAAGCTAGAATGAGGAGGACTATCATAAAAATGTTAGCCACCATAAAAATCTTCTCCAAATACTATCCTTTTATTTTTTTATCAAAGCCTGAATGAAGTAGCCAATATGATTTCAGCTATTACAAGGGGCTTTGATGACTAACACGGGATTTCAGACTCCTGTGTTGAAAATTGCTCATCACATAAGCTCTTCTCAACTGCTATTTAAACTTACTCCAGAGAATCTTATTGTTTCCTTTTTAAAACTCTAGTATGCCTGTTGCTCTGTGATTATGTACACAATGATCTTGGCTCTAATGTGCACCTTCATATCTAACTCATAAGCATGATCAACTTCTAGAAGCTTTGAATTCCTCCTCTCACATCCCACATGATGATCAGATTGAAAGGTTCTCAGATGCTTAGGCATTCTGTTGGCTCTGATCCTCTCAACTACATTTCAGACATTTCAGTTTTTATTTACTGTGATTTGCAGTGAACTTGTAGAGAATGCTCCCAGTTTAACTTGCTTCAGTCAGCTGTAGTTCAGGCTCTTAACAAACAGCATAGATCTCAACAGAGAGGTGAGCTGAGCTCACCAGAGGCTGGTGCACAGACTGCAGTGAGTAAGGAAGGCTTTTGGTGACCTCAGGAGCGCAAAGGGTTGGTGACCTCCTACAGCATGAACCAGAATGCAGCATGTCCACACCCACAGGAAGAGCAACAAATGCAAGGTCATGTCCAGTTGTAATTATGCACATCCTAGTAGCAGGAAGCAATAAAAGAACGGTGGAGCTGGAAGACAAATAAACAACAACACTTAGATTTTGATCAATAACCTCCAAATTGGCAGTGCCATTAGGCATTTAATTGCTATATTATTCATAGTAGAAGTAGATTTTTTGTGAAGAAGGGTCATAATGAATCATGATCTGAGTTTGGGAAACTACTGCCCATGTCAGAAGTAACACAGAGTAAGAGACAAAAGGATTGGTGAGGAATACCAATACAGGTATTGAGATGTGATAAGAATAGAAGTATTTCTGAGGGACTAGTTCATAGGCAAATAATTTAATAGCATCCTCTGCCATCTCACTCCTTACTGAATGTGCACATACATACTGTTTTAATATAGCTTCTCAGCAATGTAGTTTTCAGACTGTCAGAGTTTTGCTCTTTTCCTTGTCATCTTGCAGTTTCCCAATAAAACCTGCTATTCCTGAAAAAAAAAAAATTCATTCTTTCTTCTGTGAGTTTGTTCATTACTATTGCAAAATGTTCCTTCATAGCCTAATAAAGTGCAAAAGGAGTTCTGTAGAATGTCTGTAAATTTTGATTTGATTTAATTTCATATTGGGCAGAAAGCCAGATACAACAAACAATGTATAATAATCAAGAATATTTATGGTAAAAAGTGCCTGAGTGACTATGAGGTTGACTGAATTGTTCTTATTCCATTTCCAGATAGAAAATAGCTCGGTGCAGATGATCATGTTGTCAGCAGTCACATAGGAGGCACACTGTTCATGGAAGAAGCCTTGAGAGGTTTCTTAAAATGCCTGGCAGTAAGGGCGATCTTGGCTTTGAGAATGGAAACATGAAGACAGGGAGAAAGGAAAGCTGTGCAACATTTAATTCTATGTAGTGTAAAATTAAAGTTCTAGTTCAGTGTTACTGTTTGTAACAACAACTGGAAACTGTTTTGATAGTGCATTCTGGACATGTATTAACCACGATGCTGAGAAATGTGGGTGAGCAACTGGAAACTTTGAGGAGAGCTGTCACTGTGCAGTTGAGCAGATTACTCCAATGAATTTCTGGCATCACAATAAATGGAAATACAGATGAAAATACAAATAATCCATATGAAGCTTAAAGTATCCAGACAGCAAATGTAACACAAAAATGAGGTCTGTAGCATACTTATTGAAAATGAAGGATTAAAAAGAAAATTAGATGGGACCGATGATTTATTTAATAAGAAACACTAAGTAATTTAGGCATAGAAATAAATACATTTGTTCAGAATATGCTGGTGCTTATACTTGGAATATAGCTCTGCTTCAAGTTGAGATTAATTATTAAGAGGAGAAGTAAAGATGTTAATGCAGGAAAGATTGTAATGAATTAAGGTCAGTATTTTTCTTTATTTGGGCATTTATTGTGTCCAAATAAACACTGGACAACTTTATATTTCAGATATTGTACCCTGATTGTGTTGGAATGTCTGATGCTAAATGACTTTTAGTGCTGGTAAACTTATGTAAGTCTGAATTCATACGTACTACAGTCTGCATTTAACATCCTTAAATAAAAAGCATGTTCCAATCAATACAGATCTAATATCTTTCATCTTTTCATCCATCACCCCACAAAGTTTTGGGAAAGCCTTGCCAATGGTTCATGAAACAGCAGGTACAGTTCCATCTGTTCCTTATCCTCCAGAAGGAAAGTTGCTTACATTTTGTACAGCTTGTTTTTGTAGGATTCTGTGGGAATGGTTGGGGATTTAAAAAACAAGCAAACAAGGCTAACAAACAAATACCTGGTATGTCTTAACAGGAAAATTTAAGACTGAAGAGACATGCATTGCATCTGAAATGCAAATTGCTAAACACACAATGGATATTATTTTCTGTCAAAAACAATTTTACACTTCCTTGAGTGACCTACAAAAAATTCCTTCTCTTGGAGACTCACTTTATTTACCCTTAGGCAAAAAGTTGGACTGTTGTACACATAAATTTGTAAAAGCATTATATTGGACAACGAATCACATTTACAGCTTTTTGATACTAGTTGGATCTTTTTTGAATGAAAGGTGCTCTTTCAATAATGTCAGAATTCTATTTTCCATCAATTTAATGGATTCTACCTGCTTCGTGCATTATGTAATGAACTGCTAAACTTCCTGATAAGATTTCTGCAACAATTGTAATGAAATTGATAAATTATTTTATAATGATAGACAAATGCTTATGAAGAAATCAGAAATACGTATGGAAAAAAGAAAGGTTAATCAAAATAATTTTGTTGACATCAGGTGAAAACCAGAACTTTTAATCTTTTAAACTATTTTATGCAATAAACTCTTCATATTATTAAAATAAACTTGCCTACAGGGATAAACCATACAAAAACAATGATTAGAAAGTGTGGTGCTTTAAATATGAGGAATGTAAAAAAAAGGGCTTCCTGTGCAAATTTCCATCTGCCCTTTATATGTATACACATTATCAGATAGCTGTTAATTACATGATTATATCAGTATTGTTTCTTCACATGTGGAAATCCTGCTTTATTCAATAAAGGAGTAGTTATTCCTTATTTCTTCCTCCTCCAGTATTTGATATCAGATCTTACTCATCATCCAACAGGCAGATCCTGCATCAAATTCAAAATTATCTAATATCTTCATGGATTCATGTGCTCTTGCCATGGCATGTAAGTGCTTCATAAAATTACTTAATCTATGACTCCCTACAAAATGAAGTGCCACTATTATCCTCATTTTATCAGTGAGAAATTGAGACACATAAAGATTAAGGTCAGAATTGTCAAAAACATTCCCTAATTTTGGATGTTGAACATGAGATGTTTCATGCGTCATTTTCAAAGCACTAAATATTTTTATCATGCTTTTTGTCTTCAAAGCACAGCATTAATCAACTTGAAGTTGATCAACTTGAAGAACAGTTTTGTATCTGTGTCTCTGCCTGGGGAGACTGCGATTGGGTGTTTAGCAAATGGATTTATTAGCTCTGTATCTGAGAGATAGGGTACACTGAGTGTTGCAAATTTGCCATGCCAAAAGAGGAAAATGGTGCTTCACATCTGTTCTAGGCTTTGGAAGGGATCGTGCTCTGATACTTTAAGGCACACATTTGTGTGGAGTGGATTTTAGAGATACTAAGGGAGTACCACTAGAGCTGAAGTGTCCACATGATGCTATACATATTAGGAAATGCAAGCACAGTTCCTGTGCTGTCAGGTAAGTGGTGTCTTGATATCAGCATGGTGACACACCTCTACTAATAAGCCCCAATTTTCAGAGGGATGAATTAACTCACACACAGTAACTTCATGGCAATAGTTACCTTGTTTGGGAGCCAGATCACTTTTCTCACTCTGCAAACAGGGTAAGTTGCCCAAAGAAATATATGTGCCTGCTTACCCTAATCATGACTGATACCACTCTGTTTACCCATTTTGCCGCAAAAGAGAATCTGTATTCCTGCCTCCCGGTTTTCTATCAGTCCCAGAAATCATGCCCCTTTCTACCATTACAGGTGCTCAGAGTCCTGTAAAGGTTATCCTCTCAGTAGAACTTAGGTCCTTTATTTTCAGTGTTGAGCGTATCAGTAGTGAGACCAGAACCTGTGCATAGGCTAGACAAAAAAGATCTCGGGTGTTCTACAAAGTAACTCTCTGATATTTGAAAATACATTTATTTCTAGGAATCAAAAACAAGGCCTCTTATTCGTTATGAATGACCCTTGAAAAGCAATTTTCTTGCAACTCTTATTTTTTTAGTAAATATGTGTCCCAGGTCAAGCTCCATACATATGTCTTATGCGTATGCATATCCATCTTATGCAATAATCTCATCTCCTTTCTTAGGGTCTGCCCAAAATCTAGGATTTGTAGATAAATACTTGCTGGCACATTTTACAGGCTCAGCAGTAAAGTGTAGTCACACTAAAGAATGGGAAAGCTACTAATGAAAGGGGGAAAAACCCAACTTTTTTTTTTTGTTGTTTTTTTAATTGAAGCAGAATATTGGAAAATTCCTGCTAAGGAAATGTAAATGGTAGCAGGTAAATGGAGAATCCTTTCTGAATTAATTAGTATGCCTATGTTTTAATGTTTTGGGACCTTTAATGGAAACCAAAGTAACTGATCTAAAAGCAGATGATCTGTTGATAACTATTGTCCAACTAGTTTAAACCTGAGACAGACATCCTTAATTATGTTAGCATATGAGCAGACTCAATTATTTTCAGATGTAAACACCTCACTGCTATAGAAGACACTGATACCTTTCTGCAGCTTTTACAATTTTTGTGGAAGCAGTAATCCCTATGGCAGATCAGTTCACAGAAACGATTTTTTTACAAGGAAAACTGATAGCAACATATTCTTGCAACTGAAAACACTAAGAAAAAAATTATTTCATGAATTCAGGAATTGAATGCAAGTTCAAGTTAAAGTCTTTTCATTCAGTTATTGGCTTCTTTATCTCCTTTCAAAATAAGCAGTAGGGAGCCCTGCATATTCTTACTGTGGTACTTTTTAAAAATGGTTTATCACTTTCAGGTGTTACCAGTTTTACTTTCCTTTATTTTCCTCACATTTCTTTTTCTTAGAATTCTGTACTAGTAGCCATATTAAATCTATCTGTCATTCTTCCATCTTGCCATTCTGTTTGTTTATTTTACATCTTTAAGGGTCTTTTAGTGTGTTTTGTGACTTTTTTTCCATATTTTTATTTCACTTGCTCTTTCCATTAAATTTTGTATATAGATGACATGTCTACTAATGACTTAAACTTTTCTGGCAGTATTTTTTTCTTTCTATCTTTGTAACATAGCGTTTTGTTCCTACAAAAAATAATCCTAGTTTTGTTGGTTCCTTCTCCAAATATTCTTGACTACATGGTGCTTTTGGCAGCTTACCAGGACAGGGGCTATATTGAAGCATACCACCTCAGGAAAAGAAGGATGAAGGACTTTGCTGTCTTCTTTCAAGGATGGTCTTTTTAATAAAAGGGGATGTCATACTACATATTAGACACATAATAACACATCTATTTTTTGTACCTTGTTTAAAATACCAGAATAATTTGGTGTGATTGGTGACTGTTCCCTGTTGTATCTTTTGCAGCCATCAGAGCTACCTTGATGCCTTGCCAGGGTCAGAAACCCTGATTGTGTCTTGGTTTTTGACATATATGACATGCTGGAACTTGCAGTTCATTTCTGGAATATTAGGCTGTTGGAACTTAACATTGACCTATTCTTAATAATTTTGCCAAAGAAAAGTAATTGGTAGACAAGATAGAACTTGGGAAAATATTTAGAGCCAATACTGGAGCCATTGCTGTGCAGTGGATTGTTCTCAGTCCTGGAGGTCTGGGCTGATTAATGCAATCCAGGCCTTTTGACAGGGCTTTAGTAAAATGATAAAGATTTAATTTCTGTGTGAATGCTTCCCTTTCTTTGTCAGCTGCTTTCAATTTCTGCGCTTGTGTCTGGTTTCTGAGCTATACTGTGGCACAGGATTTTGTAGTTAAATTAAGACTGTACAGATCTATAGCTGTACAACACCATAACATTCTTAATGTGTTGACAGAAAGCTTCTTTCACCAACTGCCAAGCACAGGCTTGTTGAAGCATTTTGTATTGCCAGCAGGTTTGGTCATTCAGCACCAGTATCAAGCTTTCTGCTTGACTAATAACTTAATTTATTAACAGTAATTGACAATCTCCACCAATGGGTAAACTGAGCCTGTATGTAAGTGTCAGCAGATAACCAGCTGATACTATAATCAGCCCATTATCCATATAGCCTTTTCCTATTGTGATACGAACACTTTGGAAATTCAGGAGTTTTGGAAAATGGTTCAAAATCTCAGTGCACATTAAAAAGAAACTCCTACTTTATTCCACTTTAGGCAGGTACTATGATTTATACCAGTACTGGTAAAAGCTGAAAGAGGGCTGCAAATAAAAGGAATCTTAAATATTACAGAAATGTTTTACATTTATTGAAAGATTTTTTTGGTGATGATTTTGCAGTGCTTAAGTGCTGCCATTTGTTATTTTGAAAATAAAAAAAATGAGGGTTTTTTTGTTTTCTCAGTTCTTACAAGGTTGCAAGGATATAAAGACATTACCTGCCTAAGAAAGGTGAACATTCCCATTAACTTCAAATTAAGTCGATGCAAATAAGGGCTGTTCTTAAGAGCAGAGATTTGTGAAACTTTGCTTTAGTTGACCATGATGACATAGAAATGAAAAGACACTAGTATTTGATAAGCAGATCCCATGATGTATGGAATTTAATTCACCCTAAGTTATCATCTGTCTCTCTGTAGCTGGTATCAAACTGGTGCACCAAGTCTTGTGGCTGCCTTCCCGTTCATCCTCTGCAGTGTGATTGTGCTCCCCGGTGTGATCCAGGACGAGTCTGTCTTGTTCAGGGATGTGGTCATGCATGGCTGGTATTAGGAATGGTGAAATCAAAGCCTCACTTGTTCCCTGGCTTGTGCTCTCTTGTGTAAATACTGAGTAGCCTTAAATTCCATTTTGCCCAACTTTGCAAAACAAGAACCAAGCTCAATTTAAGATGGAAGAAACCTCTCTAAATTGGCAGCCTGTTAAGGCTCAAGGATATTAATCAAAACCTAAAGTATTTGAAGGGCAAATTGTCCAAAGGTTTTTAGATGTCTCTGGGAGTTTAGAAACATTTTTATAAATGGTAATAAAAGTGATAAGAAATGCTCTTTGCTGACACTTTGATAGGATGTGAAAAGACATATTGTTTTAGATGTAATAAATTAATGAGATTTTCTATATCTACAAAGGTAAATCAGTGAATGTTTCAATGACAGTGTGAGGCTAAAAGAATTTTGTTTCAGTTTTGAATTGTCGGTAATGCACTTGGCCTTCACTGCTTGTATTAGGCTGAAGTTGTGTTTGGATGTTGCTAATCCATTAAGAAATAGGTTTAATTTTCAAGTGAAATTTGTATGAAGTAAAGAACGGGGAAAGAATTCTTCTGGCAGACAATGTTTCCTGGTTGCCATTGCTGTTTGATGGAATTATGTAAAGTTGGCGCAGACAACACTGGGTATAGTTTTTCTCTGAAATCAAAACAACCTGCTACCATTTTCCTTGGGCTCTGAAATGCTTTCTAAGTTTTGTGCTTTCAGTAGTATGAAATAAGCCAGAAGAAAAATCTCTATTTTTCTAAGAAAAATATTTTTAGACAAAGAATATAATTCCTCACAAATCCATAATTTTTAATATTACAGGCCAAGGAGGAAGGTAGATGCTCATCAAAGTCACAGAGATAGATGGCTGACTGTAATAGGGTCCTTATAAACTATGATTGCAAAAGACTGGCAATGTAAATGGAATATGTTTATTTGGAATTGTGTAATTTAATCCACTGATCAATCTAAAGTAATAAATTATTTGGAATACTAGCTGAGATCTATTGAACACTATTAATCTGAGCATCAGTGTCAGATCAATCTCATTGCAGGTCACATAATATAGATAACTCTTTTGGTCTGGTTTTCAGTATGCAGGGATTTGCCATTTCAGTCTAATACCTGTGAAATGGCCTAATGCTTCCTCTGCTTCTTCTTTTTTGTTGAACCTTAGCTGCTGTTTGAGAAGCTGCAGTCTCAAACAGGAGTGCCTGTCATCTGCACTGGAATCATTTGTCACTTCACCAAGCTCATGGGTGAGTTAGTTCCTGAATCATTGGTACCTCCTCCAAGGGTAGACCTGACATGCACTCTCTGAAGGCTGGCTGCAGACTCAAAAGCCCTATCTAGGCTAGTTTTAAATGGATGAGATGGGTATTGGCACTCAGCTCCTCACAGTGCTGGGCAGCAGTGTGAAGCAGTGTGTGTTTGTTGACTTCTAAACTATTTGTTCAGCTTTCCTGATGGATCTTGCAGCCTTGCTCAGGTATGTCAGCTCCATCTGCAGTCACAGAAAAACCAGCAGAGTAAATATATTCCTAACCTGAAATTCTGTCCTGCAGACGCAAATGCCAGGTAGACAACAGGATAATAATTCATGTGCAAACAACAGGAGCTTTAACTTTAGTAACGTCAATTAACACTAACAATTTCATAGTTGTGAATGAGGGCTTCCAGGTTGTATTGCACTTTTAATGAGACATTGTATAAGTCACTCCAAAGAGGAAAAGAAATTTGATTTACATAGAAACAGAATATTTTAGAGCAGCCTTGTAGTCAAACATAGACGGTAATAAAGATTTAAAATGCTTTCACTGATGTGTTGAAGACCTTGCTGCCTCCAAAAACACAGAATTCTTCATCTTAAAAAAATATCAAAATTTTGCGGTAAAGTTAAACACATTGATAATAGATTTAAGCTGAAAATTACTAAATTGAAATTATTGTCTTTTGACTGAGATATAGTTCCACCTATTTTAATAGTTTTTCTATAAGTAAATTGGCAAATATCTACATTTATAACAATTGTTCTGTATTTGAAAGAGGAAGCATGACATTCACATATGGTATTAAAATTGAACTTGGGTTAAATAGAAATCACTTATACCAGGTAAACATGTTATCTGTCAGGTTCCTTTATTTTAAATCCTCTGTACTCACAATTTTTCCCCTGCCAATTGTATTATATGGGCCTCCTTAAAATACATATAACTGTCCTTAAAATCTAAAAGCCATAAAGCTCAACTAAAAATAAACTTGAGAGTTGCAGAACTGTACTGTAGCTAAAATATACCTAGACTCTGTGATACTAATAAGCCTAATTGAACTTTTGATTCAAAAACAAGGGTACAAAAATAATCAGAAATACTGAGGTGACTCTACTGAAATCACAGGTCTTATGATGTTGGCACATAAACAAGAACATTTTACAGCATGTTAAAGTGAATGTTGTTTCATTATGGACAGCATAATTTTATTTATTAGCCTTTTATGCAGCTTTTAATCCACATGCTATTCCAGACAGCAACCCAATGACATGATACTACTTGAGCAAGATGATGCAATGCTAGTCAAATCTTCTGACAGAGCACAGAGAAGAGATGGCTAATGAGAGATGGTAAAACACTACTTAAAAGAAACCTATAAATTTCTGTTCTCAGGCATGTACATGAAACCTGGTGAACATGCAGGATGACAGTACAGTGCCAATGGCTTTTAGATGTATTTGTCATTTTTAGTACTGTAACTGTTCCCTAAAAAGGCACCACAAAGCCTTCAGGAAAATATTTCCTCAAAGAGAAGCAACTGTCTGAATCTGAAATTGTCCTAACTTACTTTTGAACTTTTATTAAGACAATATTTAGAAATGTTAGCATGAAATCACTACCTTTGTACCTTCTAGAGCAAAACCCTTCATTGTGGTCAGTCATTAGACCAATTTTGCAGTTTCTGGAACAAACATCTCATGGTTCTGCATCTTCTACTTGCTTGGAGATGGAGTTGACAGCCACATATTATTTCTTGATCTCCAAATAGATATTATGGTCATAATCAAACCTTCAAACAAGCAGTGAGGCTGTCCAATGGAACCAGTATATGACACTGGTTATACAAGAGCCTTTTTGCTCCTTGAGTAGTTCCTCCCGATGTCTACTGCCACATTTCTTATTCAGGCCAGTTAAAGAGAACTTAGTCACCATCACTTCTAAGCCTGCCAAACTGCTTGTAAAAATCTAGGATAGGAGAGAGAACAAGGATGTGATGTTATCTCCCTTGCCCCTGGTATTGTGGTAACTGAGTGGATGCACATAATGAAGGGAAGTAGCAGCTTGACAGTACTTTTAGCCAGTGTGATAGACAGCCCCATACCATTGCTAGAAACGTTCTAGAGCTGGGGAAGACATAGCAACAGTATGGAGCACTGACACCTTTAACATGCTTTTTTTCAGTGTATGAAAGACATAAACCAGACTGACCACATTTTAAGCCCTCCCTGTAGCAAAATGTCTGGAAATGAGCCAAGGGTCTGTAAGGCTGGAACAACTAACCATCTACCCTCACCTCACCTGTGCAGACTCATCCAGCAGGATAAATTTGTTTGGCAGTGAGTCAGCGGGACAGTGACATTGAGGATACTACTGCATGTGTATGTCTTGGAGAGAAGTGCAAGCCCAAGTCAAGTGTGACAAGATTTATTAGATTAATTATACACTGTACATATTGATCAAGACCCATGAAATATGTCAAAGTGTGAGAAGCGATGTCGTTGTTGGACACACACACACACACTCTCACTCAGGTGAGAAGGTATGAACTGTTTATTACAAAATCTGACTTCACTTTTATAGTACTTCTACAAAGGCCAGGGATTGGGGGAGAAGGTTGACACTTCTCTCCATCCCATTGGTCAAGACAACTGTCCATCAGCTGTCCATATCTCTAAAAACAAGAATGTAAACTACTTTGAATTAACAAAAACATCGCTTCTATTTATAACACCCATGTGTGAGAAAAAATCTAAGAACTATGAACTGTGAGACACACAGAAGGCTAAAAAACCAGGGCAACAAAGCTGACTATCTCTATTAACACTTAATTTTCCTTATTCTGGGAGCCACAAAGTAGGTATTTTAAATGAGGCAGGAATCTTTTGGGAGAGATATTACCTTTTCGTGTGATCTCATTCTCTATTAGATTACACGGACACAGTAGATCGGGAAGAATTCTTGCAGTGTGAGATCACCTGGCTGCAAAGAATACATGCACTATTGGTGCAAATGGAGGTCTTGCAGCTGTAAACATCTGATTAAATGCTCCTAGGATTAAAATGCGTAGGTAGGTGCTTAGTTTTGGCTATCGCTCCCCCTTTCAACCATTATCTCTACATGTATGTCTCTCTGTGTATACCCCCATGAATGTGTGCTTGTGGTAACATTCACCACACTTATTTATATAAGCTTTCAAGTCCCTTTCTGGATTTTACTGCACATCAATGAAGCCAGAACAGTGAATTCTTGCTCAAGGCTTTTTCTTCTAATGGTTGACTTCTCCCAGAATTGGTTCCTGTCACTGGTCACCAGAGAGAAGAGCTCAGTGCTGTCGCCCTGATTTTTTCAGCCTTCTCTTCTGTTTCACAGTTTCATGTTTTGGGTTCTTTCTCATGCTCTGGTCTGTAAACACAGCCAATGTTATTGTAGTTTCCAAGGAAAGTTTTTCATTCCTGTTCTTAGAGATATGGACAGCTGATGGACAGTTGTCTTGACCAATGGGATGGGGAGAGGTGTCAACCTTCTCCCCCAGTCCCTGGCCTTTGTAGAAATACTATATAATGGAGTCAGACTTGTAAATAAAGTAGTTTTTAGTTCATGCCTTCTGATCAAAGTGTGAGTGTGTGTTTGTGTGTGTGTGACGGATTGCATCACAGTGCCTGCCCTTCTGTTTCCTCTCATGAGGAAGGGTATGGGTTGACCCTGGCTGGACACCAAAGCCTCTCTATCACTCCCCTGTGAACTGGACAGGGGAAAGAAAATGTAATGCAGGGCTCAGGATTTGAGATAAGGAGATATCATTCACCAAATACTGTCATGGGCAAAACAGGCTCAAATTAGAGATAATAATAGTTGACTTTCTTAATAACAAAATCAGAGCAGGATAATGAGAAGTAAAATAAGACCTGAAGAACACCTTCCCCCACCCCTCCCTTCTTCGCAGCTCTGCCTCCTCCCCCAGAGTGCAGTGAGACAGGGAATGGGAGTTATGGTCAGTTCATCACAGATTGTTTCTGCTGCTGCTCAGGGAGAGGAGTCCTTCCCTGTTCCAGTGTGGGGTCCCTCCCACAGGCAATGGTACCCCTCAAACTGCTTCAGCATGGGTCACTCCCATCGGGTGCAGTCCTTCAAGGACAGGCTACTCCAGCGTGAGCTCCTCTCTCCATGGGATTCCCACAGGGTCACAGCCTCCTTTCAGGCATCCACTCAATACAGGAAGCTAATGCTTGAGGTGTCTCCACAGTCTTCAAGTCTGCTGGTGTGATTTCTTTCCTGTTGGTATCCTGCTACCACTTGACCTTCAGAGCAAGATGGATTTGACTACTAAACTAAAAAGAAAACTTGCCCAAACATTAGTATCTGCAGCCTTGAGTATACATGAAAGCAGTGCCTCCCAAACACTGCTCTCTGACTTTATCACAGCACTACTCTAACCACCCAAATATTTCACAGGATGACACTTGTGCTGTGTCATGCTGTGTAGCAGCACTGCACTCTTACATATTTTTATGACAGCTAGGTTCTTAATAATAGCACTAGACTGGAAATAAAGTGGAAAATACACACATTAGAGGTCTCAACCTGTAGTTATTTACACACCAAGCTTCAGGACAGTGTACAGCCCTGCTAATAATCAATGTGTTGTCTCATGTTAATAAGTTCAGTGTGTATATAAATTGCTGCTCTGCTGAGGGTTGTATCTGATTTAGACTGAAAGTTAATGGGATGTGGATTTTATATGCCTTTTTATTAGTGAAATGGAGTGCATATCTATGGTACTATCAGGTAGTGTAATTGATCTGTGTGTGAAAAGAAGGTGTGGATAAGTTTTGTACACATCAGGGTGTGTTTTTAATTTTTTAAGTGTCTGAGTAGAATTTTGCATATCTCATCACCTCGCCCCTGCTTTTATCTTTCTTCTCTTGTTTTTTTGTTCTTCCCAATCCTTTAATTTTCCTGCTGCTTTTATCTGCTTTGCTTGCTCCCTTCTATCCTGCTAGACATCTTTTCTGCTTTCATCTGTCAGGTCCTCTTCTCTCTCACTCTGCTGTCCCCAAACACATATCTCCAAGCTAACTCTTCTTTATAATCCACTGTACAAGTCTCATGTCTTTACTTTGACCTTTAATCCTGTGTTTTGACATGCTACATTAGGGCTGTAGGTTCTTTGAAACAAAGAAAACATGTTACATGTTACTGCAATACTGCTCACAATTCCTATAAATACTTTGGAAAAACTGCAACAAAGTGCAAATTGATTCTGTACATAGGGGTTTGTTGTTTTTTTTCTTGGTATTTTAATCCTGTACTTGTCTGTTCTGTTTAACATCATATACCCTGAATTCATATAATTATTTTTAAAACCAACTATTTATCAAGAAACTACTCAGATGTTAGTGGGAAAGGAAGACAGCTCATTCATTTTTGGCAAAAATACTGTATTTTTCTTAAAAATAATTATGAGCTTGCTTCTTCCTGAAATCATCTCCTAATGGCGCTGCTCATAGAGAAAAAAATGGATCTGCCTATCACACGCAAATCCTATAAGTCTCACCTGTGGGAAGTAATCAGAGACAGTTTATCCAGACTTTTGTGGTTAGAGTGCTTTTTATGGCAGGAGTAAAACAAAGCAGATAGTTGGAAAATTATAATCTTTTCTTCATTGTTTGTCAGCCCCTGTGATATAATCATCTTTAAATTTTATAATAAGTGAACATCCAGAGTTACTTTTGACTTTATAAATCTTTTTTATATGCCCAGTTACTTGACTGGAAAACCAGTTGGCATATTTTAGCCAGATTTCAGATAGGTTACACCTATTAAGTGGAATATAGGTCATAAATTACTGCAACTTATTTTCTGACTACAATGAAAACTACAATCATTCTTCAGAACATGTATGCTTTACTGTGTTAACTTAGATGCTTTATACCCATCTGAATTTAGAAATAGAGGAGAAATAAGAAGTTATAAAACTCCTCCAAGTAGTCTAAATATTTACTTATATGGAAGAACATGCAAAATGCTCTATACATGGAGATGTTCCAAGTTGTGATCAACAATAACTCACTCCTTCAAGAAAATAAATTAATTATATTTGATATTTACTGTAGACCTATTTGAAAGACTTGTTGAATTTTGAAGATAGTTTAAAAAAATTACCCATCTGAATGTCAGTATTTTCGTATTTTACTCAGAACATGAAAATATTTTCAGATCTCAGCAGCTGAAATCTAACTTCTCTCACCTCCCCTTCCCTTCACAATTGGGACTTTAATATTTCAGCCAAAGAAAATTCTTTAAATAATTTCCATCAAAAATGTCTTTTCAATTTTTCCCATTTTTTAACATGTCTTAAAAAAATATTATTCTTACTTTGCTCTGGTGAACAGAAATAACAAAAAGGAAGAATGTCAGGAAAATAATTTTATTACACAGGCAAGTGACAATAGCTTTGGATATAATTGCTGTCAGCCCTATCTGATCTTGACTTTTTTTCTTGAACAGACATCTCTTTGTCATCAGACTCAGGTGGAAAATGAAATTTCCTTATCTTATGTGCCAATGTGAAAATAAAGCCAAATTCACCTACTTTCTAATAGGTGATCTCTTTGACAGATGATATGTCCTTTTCTGGGGAAGACTGCAGTGGCACTAAGCCTGCATAAGCTTTAAACTACAGCAGCAGCCACAGTCTGGGTTTGAATAGCCTGCCCAGCCTCTCTTACTCACACAGTAGGAAATTGCACCATAGTTTAGCTACCTCTCAACCGCCAGGTTTGAATGTAGAATTCATATCTGCTTTCTCACTTCTAGCTTCAAGTAGGAAATCTCCAGAGACCACAGAAATCCTTAAAATGGCTGAAGAGTCCTCATCATTGGAAGAAAGCCCTAGGCACTTGGTATATTTGAGGTAGGCATGCAAATGCAGAACAAACCAAGCACCAGGAAAAAATGTTTCAACTTGCCATGTGTTCTAATGTAGGCTGCCACAAAACTTTGGTCGGGCTCTAATACTTTAATGAGAACTCACATTGCACTTGAGCTATTTATACAATATTATTATATTAATTGAAGACAACTTAATGTAAATACTGCTGTTTTCTTAGAACACCTAGGATGAATGTGAAACCATCTCTATTTCAGAGAAAGGAAAACTATTGTGCAGAATTTACATGATACAAACAGATTTATTTGCTACCAGCCATCAGCTGCTGCTGAAAGAACAGTCTTCTGCTAAAAATGAGAACTGAGAAGTGGTTCATTCGTTCTGGCTGCTCTTGGCCATTCATCTGATGTTGTCGGATTCTACGTCTGTCTGATTTATACACCTCTATCCTGCCCTTCCAAACAGCCATTTGTAGCAGACTGAGATTTATTAGGGAAGATTATACTTGTCACTTGTACAGTGTCCTTAAGGATAAGAAGTTATCTAAAGATAGTGGAATATAAGGACAGCCAAAGTTATTACTTTCAATCCTTTTACCACTTTTTACCTGATTCTTGAAGCCCCATATGGGTCCAGTTCAAACAGGATATGGAAATGCACATACAGCTGAGTTTCCTAGACCTTAAGCAACACCAGTAATCATTTTCTAATTTTTTTTTTTAATATAAATACCTGGATTTCATGTAGTGGTATAAGATACCAATTCTTAGCAGCCATTGTAGCTTTCAGAAAGAAACACCTTCTCCATATCAGAAAATGAGTCTTCAGAGGCTCAGGTTAATAAGTTCTGTTCTTATTTGCAGTCTCAGAATGAGCAATAGATTTTGTTGATGCCTAAAATTTGTTTGAAGTAGCCCAAGTTAGTGTCAAAGAATATGCAAATGGTAATAAATTACCAGGTCTTCTTGTCACCTTCCAGCAGTGTAGGATTGCTCGACCCAAATAGTTCTGGCAGCAAAACTGTCATGGCTGATTTTAAACATGCCAAGAAATGTAATTTTTCTTCCCTTCTGTAATCTTCTTCCATATATACTTTTGGCTGGATTCTTCTGGAAAAATGTCTAAATTTCCTTTTCTGACGTTTTTCTCCAATTTTTTCTGCTAAAGGTCAAATATGCTTCCCCATTTTACTCTTGCTGTTCATCTGTGGACAGTGAGGCTGATGCACCTGGCCTACATCTCCCAAGAGGCTTATGCAGATTGAAACTGGAGCACATTTTGTGAAGGAGGCTAGAGAGACATTTTCACGTGGTAACTGTGTAAGGACACAGCTGCTTGGCTGAGGTGCAGCATCTATTTGCCCTCAGTGCTGTCAGCACATCAGGAAGCACAACAGGAAGCAAGAGTTTAGGAGACATGGTCTCTTGGGAGATCGAAGACCATACTGATAATGTACTATGTATTTATAACTTCTGAGTGTTTTCAGGCCCTTATGTTCTTTGCTCTTTCTTTATAACTTCTCAGTAAAAAGAAATCTCTTGCCATTTCTTTGAAACATATCCTGCTAAGGAATCTATTTTTTCGAAGGTGTGTGGACTTCAGTGGGTATAACATTACAATTGTAATCTCCATTGCAAACACAATTACTATATTTCACTGCTCCAGGCACCATTCTCTGGCACCTCCAGGCTCCAGGAAGCTGAGCTGATTATAACAGGACTGTTCACATGACCAGCACGCATATATATGTGCAGTGTTAATTGCTTTACATTTACAAATTTTACCATGTCATCTGCAGCATAGCTGATAGCTCATACAGAAATGCTGGCAGTGCTGCAAGGGCCTGTAAGTTCCCATGTATGGGTCACTCTGATGTGTTTATGTTTCTCTTGGATAAAAAATATCACTATTTTTTTAAATCTACGGAATGACGGGTAGACTGCTGCTTTGAACAAAATCACAACAGGTGTCTAAATAATGAAGGGGAAATTCTTTTTTCTTCCTTTCATCTCTTTTTCATCAATCACCTTAGTTTTGTCTCTCCAGCCTCATTTCCCAAGGGGATTTCCCATTCTAGCAATCTGTCTGGCAAATACTGTGTGATGTGTATGACAACAGGAGAGTTTCCTTTGATGCATGCCTCTTAGCTTTGATGAAGCCCTCCAATATAGCATGCATATGGAAATTATTAATACTTCGTAAAAACCCACCTTGACACCAAACTCTCCAAAAAATTGTATGAACAGACTCAAATAGCTTTGGCCAAATACATCCAAGGCCAAAATCTGGTTCAAGTCATTAAAAAAATGTCAGACCATCAGACTTTGTGTATGCTGATCAAACTAATGGCTTATGGTGGTTTGCAATTAATTCTGAGCATCCCTCTGCACAGTCTTATGCCTATAGGTACATGGCTAACGCTTCCAAGACTGCTTCAGTAAACATAAATCTAAAGCTGTAAGGTATCAATACTCCTTCTAATCCTTATCAGGAATGGAAACACCTTTAAGGCCAGTGAAATTGAAAGTATCCTGCTTTCCTTACAAGGTTTTAGTATCTAGAAATTGTACCCTGTTCCCTGCTATACAGGACTTGTGTCCCCCAGGTTGAAATTACACCGTTCACCTCTATGTGTTGTTCTGATACATGGCAAGTTGCATTGGGTGTTTAAAAAAGCATGTGTAGAGACATGGTCACACAGCTTAGGCATGGATTTGGCCACTTGATAGTATCGCATTTTGGTGGTTTGGATTATGGATACCTAAAAAAAAATTATATCCCTTATTAATTAATCAAGACTTTTTTAGGACCTGTTTTATTTCTAATTGTAGAATATTTGGTTACCAACAGGAAAATGTTAAGCTACACAGTTGCAGTTGGTTTTACTGCCAAATGCAATGTTTGATATGTTAAATTATACTACAAGGAGACCTAACATGTTCCAAAATTCCAGGCAATGCTGGCAGGAAGGCAGGCAAACAGAGTGCTAGGTTGTCACACCACAGAGAAACACAGAAGGGTTTTGATTATCACAGATATTTTTAGATCAGCACCCAATCACTCCCTGGATAAGTGCAGTACTCCATGAGACACAGATAAAGGGGGTGACAAGGAATAGAAACAATACTAAGAACGGCATCTTCAAGCAAGCACATATACTTTGACAACGTGGGCTAATAAAGGTGTCAGATGCAATGCAGGTCTTTTTTGGTGTAAAACATAAAAATATGTTTAAGTTTCTCACAGTTTTATTTAAGGATCTTTTGCTATTTTTCTTGTCTTTGGCTGCTCAGAAGAAATATTTACATTCAAGCATCCCGTGCTTCTCAGTGAGTCGGGTGGAATGCAAATAAAAATTCACAGTGTTTTAGCTTTCACACTCAGCATTTTCCATTCTGGATCCAGGAACATGAACTACATCTGCTTGCAGAAGTGTGTGCTATGGTACTCTGTAATATCATGGACAGTATAGAGGCTTCCCTATGAACTGTGCTGCTGGCTCTTTATCTGCGTCTTCTGAGATACGGAGACTGTGGCCTGGTGCTTCCTCAACAGCCTCAGACAGCCCCAGCATAAGGTGACAGCGGTGGTATATTTGCCCTTAGGTACTACAGAGAATGCACCATCTCGTTGCTTCAAGATTCAGAGCATCCTCTTAATCATTCACATTTAGATGAATTTGTCATTAGGCTCCCTTACATGTAAGGAAAGGAGTTAAATTTAGACACATGTCAAGCTGCTGTCTTCTTGAGGCTGAAAAACAAGCAAGCATACTAATTTACAAATTTATCTCCAGGCTTTGAATTGACATTGGAATTTTTTGGGAAGGGGACAGAAAACAAAAATTAATTGGATTAATTGGATTAAACTGTACAAATGTCCAGTTGATTCCGAGATGAATCACTTGAAATAATAACAGTTTTTAGACTTATTCTTTTCATTTTTAGATTCTTAAAGTCTACAATCCCCTATAAGTAATTTAAGCATTTTGGAAGCAGGTTACTTTTAAATCTGTGCTTAGTCAAAATTATGTATTCACCACTGACTTTTTTACTTAGCTGACTGAACAGCAGCAAAAGCAGGTAAATGTAAGCATTGGAGTCAGATCAGAAGAGATAAAAGTTTAAGCAGTGAAGCGTGCAATGGCCTGATACAAGAAATACATAGGAGCTCCTAGTAAAAAGAAAGAAGCCCCAGGTTAGTAGCAGCCTTGTATGTCAGTCACTCCTATTGTGAATTAATCTCTCTTTATACCAGTGTTAATAGCTTTCTGGAACACCTATAAGAAACAAAACAACAACAACAACAACTAAAAGACAATGAGAGATAATTACATGAAATGTTGAGTTTCTGGTTTAACCTATTGTGTCTCATCTTACAGATAAATTAATTCAGAATCAACAGCCATTTCCAGAATTGCACAGGGTTCCATAGGGTTACAGTGGTTGAAAGTCATGCAGTTACCCATAGCAGATGTGTGAGAAGATACATGCTAAATTCTAGATTTAGGAGTGAGGCACTCTTTTCAGCATTGCTTGTAGCAAAGGGTTTCAAGTGTCACAAAAGAACCTGGAAGTACTGAGTTTATGGATCGTTTGTGTCAGAATCCCCAAGCAGAAATTTGAACCAGGAGAGTTCACCTTTGCTTATTCATGGCATCATGGACTGTATCTCTAAAGAGCACTGCAGCTGTGGCTTTTTGAACTGGAAGCCTGAGCAGTATGAAATTAATATTGACAGAAGTGCACAAATCCAAGCCCTTTTCTGCCAGCTACGGAAATTTGAAGGGATTTTCTCTGAAAATGGATCTGAGTGAGAAGCAGCTTTAGACTGTATAAAAATGAAACATGTTTCTGTAAAAAAAAAAAATGTCAGTGTTACTCTTGAATCATCAGGTCATACTATCCATAAGGTTTTTGACATCCCTTTATACATGTTGTATGTGTTGCTTCAATTAAAAAAAAATGACAACAAAATTATTAGAAATGGTGTGTCCTCAAAAAGAATGCCAACATAGTTGAGCCTTTATAGAAATAGATATTACCAATACTGCACCCACAATTATGTGATGCCGTCTCTGGCGTATTGTGTAACTGGATGTTACTGAACTCTGCCAACACAGTCACTAAGCTTGTGTTTTTACTGCAGTTTCAACCGAGTGTTGTTTCTCTACGGCAGAGACCCAGTCATGGACCAAGTAACATGAGAAGGGTATCCTCAAAATCCTACTAATGGAATTACTTCAATTATTATTTATAAGGAACATTAGGTCAGTCTTAATTATGTATTTTTCTAATACTAACAATTGGAAAACATTCTTTTTTCTGAAAAATATTTACAGATACTAATTCATATTTTAAAGTTTTTATTTTCACTCCTGTCAGTCCAAAAATGTAAGAAATATTCAAGAATACTGTACAAACCATGGATGCTGCATGCTATGGGTGCATTATTCTAAAGTTATTGCCAGTACAAAATGTTAACACAAGGTATAAGTAGTCAAGTCAGTGTCAGAGGATCACAGGAGAATTCAGGTGTGAGGGAAACTCAGGGGGTCTGTAGTCAGGTTTCCTGCTCAAACCAGGATCAGATGTGGTCAGAACAAGTTGCTCAAGGATTTACCAAGATGAGTCTGAATACTTCAGAGGCAGGAGACTGCACAAGCCTTTTCTGGCCAGCTTGCTCTCTTATTGTGGGCTATCCTTATTGTGACAAAATTTCTTCTTCTATCCACTCCAGAGTTCCCATTTCAGCTTTCAATTTGCTCTCAACCTCCTGTGATACGAAACTGGGAAAATCCTGACTGTCTCCCAGATAACCCTGGAGCTCTTGTCTTCTGTCTGAACAAGCCCATCTCCCTCAGCCTCACCTCAAAGGCAAGTGCTCCAGCACTGATGGTCTTGGTGCACTTTCCCAAAATCACTGCAGCTGATCAGTGTTTGGTGTTTTATTGGGAGACACAATGTTGGATGCATGTTTTAGATGTGGTCTAATGAGTGCTAAATGGAGAGGAATAAACCTTTTCCTGATCTACTGGCCATGCTCAGCCCCAGGTGCTGTTGATCATTCCAGCTGGCAGGACTCGCTTCTGGAACGGGCTCATCTCAGTGTCCCCCAGAACTGCCAAGACCTCCTCAGAAAATCTGCCCCTGAGGTGGCCAGACCCCAGCCTCGATCACTGTCAGAGGTTATTTGCCTTTGTCTGTCCTTTTTGAATTGCACAATTTGTTCTCAAGGTGTGAGTTAAAGGAGTCACCATGTTTGGTACCATTCCAAGCCATACACACGACTGGGAATTAGACAAACTCACATGAACCAGGAGAATAGCAACCATTCTCCTTTCTGCTTTTTACCCTTGGGCAAATCATGTCACCTTTCTGTTTTAATATTGTCATCTAAAAAGGCATTTTGCATTTATTGGTATATTTATTCCCCTTGGCAGAGCGCTTGTGGGTAGGTTTATCAGTAATATTTAATTTCTTTCTCCTGAAACACAGAGGATGAAGACAGACAGGGATTGAACCCAGGTTTTCACCTGCAGAGTCATTTATGAACAGCTTCTCAACAAATAGGTAAAATCAGTATGTAATTACAAATATTTGTGTCTGGCAGTGAACCAAGTGTAAAAGTAATTTTGCTTTAAACCTATTTCTCAAAAATATCTAAATTTGAAAAAAAGTATGAGCTTGATTTTCATCAGAAGCATCCCAGCAGAATTTGTAGTGTTTTGAGGCTAATTCCAAAGTTGCTAAAATAGAATTCTGTGTGATTCATAATTAATTTTTTCTTTACCATTTTTTATGTTTAGTATTTTATCTTTTAGCTCATTTTTCCAGCCTCTGCTGTAGATGGTTGGTCATCTGCTGATACTCTTCACTTGACATAGTGCTAAATAAGCACATTATGATATTACAAAATTTGTCTTGGGATTTACTAATTGTGTGAGTAACATCACAAAGGCAATGTTTCCTGAGAAGCTGGACATTGCAGAAGAAAGAAAATCTGCTCCTTGGGTTGTTTCCAAGGAAATTTTGCACATTATTTTTTCAACTATTGTGGGACATCTGCACTCTGAAAAAAAAAAAAAAATCTAGGCCAAACTTTCAAACTGGGTTTCCCTCTGTGATTCATGCTGCACACCCTATGCAGCAGGGTGTGACTCTACATGATGGGAACATGTTTGTACAGATCCTTGCTGGATACCTGTAAAACACAATGGTTATTTCTGACAGAGAAACAAACTTGCTCAGTAAGTAGAAAATGCTCCTCAGCTATCAACTTTCACACTACATTTTTTGTTTTAAAAGGTCCAGTACTTGCAGCCACTTGCAGACAGTACTTTGGAGATGCCCATTGAAGGCCAGGTGTTCATTTTGTGAGAAATATGCCACGAAGTATTGACTCCTTTCCGCCGTTCATCTGTCAGACTGTTAGCAGGAAAAAATGCTACCCTCTAGAAATGGTTTAAAAGGTAATAACTGAAGTAACAGTGTTCTCTCATGGGATCTCTTGGCTGTCTGATATTCCTCCCACCACACAGATCATGGCACAGGTAGCTCTTATACCATTTTTCTTCAGTAGAATTAAAAGACTCAATGTGTCTCCCTATGCAATTGTCTCCTTTTGACAGTGAGATCTCATGCCAACACCACTGTCCCTCATGAAAGCTGTGTCAGCCCTGGTGTCAAAGAAGGAGTCAAATGGCATAATGAAGCCGAGATACCCACCCAGGTTTTCCCTGTGGATAATAAAAGGCATCTAGATGCAAGCAGTTCCAACTCTTTCTGATCCACAAATACTATAGCTTCTTTTATATATATAAATGCATAAAGAAAGATGGTCTTGAAATCCTTCCCCAAAATCCCTCTGGAGGAGTTGTATACAGCAGCTGGTTTGCAAATGCTATTACCATGAAAATTCTGATTTGAAAGAGAAAGAGAACTCAAGCTCAAGTGAAAACATACAGCAGACATTAACCCTGGAAAAGAGCTCTTGAAGGAAGTATTTCTTGGCTGCATTTTTCTCTCCCACACGAAGATGTGCTGTACTGACATTTTATAAATGCTGTAGGTGTGGTCAGCAGTAAATCATGACTCTTCTGGGGAGTTCACTTCCCAGCACCTTCAGCTGTGTTATACCTTGAGGGTGGCTGTCCCACAGTGTACTCGTGCGCAACTCAGTACTTAGGCAAAGAATCTTCACATTCATGTTACAACACGGGAAAAATATTTCTGTAACATTGGTACTTTTCCAATTGCATTTTCTCATACCTGATGATTATCCTCATACTTAAGGGCTCCTGAAAAGAAATGTCTTGGCTGCGTACACAGCTAGAGCCTTAAGGGTTCTGGCTTTTCTCAGGAAAATTATGTTTACCTTTCTGACAGAGTGCCAAGCATTAAAAACTCATTCCTGCAGTATTTCAGTTAAAGAAGGCAAATTTAAAGGGAAAAAAATAAAATTAAACCCAAAAAGACAACCCCCCCCCCCTTATCCATTATAACAGTTTGCAAGCCTGGAAAACCATAAAAAGCAGCAAATTGCCAAAATAAAAGCTGACAACTTATGCGATTTGGTGTTCCAGTTGACAGAAAGAAGTATTTGGGTATCTAATCTCAGTAGTATCTGAGCATTATTATAGTGCTATAGCTGTTAGATCTGACATAGCAACATATCTAGGCATTATTGAAATGCAACTGTATGACTAACACAGCTGAGGTAATTTCATTCTTTTCAATGTAGCTTGCTTTGTTAAAGATTTTTGTGCTCCTCTGATTGCCTTTTGTCCTTTGACTAGACTAACATATTCTGTATCATGCAGCATTGGTCTCTGTTTTAGGAAAATGGATTTGAAAGTTAGCTGTATCACATGGACACACACAGAGCCCCTCAAATTCATCCAGTAGTAAAAATGTAATAGATCACAATGGCTATTCACCAAGAAACTGTGAGGAATAAAACTACATAAAACATTTGTGTTAAAGATACAGCTCTACCTTTGGTCATTTTGACTATTAATCAACATTTCTTTTTTAAAAGTTGGTTAACCCCATATGCTAATAATATTTTCTACATTTAAAATCAAACCCACAAACCAAATGGAGTAGTAATGTTATATAGTCTGACTGTATACTGTGATTTAATCTTCTTCTTGTTGTTGTCATGTAATAAGTTAAAATTCATAACCGGGCGGAAACACCAAAAAATGTAGTGGTTATCACATTCACCGAATTTTCATTTTAGTGGAATAGGATTAAAAGAAAAAGCAAAACAGGTTCCATTTAAAAATAGAAACAGTTAGATTTATTAACATACACTAAAGGGTAAACAAAAAAAACCAACAACCACGAAACCCTTTCAAAGACACCCGTCTCCTCCCTAGCAAAAATCTACTTTTCCATGAAACAATGCAAAGAGACAAAACATCAGAACTCTTAAGTCAGTAGCACTTAATAAAATAAGTCTTTCATTCAGTCTTTGAGAGAGACAAGTCCCTCCTGATTCTTCTGGCAACTTTCCACAAGAGACACAGTCTGTTTGTGGCTTCCAGTTCCCACAAACGCAGCCTGCCCAACACTGCACCTGTGAGCTTCCCAAATGCAGCCTTTCCTATGGCCGCATAAGGGTTGTGGACCTAAGCATGGGATTTCACCTTTTAAAGATGCACAGCTTCACAATAAAGGACTTCTTATTCTTCACTGGTAACAAGGCTTCAAAACATCTCATAGGATCACTGCTCAATTTCTAATTCAACATCCATTTCAGAAAAAGTCAAATATTATAGTTTCTAACTCAAATGTCCACTCAGTAAAAATCAGACACCTTTGCTTGAATCTGGAAAAGCATCTCCCCAGTTTTTGATCCAGCGAATCTTAAAGGAAAATCATAGTCTGTTACCATGAATTAAGGAGATTTAAAGCCCCAAACTAAGGCAACTTGTCATCTTTCCCACTCAAGAAATCATCCTTTCTTTACTGACTTTGATATCTTCATATCTCCTTTGCATACCTCTGATTTAGCCTTTCTTCTCTTCTTGAGGAGGGGTAGAGTTTAAATCAGTCTCAGTCGGTGTTAAGAAAGAGTTAATGTTCAGGATCCTGCCCGGGCATGCACACGCCACGTGGTCTCAGCCGCAGCCGCGCCATCTCAGAAAGCCTCAGATCCATGAGCTGCAGAAAAAGCTCAGAATCGGGAGCCCGGGTCTTCTGTCCTTTTCCACCCCTCGGTCTTACGGGGTGCGTTTTTAGCCCACCCTGGGCTCGGTGCTGCTCTCCGGGGACCCAGGGGCTGGGGGAGGGGCCGGGGCCATCTCCTTCGGCGGCGTTTGCAATGCTGGGTCTCGCTCTCCTCCCCCGGCTCGGCTCAGCTTCCGGAGGGCTGGCCCCGGCCCGGCCGCCCTGGCCCGGCCCAGCCACCCTGGCACCTTGGCCGGGTCCAACGAAAAAGGAAGGAATCTCCCAAGATTCCTGTATTTAAGCGGTGTGTCCCAGGGGTGTACACTTTTTCCCTATTTGGCCAACTTGGCTGTCAGTTCCAAAACAGATCACCGATTGGTTTTTCTACCATTCGTGCCAAACCAATACATGTCATCATACTCTGCGTATGGTACTGTTTTAGCCACTACTGACATTTCTTTTTTTTCACAGCAAAATGAGAATGAGGCACTTTTACAGACAAATCAATGTGACAGTTGAAGTTCAATGAAAAACTTATTGTTTATAGTTTTTAAATCAAACAAAATATGCACCTTCCTCCACTGAGTAAAGACTGAAAGATTTTGTTGTTGTCAAGTGAATAAAATATAATTCAGGAGTTAATTTCCTCTATTTATGATTTCTTAAGAGACACAATAAAATTAATTACAAAATTATTATTTAAAATATAAGATAGTATTTTAATGTACAAGTATCAGTTATGGAATAGGATACTAACAATTTCTGTAATTTTTGGTTACTATCAGTCTGTTTGCATCAATCCCAAGTACATGGCTGTTTTTTCTTGTTCTTTTTCTGATCCTTTCTCTTTCAAGAAATGAACAGAAAAAGAGTGAGAACTGCTTTCTTTACAAAGTCTCGTGTTTGTTCCAGATCTAGGCTGAGGGTTTGGAAGCTGTGCAGACTTCTTCAGAAGTCTCCTGCACTAGCTAGAGATTCTCTTTGCTAATTTTCTTTTTGGCTTATATACCATGAAAGCCTCAAGAGCTTCATCAGCAGGCTAGTAAATCCTATTTAAATGTAATCCTGCAGTCTGACCAAAACAACCAGCCAACCAACCAAGTAACCAACCAACTGCAAAGGAACAGAACAAACAAAAAACTCAACAACACCATCCCCAAAAAAACCCCCAAGAACAGAGGTGGGGGGGGTGGGGGAACTCCAGATGGCAAAAAAAAAACCCCAACCAAACAAACGAAAAACCAAACCAAACCAACCACCCGGGAAATCTTGGAAAGCTAACCCCTCAGTAATGTTTTCTTGTCTCAACTTTCTGTTTCCAGTGAGCTATGGGGAAAAGTCGGAGGACATGACACCTCCAAGGATTTGCCTTTTTGATAAAAAAGATAAAATACTTCAAAGTTAAGTAAGAAATGTAAAATTTGAAAGTGCTCAGAACTTTTCAAAATGTTACTTCAAAGGACTAGGATACAGACTTTGAAATACCTCTTATATGCAGTCCTTCACATCTGTCTGAATTTGGAAAAAAATGTTCTTGTGATGAGGCTATGAGAAAAAACGTCAGTTTAATTATTCTCCCTTAGAGTTATGCTTTTGCAGGTGAGGAAATATCTTTTTTCAATTTATGCAGTACCTAGCTGCCCAGTATACTCTTAATGGATAACTTTTAGTACTCTTACAATAGAAATAGGAAATACAAGAAAACCAGGGATTTTCTCTGTAAATTTATGGGGGGTGAGTATAATTTAAGCTTTTGTGCTAGAAAAATAGAAATCAATGTTTTGAATTTACTTCTGCAAATGATATTGGTATTTTAGTTTGCAAAAGAATGAGATTTCATCTTAGATTAAAACATTCAGCCAGACTTGTAGCACCCTGAATGTTCAACAAAGGTTAGTACTCTGTCATTATCTTCAAGTTACATATGGATTACACATAATATGGTAGACACAAGGTAAATCCCAATGACTCTTATTAGGACCTGATAACTTCATATTTCATGCACTATTCATAACAAAACCAAGCATGAACTTCTTTTAGACTTCTAAAAGATGTCTAGGCAATCACCTTGAAATCTTTTCTATATTGCTAACAGGAGGAAGATTTGTCAAGTTAAAGTCTTCCTGGAAATGCACGTCAAGGCATCTGTGGAATTGTTCCAGGAGTAACTCAGCTGTCTGGCTGGTGCAGACCCAGAACAGTTTGATGTAGAGGGCAGAGGGAGAAATGAAACGGAATTGCTCTACTCACCCAGCAGTTGTTCACCTGTTATGTGGAACTTCCCATTACACAGGCGTGGGAGGTTAAGTTTTCCTATACCCCTCTCCTTACTTTCATGAACAACTTCATGTCAGCTTCATCTTCAATCTTAATCAGCAATTAGTGTTTGAAATCATTGCTTCTCACTAAAGTCTTCAAGAGCATTCCTCTCAGCTCTAGATGGGTGTACTGGGCTCTAAGTTGAAATTTTTGTATTACCAGTAGAAAAATGTTAAAAATTGCCAATAGGAGAATGAAGTATTTCAGCAGTGGCAGGACTGGTTTGTTTTGATTTGAGCTTGGTTTGGCTTTTTTTTTTTTTTCTGAAGAAATCTAGGCAAGCAACAAAATACAGTAGTATTTATTGCATTTCTGTTTAAGCATTTACAGCTTGGAGCCAAAAACTATTGTAACACAGAAAAATAAACTGTTTTCCCACCTGGCTACAGTGCCTCTGACGCAGACACAGGCCTGCTGGAAAAAAAAGACTTTAAATTTCCTTCCTTTCAGGCACTAACAAGTAGAGGGTCACTTTGTAGTCACACTAACCAGCTGTGGGCTCGTGTCTGCTAAGCCCTCCTGAGACTTCCTTCATCAGAGACAGACCTAGCAGGTCTGCCTGGCCAGGTATGTTTCCCACAGTGTATTCAGATTAACATTCTGTGGTATACTGTGGTCTAAAGGGCTTCTTCACAAAATGTGGAAATATATGTATTTCTTTTCTTCAGAAATCCTGCCTCATATGTGTCAGTCAAAGTTTTGCTGAAGCAAATCATGACGTTAACTACCACAGAAATGGAGTTTATAATTAACTCCAATGAAATCTGAAAGCTCTCTGCAGAAGCTACAGCTTCTTATTGCTGCTCAGTGACCCATCAGCTGCCATGGATGGAAGAAAATAGGCTGCATCCTAATCTGCTCTGAAGTGGCTACCTATGGAACACTGGATCCAGCGTGATACCCTAAAATTCCTGTTTGCTGTATAGTCTGTGTGTTCAGCTTCTCCAGCTTGCTCCTTTACACTGCTTTCCTCCTGCAGCTGTTGTGTTGGATGCTTACACTGGAAGTCATGAACACTTCAATTCCGCTCGGGTGAAGGCAGAGCATCTCTGTGGAGCATTCTGCTGCTAGAGATAAGCTTGTCCTCGAACCTAAAGGAGCATTCAAAACCGGGCCACTTTCTGTAGGTGCCTTACTAGTGACAGAGTTGCTCCTGGGAGCATGCTGGGGGATATACAGTGCTGTGAATTATTTCCTCTTGAGATGAAAGCAAGCAAGTTCCTCAGTAATAAAGGATTTGGTGTTTGTACTTCATTGGTGTTGCCTAGATACTGTAATGACTGATGTCTTTAAAACACAAATAATCTTGTAAACTATAGAACATTATTAAGGTCGAAGAGTCAAGTACTCAAAAGATAGGAAATGCCAGAACTAAGATTGCCCAGGATACCTCAGTTCAGCCATCTTTTGCTGAAAGTACTATGACACTTTAGTTACATAGGTCACCTGCTTCATGAAGAGAGACAGTGCTCCAACAGTTAGTTGTATATTGTATTTGCTTCTCACTGTTCACTGTACACCCCATGACCTTATTTGCCTCACATTATTCAAACACTTCTGTAAGGCAGAATTATTCATTTCCTCTAGGGTGTCAGAGTGTTTCACAAACACTAATTCATTCAGTCCCACAAAACTCAAAATAACTCATTTTTCTGATAAGAAACCATTACAGAAGTTGTTTAAGGTCAGCGGTTTCTATCATGTTGAGGTGCCAGCCAAGGTGATCTAAACCAGGAACTTTTAGAATACTTTCAGCTACATCTTCAGGAACAGCATTTGTCGACTTTACCTGGAACTTTTACTTCTCTTATGTAATAAAATTTTCTTTCTAAATAGAGTTTGCACATACGCATAAATATAATGTACTTAACTCTTGACATTATAATAATGTATTTCTGCTCTGTTACGCTCTGAGAGATATTTTCAGTCTGTATTTTCTAATTCAGTGCTCATTGAGTCAGTGCTCATGTGCATTGGTCATTGGAGACTGCATATTGGCACACTGATGCCAGAGATGTCTTCAAAATGCCTTGAAGACTGTCTATAATACAACATTCTGAAGGAGTGTATAGTGTATATATCTCTCACATAAAGATATTACCCTTGCACCTTCACCATGACATTATTCATTATCTAAATGAATTGTGTTTAACCTTTCCTGAACCTCCATTTAAATTAAATGCTTTTTAAGTACATGTACAGAAATCGAATTTTTTTGTGCTCTCAGTATTTTAAGAAAATTTTATCCCTTGTCTACACTGAGGGGGCATAAGCTGCTTTATTATGTGAATTCACCTCTTCTACATATGAAGTTCTGCTCTAAATTTTATTATGAGAGGAGTTTCCTGGCTTTTATAAACCCTATTCTAAAATGTATTTGTCTGTTCTTATATTACAGGATATTTGGTCTCAGTTTATCCATATTATATTCCAGCACATCTGTGCCTGTGTAAGAAAAGTTGAAGAAAACAAGACAGGAGAATGCAAATACACCTTTCCACAATGGCACAGCTCACAGTGTCCCGCCATGAAAATATATTTGCCCTTCAAAGACATGGCGAAATGGCTCTAGATGTTTGCTGAGCAATACAACAGCCAACCCATAGTTGTGTCAAGTTCACTGTTAAGAAAACAAAGAGGTTTTGCAACAAAGAGCTCTGAAGTGTTCATGCTAATAACAAAGTTTTATATTTGGTTCAGAGACTAAACTGAGAGCTGGACAGTTGGGAAAGGACCCTGACAGGACTTTATTATGTGTCAAAACTGTTTCAGGCGCTTTTTTGTGATGAATGACCTATTGAAATAACTCTGTGGAAATATCTCCAGGAAGAAGTTGTTTTTTCAGCAAGAGAGGAATATATAACTACAGCCCTCAGAGTCACATGAAAACATAAAAGTAAAACTTATTTCTCTCTGGTTTGCATATATGCAATGGTAATTGAAAAAATCATTAAGTGCCCTGTAGGGACCTAATTTAAATTCTTTTTTGATTTTAATGGAGTTTGGATGAGGCACTTAGTTCATAAATCTACCAATGATGTATAAACCAGTACAGAGTTTTATTTGCTGCATATCAATATAAACTTTCTGTTGGTGTTTTTGTTCAATTATGAACACATGAATTTGGATACACTCATTCAGATGTATGTGGATAGATTCAAAATTATCTGATACCATTTTTTTTTTACTGTGACAGATTTCTGAAATATTATCTAGCCATTACTAGCACATCTTTTTTATAACTTCTATGTTTAGTTTTAGTTCATTTTAGATGTATTGTCAGAGTCCATTTCCTGCAGCTTTTAATGGCAATTCATTTAATCCATGCTTTGTTGGTTATAACCTGCTCGTAATTAGCCTTTGTTTGGTATATTACACATGTAAATATACCAAAAAAGACTGGGCTTGGTATTGTTTACTTTTTCATCAATGACTTGGACGAAAGGGCAGAGGCCTCCTCAGCAAGTTCCCTGAGGACACAAAGGTGTGAGAACCAGCTGATACCCCAGAGGGCTGTGCAGCCCTTCAGAAGGACTGGAACAGGTTGGAGAAATGGGCAGAGAAGAACCATTAAAAAAGGCAAATGCAGGGTCCTGCACCTGAGGAATAACCCCAGGCACCAACTCAGGCTTGGGCTGATCTGCTGGAAAGCAGCTCTGCAGAGAAGGACCTGGGGGTCCTGGTGGACAACATGTTGTCCCTGAGGCAGCAGCATGCCCAGAGGCCTGGCAGTATCCCAAGGTGCATTAGGAAAAGCATTGCCAGCAGGTCAACAAAGGTGATCCTTCCCCTCTACTCAGCCCTTGTGAGGCCACATCTGGGGTGCTGTATCCAGTTCTGGGCTCCTCAGGTCATCCTGAGGAGAGAGATGAGAGACGTGGAGCTCCTGGACCACGTCAAGCAGAGGTTGGGAGAATGTTTTAGGGATTGGAGCATTTCTCTTATGAAGAAAAGCTGAGGGAGCTGGGCTTGTTCACCCTCGTGAAGAGATGACTGAGAGAGGACCTCATCAATTTCTATCAGTATCTGAATATGAATATGAAGATAAGACAATGGAGCCAGGTTCTTGGTGGTGCCAAGCAATAGAAAAAGGGGCAGAAACTGATACACAGGAAGTTCCAGCTGAATATGAAGAAGAATGTCTTTTCTGTGCCGATGATGGCAGAATGGCACAGGTTGCCCAGAGAAGAGAGATATCTCTCTCAGTGGAGATATCCAAGAACCATCTGGACGCAATCCCGTGTAACGTGCTCTGGATGACCCACTCTGGTCTCTTCCAACCTGTGTGTGGTTCTGTGATATCCTTTGTGATTTATGCTCCTTTGAAAGATAATTTTTAAAATACAAAATCTCTTCTTCACTTCTATAGCTCAGCTCTGTGCTGGAACAGGGCACTATGAATCCATGTCAAGGGAAAATGTTGTGCGCTCAGTAGAGATGCTGCCTACTTAGAAGCTGCATAGCAATGGCCAAGAATTAATACATACCATGAAAGCATCAGGCTTTCATTTCCACTAGGAGGACCCACCTAGTCACTTCTGTGCTGATGGAACTGTTGGGGTTTTAAACTCATCAGCAAGCCATTAAATAATATTTCTTTCTGTGAAGTCTTTGTTTTTGGAATTTTACTCTTGTGCTAAGATACAAGGGCATGTCGTAAACTCTTTATTGTCCTGATGATATTCAAATAGCATCATCTTCACATTTGACATTATTTTTTTCCATTAGGTAAGACACCTAGACCACTGTAAGATGATCCTAGTAGGGCATCTGCTAAAGGCAAGCATTTATTTGTTCTTCAAATCTGATGATTTAAATCTGCCTAAGACTGTGGCTGTATCGTACTTAACTATGCAGAGATTTTGCTAGTGTCAACTAGGAGAGGCAACTTAGCCAAACTGGAGGTGGGAATTACTTCCATAGCATTGCCAGCCCTTGGATTCACTTGGAATCAGACAACTGTGAACGTTACTTAAGACACTTGTTCTCTGTTCTCTTGATGTAGCTACTCATTCAATACCACTTGAGTGATGTGGATGTGTGAGGAGAGACAGAGGAGGTGGAAAGAGAGACAGAGGAGGTTGAAAGAGAGAAGGTATTCACTAAAAAAAGGTGATTATGGAATAAATATTTTCACCCTTCAGCTTCAGAGCAAAATAATGCAGTCTGAGCAACTACTGTTGTATTCTCCAGGGCTCTGTAAAATATATTTACTGCAAAAGTTTTTAATTGCCCTTGTACTGTATGAAACAAAAGCAATGGAATGAAGTTTCACTTAAGTCCTTAGCTAGCAAAGTTCAAAGGGGAAATTGAAAAGGAGTTTTACACCTCTGAGACTTAATTCCAAAGAATATTGTCATGCTTGAGATTTTTAACTTGTAGTACATGTTTTTATCGCTACACAAAACTCTCTTTAAGATAAAATGAAAGATTTCATTGATTATTTCAAGTCATTCATTCTTATACTCTGTCCTCATTTTTTCCTTTTTTTTTTTTTAATAACTGACCACATTTTACATTCTTGTTTTAAAAGATGCTAGATACAGTTTCCTCTTGAGTATTCAGGTTTTCTCTTTTTTCCCCCAATAGTATTTGTAACCTCTTCACTCCAATTCTTTAAAAGCTATTTTTAGTACTTCACAATGTCTGTTTTTTCTCAGTTTCATGTCCTCCAGTTATGTTTGCAATCTCAAGCTAAATTAATGTGAATTTTCCTCTTATTTTTTTAATAATGGATAATGCACTTTATTAAAATATGCTTTGAAACAAATACTACAATCTACAGTGCCTAATTTACTTTGTTAGAATAGTACAGATTTCAATATAAATCAGACAACTTGTTCTCACAAATTTGTACTCAGAGAAGCTTACATTATTTGAATTTAACACTTTTAAAGTCCTGTTAAATTGTCTCAGGTTTTTGTTTGAGTTGGACTTAGAGATTTTTAATATAAGAACAACAACAACAAAAAACCTACCAGGTCTTGGCACTTGACATATTTTGATACTAGAAAACATAACTGTAAAAAGGACAATGGCACCATCTAAGAAGAGGCCTGCGCTGTCGTATGCTCCAAAATGAGCGGTGGAAAAGACACTTGGGTAATTTCTAAGGCATGACTTTTCAGATAAGCTGAGAATATCTGCAGATATCTGGTTTGTGCTTTGAAGAATTTTGCTCTTTTATGCCATCATTCTGTGGTTTTGCTTAGCTTAGGACATTCTGTATTGTCTAGTTCAAGCATTTATTAAAAAAAGAAAAAGGAAAAAAGGCACAATAAACTTTGCAATACTTTGAAAGTTCAAAGGTCTCATCTGCTGACTTGCACAGTTTTAAAAACACAAACCAAAGTTAGGTCATTAATGATTGATTCTGAAGCTCCATCATCTCAAACAGGCAGACAAAATGTCCTGGAGAAGTGCCTAAAGAATTTTTGAATCAACTGAAGTCCTTTGTTGTTAGAGGGAATAAATTCACGTGGTTTGGTATTGTGGTAGATTGTCGCCCTGATTTTTTCAGCCTTCTCTTCTGTTTCGCAGTTTCATGTTTTGAGTTCTTTTTCACTCTCTGGTCTGTAAACACAGCCAATGTTATTGTAGTTTCAAGGAAAGTTTTCATTCCTGTTCTTAGAGATATGGACAACTGATGGACAGTTGTCTTGACCAGTGGAATGGGGAGAGGTATCAACCTTCTCCCCCAATCCCTGGCCCTTGTAAAAATACTATATAATGGAGTCAGACTTTTAAATAAACTTAGTTTTAGTTCATGCCTTCTGATCAAAGTGTGAGTGCGTGTTTGTGTGTCTGTGATGAACTGCTTCAGTAGATGTGGTGGAATTTGGGGAGAGATGGTCTTTTTCATACAGGCACAACTTCAAAAGCTTGTGTAGTTTGTATGAACAAGGACAGCATTGCAGCCACAGAAATCAGCATAAAATGAACTGCAGTGTTTCACTTGTGCAGAGTTGCACATTCAATTTTTTACAGTTTCACTGGAGCTAGAATGGCAAAGGGAGATGCTGTGATTTTTCTCAGCATATGCCAGTGTTGTTGGTAATGCAGTGATCCTTTTATTTTTGGGCTGTTTGGTGAGGCAGAAGTTGCACAGAGCCCTTAGATCATGGAAATGTTGTTTGAAAGTGACTTCTAGATAATATACAGTCCAACCTCTTGCTCAGAGCAGCACAGTCACTAACACTACAGACATTCATCTATGGTTCTGTCTGAGTTTTGAAAACCTCCAAGGATGGGACAACCTGTTTTAATATTGCATTGTCTCCCAATGTCTTTTTCATTCATTGGTTGGTTGGTTGGTTGGTTTTATTGTGCTGTGTGTGTTTTCATTTCTGCCATGAACCTCTCTGGGTTTCATATCTACTTTGAGCTTCTTGTCATACTGGCTGCCACAACTGAGACTTAGGCACTGTCTTTGTAGCTACCCTTCAAGTAGTTGCCACCTGCTGTAAGAACTTCCTTCACCTTCACTCTGCTGTGCTGAACAGGCTCAGCTGCCTCGGCTTCTCAGTTAGGCAAAGGTTTGTAAAGTAACAAAGTCTGTGGAGAAACTATTCAATTTAAACCACATGTGGAAGCTGATGAACAGCTGAGTTGGATGTGTGAGAAAACTGTTGACTTGATTACTATAAATACACAGTAATCTGAAAAGAAAATAAAATTATTATAACCAATACTATAGTGTCTAAAAGTTGCTATTAGCATTAGACATTTATTGCTTTTAGCTCTATGAAAACTCAAGGTATAGCAATTCCTCATGAAATATTTTTTCAGTCTGCCTCTTTTGAGCAACAGTTGTAGGAGTCATTTAAAAATTAATATTTTATAGAAGCTATGGGAAAATATATCCAGTTTGGTCCTTTTAAAATCCAACCAGACAAAAAAAATTTGAGTTAAGAGGCTCAGAAAAGTCATGAAGCAAAGAGTCCAGACTTGTTTAGTCCTTTGCTCATTTTATTAATATCTGCCCTTTGGGCCCTTTTCAACTGAGTAAAACTCTATAATATTATATCAACAGTCCATAGGAGACACCAGACTACCATAGGTTAAGGTACTACTCTGATGGTACTCCTCTCATTTCAACAGAAATATTCACAGGGAAATAGATGAATTGGGAAAGTGTTTTGGCTTGCAGAGGTAATTCTAAGTACATTTTCTACATGAAAAGGTATGCAGCCATAACTGAAAAGTGGCTTCTGTGACTAAACTAGCATTTAAAATCATTTTACAATTGAAAGGTAGATATGTCAGATGTTTGTGTTTTAATTAAAGTAAGACAGTGTCTTTTGCAGTACAACTTATCTCTTCAAAGCTGAAAGTTGATCAAATGCAAAGATTTTAAAAGTTAAAACAGCCAACATGTAATGAAAGTCTCTGTCAGTGGAAGAAATTCTAACTTGAAACTTACCCTAAATAGTGAAAGGTGTGAGAAATAAATACAAAGGATAGAAATAAATGGTTGAAATTATTTTTTTCTTTTTAAGGTTGCAGGAAAATAAATAGTATTATTCATTCCTACAAAAGCTACTGTCAGCAGGTGCAAACACTGCTGTCCTTCCTGAATATTTTAATTTTTTTCCAAGAGACAGGAGCTGGGATTTATTTCTTGTAAGTCCAGCTGAAAAAAAAAATTGAAGGACAGAAATGTCAGGACAAGCAACCATTTTGTGTCACGGTTAGAAGAAAAAAAAATATACATGCTTTTCATAGTTACAATGTCAAGCTTCAGAATTCAGCAAGGGAGGTGGGATAATAAATGGGTAGAAAGAAATAAGGCAGAGTAAGAAGAGTGAAATAAATGACTGGAACAAGAATTGGGGTAAGAAAAACTGCATAGTTGAGTGATAAACTTAATTCCTCTGCCAAGAAGACTTAAGGTTCAGACTTGAAGGGTTACATCAAATATCTCAATAAGAAGTACTCTAAGAACAGGCTGAAGTCATGGATTTTCCATTAGGCAGGTGGATATCATATTTAAACATAAATAATCACAAACATATCTTGAAAATTTTGGGTAAAGGAGGGGAAATTGGATGAGAACTCTTCTGGAAATACAAAGATTGTATTGCCTGTCCTGGTTTAGGGTAAATCTGGGAGAAAACTCCCCAAATAAGGGTCTCTCTGCTAAAGCAGACCTGTGCTGGTTTGAAAGTTAAACCAGTGAAAGACTCCAAGTCAGAAATACAATTTAATAGGAGGGGGAAAAAAAAGGTAAAATAAAATAAGTTCAATAATACAACCTGTTAGTCAGGGCACTGGTAGCAGTCCGGATGAAGTGGTCTCGTTGAAGCAGTGATCCAGTAGAAAAGTCCAGTAGCTCCTGTCCTCTGGGAATCCAGCAGGTTAAGGGCCCCCTGTGCTATCCCAGGTTATATCCAGGTGGGAATGCTTGGCTCCTCCCCATGGGAGGAGCATCCCACAATGGAACGATGTAATTTTATGAGTCATACAATGGGTCCTTGATTGCCCATTAAACAGAGATAACTCCCAGATGGGAGTTACCCATGAGTCATACAGCAGAGCATGAATGGGCCCATTAACAGAACATAGTTCGGAGGGTGGGGACAAGGGGAACACTGCCCCACGTGGTTTCAACAGTTCATGAAGATGGTGATAGAATACATATCTTGGGCATATCTTACATTGTAACCTAGGACAAGACCCAAATGGCCCCTCCCCCCCAACCAGTCCGGGAAAGAACTTCCTCGGAGAAAAGTGGAAAAACCCCTATTTATTTAACAAACAAAGTGCCCATAAGCATCAAGAATGAATAATATGAAACAATAAATCCTGGAGTGAGGCGGCAAATTGAGAATGTCCTTGCTGTGGGTGCAGCTCTTCTCTCTCAGTCTCTTATCAGTTCCTCTGGTGCTGGAGGAAAATGCGTCCTGGGCCCCAGAGGGCACAGGTGTGATCTCTTGGTTCTCCTCAGGGTTTTCAGTCAGGAGCAGGTTTAAACAGTTCCAAGAAAAAAGGGGAAAAAAAAAACAGTCCATGGAATTTTTCTTCCATAGCTAGCTAAACTAACTAAAAAGCACAGGAGATCTCTGTCCCACCACTGTCTGAGCCTCCGACGAACACACTGTCCGGGAGAAGAGAAGAATGTGTAGGAGTCAGGCAGTTTTCTCAAAGCAAACTGTGCACTTCTTCTTTCCTTGTTTCACTCTCAGAATCAGACTCAAAGGTACAGAACACAATATACAGAACAGACAGCTGGGGATACAAGCATCATAAAGTCACCCTAGAACATTCCACTCCTTATTCCCATATCGTCAACTTACTACCAAAACTAAATGAATTCCCGGTCTACACACACATACCTCATACATATATATATTTTACCGTATACAGCTATATACAGACAGTGCCCTTTATGTTGTGAACTATGTATAAATTTATTTTGTATTGCATATCAGATACTATGACAACTCAGAAAGACTGTAGGAGTTGACAAAAAATGGAAAAATAAGACATCTTGATTAAATTGTGCATTAGGCATGCTGGGTTTTTGTTTCATCACAAAGCCTTCTGTCTTCTCCAACAGCAGGAGTCTTAGACAAAGAAGAGAAACTGGTAAATACACACTGATTGACAGCTATTGCAATTTTCCGCTTCAACTAATGGAATCTCAGGACACCTGAATATGCACAGCAGGCTTGTTGATTTTCTCACAAATAATCCAGAAAATTCCCTGCAGTGGTCTGGGAAAAGAGGGTGTGAAGAGCTGCATGCTCTTCCCTCCATAGAAAATGTGGCACAAAGAGACAAACAGGTGAATAATGGAACGGTTGCTTCACAACCTGCCAGACTTAGCTATTTTGTTATACATAGAAGGTATGTCATAGGTAAATTGGGATGTGACATAGAAGAATAAAAGACCTGACTCAGCTGTCAGCAAACTTTTCTCTTTTGTCCAAAGGTTTCTTCATCAGGGCAAATAATTGGATTGCTATAAGCTGGACCTGGGAAATGAACTAATGTGCATGCTGTGCAAAATGATCATTTGAGTTGGCCCCAGAGCAAACAAATTGAACCACCTTGGTAGTAAAGTTCTTTTCAAGAGTAAAGCTGTTTTCAAAAGTTAGTAAGTAACTAACTTACATTTAGTTAAAACCAATATTTGTATCAACAGATGACTTATTACTATCTCTAGAAGTAAAAAAATTATTTCTGTTTATTGAATGTATGCTACGAAAAGCACACTTCTCTGATGTGCAACACCATAAACATAAAACTCATATCATGAGAAATAGTTGTGGCAGTGAGAGCGGCAACTATCTATTTTATGACATGGTAACAAGTATTTCTAACTTATATAATAGACGTAATACATTTGACAGTATTCATTTCCTCTACATAACTCAGTATAAAGGACACTGGATGCAGGTCCTGTCCCTATCTTTACCAGTTACCAGCAGCTGGAGATAGCTCAAATTCTATGGTTAAAAATGATACATTTTGATAACAGAAGTCCTATTGCCATAGGAAGATGTCAAATTTTCAAAGTTAATTCACTTTTTGTATCAACCATTTACAAACAGAATTTTAACAAAATGTATTTGTCAGCCCTTTTCCAATTTGTCGCATTTTTAGCCTCAGAATTCTCAATGTTCTTTCCAATAAACAGATACATTTTACATTTATTTTTATAGCTACAGGATTATGGATACGCAAATCCAGATGGCTCTGTCTTTTCCTCTCCTGAAACATCTAGTTGCACAGAGGAACACGCCCCAAAGAAGGATAGTTGCTCACAGTTGCCCTGAGAAGCTGTGGAGCCCCCATCCCCGGCAGTGTTCAAGGCCAGTTTGGATGGGGCTCTGAGCAACCCGGTGTAGTGGGAGGTGTCCCTGCCCATGGCAGGGGGGTTGGAAGGAGATGATCCTTAAGGTCTCTTCCAACCCAAGCCATTCTATGATTCTAAGCAAGAACCTGAAGCTAGGTGTTATGTCCTCTATTTTTCTTTGAGTACATTGTAAAAATGTACTAGCAAAGGTTGAGGTCTGGTGACACAAAGTGCAGTGTGTGGCTGCTTACAGAAAAGCAGATCAAAACTGATCAAAACACTGGGTTAAGAGCTGGGAGGAATCGCAGTGTGATAAATTAAGTAAAGCATACATTTGGCTGAAGGACAGAACTAGACAGGCTCCAATGATGCTAATTTAAACTTGATAGTTTACCAGTTAGTAATGCTTAAATCTGAACCAGTGGCACAAAAATCAAAGCTATAAGATTTTTCATGAGAATCCATCTCTGGATCCTGGCTTCTCAAGTAATTACTCAGATTACTGTACTAAACTGATCTGAGTTTTCTCGGAGTATGAGCAACATCCTTCCTAAATGCATGTTCAGACCTGGTGACACAGCTCTGAATTGGATTGCTCCATAAAGGTTATATTCATCAAATATTTGCAGAAAAAGCTGTAACCACTATTATCATGGCAATCCTCTCCCTACCCTCACCTTAGAACTGAAAACTCTAAACAGCATGAAACAGGAAATTTCACAACGCACAATGCATTGTTCAGGTAGGTGAGATCTGTTCAGGGAGGAGTACAGAACACACTAATTTTTGGGTACCTTTACCATAACTCACAAGTGTCTCACTTGGTTTAATAAAGTGCATTTCTTCTTCCTTGCTTCCTTTAAGAGCACAGTAGAGGAAAACTCATCACAACTGTAAAGGGAAACACAACAACATAGGACACAACTGTCAATTAAAATTATGTCTATAGACCCTAATTACCTGTATTTGGAATGGCTGACAAGTATAGCAAAAGTACTGAGCTAGGCAGTCTGGCAGGAGGAAACATCAACATTTCATAAATTGGCCCCATTACTGTCATATTGCAGAGCTCCAGAAAAATATTTTTGTGAGCTTGTAGAGAGTAGGCTCTTCAACAAATACAAAAAATAAAAGTGAATATTTCCATAATGAAAAGTAATTTTGAATTGTGAGGCCATAGATACCAGAAAACAGAGGAGTAGGCCTTCAAAAGAGAAATTCTCTTTGCAAATGTATTACATGCTAGCTGTTGAGGCCATAGAGGCAAAATGGAAATTTATATTTAGCTGGTTTGTTTTCTGGGGTGTTGGTGGGGGTTTTTTATGTCTCCAAAGTGATAAACAGTCCTGGTTCAAACCAGTCTTACCACTTCATTCCCACCTGTGCACAAAACCTGGTGTGAGCATTTGTCATGGTGGTAGGCTCAAAGTGATTCAAAACAGGAAATAAGAGTGAGAAAATACCATTTTACTTAGACACATTTCTTAGTTTCTTCTTAACAGTAAATAATAAGTTTTTGGACATACCTCATACCCAATTCCTTCCAGTGCACGTTCTCTCTCCAGAAAAGACTGCATCCCACTTTGCTCTCATGTGTCCTACAAGGCTCATCTAGGCCAGCTAGCTCTCCTCAGGGCCCACTGAATAGAACTAGGAGACAGGCTGGCTTCTCTATTCCTTCATGAAGAGAAGAGACCCGAGGCCAGACTTAAAATCATAGAATGGCTTCAGTTGGAAGGGATCTTTAAAGATCATCTGGTCCAACCCTCCTGCAGTGAGCAAGGACATCTTCAACTAACACAGGTTGCTCAGAGACCCATCAAACCTGACCTTGACTGTTTCCAGGGATGGGGTATCTACCACCTTTCCAGGAAACCTGTTTCAGTGCCTCATCACCCACATTGTAAAAAGACTTATATGTAGTTGGAAGCTACCCTTTTTTAGTTTAAAACCATTACTCCTTGTCCTATTGCAACAGGTCCTGCTAAAATGTTTGGCCCCATCTTTGTTTCAAGCCCCTTTCAGGAAGGGAGGCTGCTCTAAGGTCTCCCTGGAGCCTTCTGTTCTCCATGCTGAACATCCACAACTCTCTCAGTATCACTGTAGTGTTGCACCAGGCCTCCAATTATGTTTCTGGCCCTGTTCTATACCTGCTCCAAATGGCTCATGTCTTTCCTCTGCTGGGGACCCCAGAGCTGGACACTCCCCTGGGGTCTCCCCAGGGCAGAGGAGGAGAAGCACTTCCCTCAAACTGGTGGCTACCACTGCTTTTGACATAGCTCAGGATGCAGTTGGGTCTGGAGGAACTGGATAAGCAGTTCAATTGCCCAGCACTCAGCAAGGGGCTACTCTGTGAGGAAGGACCAGCACAAAAGTGGGAAAGGCGCTGTATCATGAATGTAGCAAAGTGCCTTTCTGCAACCAAGAATCAGTTGCTCCTCCAGGTCTTTGTGGAGGATGAATTACCTGGGAATCTGTTTACCTTTGCTAAAAGGAAGTTTATAGAACTCTGAACTAGGGACATTTTTTCTGGTTTTGAGCCTTGATTCCTCTGTCTCAGAGGCATCTACTCTCTCTTCACCTTCGAGGATTACTCCCCCATTGCAGTTAGACATCGTACTTTGCCCCAAACTTCTGTTTTCCCTACATTTGTTTTTAAAGTCTAGCATTGTCAGAGTTGTGGCTGGGATGTGAGGATTGTCCCTGGCTGTGGGCTGGAGGTAGCCAGCCCAGTGGCAAATTGGTGTCAGCACCACACAAGCCGCACTGAAACTACCTGGAACTAAGCATATGCAGGCTTTTAATGAGTTTGTTCAAACTGCAATCAAGATGCCTGGCAAACACCCAGAAATCAAGGCTTTCCAGGCCAGAGCCACTGATCCAGTAAAGCTAGCACTGGAGTGGTAGAAAACAGATATGCCTACCTCACTCTGAAAATTTTGCAGCTTAGCTTTCTAGCTTAAGCTGCCGGTAGAGACAGATATGAGCTAAAGAGACAAAGATTTTTTGTGCTGACACGGGCAGAAGTTTTGCGTGGACCATCAAATATTGAGCTATGGGTTCCAGCCCACAGGAATATACCACAGGCTTGGGCACTGCCCAGCTCCTCTGTAAGGACCTCACTGTGCGCCATGTATTTGGGATGCAGGCTCTCGCAGTCACGCTGTGTGAGCCAGGCAGAGTGAAAATAGTGGGATTTCCACTGAGTATCAGTAAAAGCTGGCAAATGGTCATGTCAGTAATTGAATTGTTTGCAAACTGAGGATGAAAGGGAGAAAGTTCTGATAGGATAAAATGTGATGAGAATAACAGCTTGCTGCTAAGCAGCTAAAACACTGGCTATGACTCCTGGGAAGTGAAAGAAAAGCTGGAAGTACAGCAATTAAGACTTTTATTTAGCAGTTAACAGGCAAGTACATGCAACGCTGTGTGCCTTTGCACAATCAGGTTCTAACAAGTTAAGGGATAGCCTTCAAAAAAAGCACTGCTGTACTGTACTCGCCGGGATGCATGAAAGGAGGATGTTCGTTATTCCTGTTTTCGAACAAAGGTCGACAGAATTGGATTTGTGAAATGGGATGTGACATGAGAGGAACCATCACTCGCATGAAGGAGTTTTTTAGAGTGGCATCCTAAAAACAGTCTTTAATCAGCACAGCACTGCTTTTCATTGTTTGGGTTTTTTAATTTAATCACTACTATGGCTGCAGACTTTCATGAAAGAGTGAATCACAGAAATTACACAAATGTTTGGGTTTTCACACTTATTCTCTTCATACTTGTCAGAACAAAAGGAGGAGTGAATATTTGCCAGGAATGCTTCCCAGCAGCTTTATTGCTGTTGCAGTGCCCATCCTTTCAAAGCAACAATTTGACCTGTCCCATTATTTCTGTCACTTTTCTTGGTTAGGATCTGAAAGAAAAACAGCATTTGTAGGTTGTTGATCCCAACTTCTGTCACCACAATGGAAAGACAGAATTGAAAGAAACTCAGCTAATTTAATCTCATTAAATCTTCTGGCTTTCCTAATCTCTTTCTTTGACACAGAGGGTGGAGAAACATTAGGGTCCTAAATTGAGGACAGGATGAGTTAAAACCCCCTCAATGTCAAAAGCAAACAAACAAAATAAGGTGGCTATAAATGAAAGCAAGAAAAAAACCCAGAATGGTATAACAGCTGTTGATGTGGTTAGAATAAAGCCAATTATTCTATGAGAAACAATTAAATCAAACAATTAAGCAGGAGGTTGGCATAAGGCAGCTAAGTAAAGCCTAGGAGTATGGGAAAGCAAGCAGGTTAAACAGGTTTTGCTGCTGTCTCAATATCCCTAAGGTGCCTGTGGCTAATACTAGGCTTGCCTTGCTCAAGTTTCATTTGAGTTACATCAGAGATGCCAAAAGCTGGTGTTGTACTTAACGGAACAGCCCCCTCCCTCCCCAGACCTCTGTTACTGATGATTGTGAAGACAGAGAAGTTTTTAATAAATGTTTTCTTGCTCAGCAATGCCCAGAGAGAATTCAGTGGGAAGACTGATCTGAGGTTCCCCGCGTGCCTTTGGGAGGGTATCTTCACAACTAGCTCATGTCTACTCACTTACCCATTTGGTTCAAGATTTTCATTACTAATAAATGATTGCTGCTTCCTATATTTCAGAAGGCAAGGTGACCATACATAGTTCAAAACTATTCCACTGGAGTGTAATTTGAATTATCTAACTATGTTTAATATGTATGCATTTTTGAAATAAAAGCAGCAGTTCTCATGCTCATTTTAAAAAAGGCCAAACAGGAGGTTTTAAATTAATATAGACAGATATCAAATAAGGAGAATAAATGAAACAGGATAGTTTTAAAGTAGCATTTACATACTGAATATGTATAGAGATGAAAAATATTGACTGTGTACAGGGGAAAATAATGCCTTCTGATTATCTCCACAAATGTTAGATTATCTAAGCATCCACCTTCATTCTCATTATATGAGAGCAGTTTACTGATTCATTTCATGTTTATAAACCCTTCTTGACTGGAACATAATGTAGGATAAGGCAACTAATGTTTTCATAGGATCTTCTGTTCCTTTCCCAATCAATATTTTCCTAATAATTTTAAGTATTTTCTGTTCTGGGTCTCATTCAGTGTTTGATTCTTATAAATTAGAGAGTTACTTTAAATTTACTTCCCATAGCCAGACCTGCAAAGGCGAAATAAGAAAAAGGGCAAAATATGCAATGGGCTAAAATGAAAACAAAATATACAACTTCTAATTAGTGTCCATGCCCTTTAATTTGCCTATAGCCTTCCTGTTGCAAAATTAGTTGCTTGTGCCATTTTATTAGGGAACCATTCATCAGAAGGTGCATTGGGCAAAATTCATTGATCACAATGTTTTTGCAGGACCATGAAAGACAATCCCTGCTGCAGGTGTAGATCCCTGGAGGTTTTATTTGTAGAGTCATTAATGGTCATATGGGGTCTGGAAAGGCTTAGTATTCAAAAGCCATCTGGAGAAAGAAAACTGTAATCCCCATTAGTAGAATGGGGAAAATCTCTTCTGTTTCGGGGACTCAAGAATACTATTTACAGCTAAACCACAACTTTTGCATAATTTTGATGTTCTAGTTGTGCTGTACACCAATTTTCCCACATTTACAGATGAAGCAATATTTCTTAAAAGAGAGTGTTCTAGAGATAATAAGTTAATGCTTATAAAGTATCAAGATTTCCCAGAAGGATTACACATGACAAGTACTTGAGATATGTCAGGTTTCTCATGACAGTGTATTTAATTGTAAAATGTATTTTAGAATGAATCAAATTTTTTTTCCTGGCAAATATTGAATTTTAAGATAAAGCTTTCTATGACAAAACTGTTTATTTTCCAAATTGAAAATGTTCCCTTAAAAAAGTGACAACCAACCAACAAGGAAAAAAAAAAAAAAACAGCAGAAAGCCAAACAAACAAAAAACTCAACCAAAACAAACAAACAAACAGAGTAATTTGAGCAAGACATTTAAAATATTTTTTTGATCTTTAGAGAATGAACAGCCTCACATATTATACTTGAGTTTGTAGCTCCAGGTAAGTTTGTGATACCATTAGCCTAAGGTTGCTTATGTTTATAATAAAATAAAAATCATTAAAACATACTATTGCATGGGCCTTCAACTCAATGTTGTATGTAACACAACTTTTTCTCTGAGATTAGCACTGTAGCTGTCTAGACTATTCCTGACAAGTTCTTGCTTAATCTTTCCTAAAAACTTTCCATTTTGGTTCAATTACTTTTCAAAACTGTCAGAAATTTTCATCCTACATTTAGAAAACTTATTTAAATAATTTAATTTTATAATTTAAAAGAATGGCCTAAGGGTTTGGATATGTGTGTGGGGAAAATACAAGCAAATAAAATATATTAAAAAGTTGATAAGAAAGTAGATCATATTTTAGATCTCCATGTCAGCCCATTTAAAAACTGACTTATCAGAAATCTTAGAAACTGCAGTATATAATAACAAAATCCTGTTACATAAACCTTTAACAAAGACAAAAAAAGAACTGTCATGCACATTTTTCTGAAAATGTCATAGAATTTAAAAAAAATTTGGAGTATTAGTTTGAGTTTAGGTCATATCTTAAACAGTGAAATAACTCTTAGGTATGAGGTTCTATATAATAGCTGTCTTTTTCTATTAAGTCTTTATTTTAGAAAGAAAAATTTGAAGTTAGAATAAGGAGAGGGATGAGATTTAAAGAAAGAACGCTCTTTTTTCTTGAATTAGCCCTCCATTTCATTTTTATGAACCTGAAAATAGCATTATGTTAGACCCCAGGAAGAGCTGAAATACAAGTATGATTTTTTTGAAAATGTACATTAAGTTGTACTTGCTAAATGTTTGTGCAGAAATGCTAAGTGAGAGATAATTCACACCCTTTGTAAATTCTATGGCTTTTTGTCAACAACTGTTAATCTGAGATGAAGCTCACAGTAGAGGTGGAATGTGCAAGCTGTAATGGTTCTGCCAGCATCAAGTGTGTAGGAGGTGTTTAAGAAAGAGCCAGCTCTAGCAGTGTTGGCACAGGGTGCCTCACTTTGTCTGTTTTTCCTTAATGATTCTCTTCAAATTACTTGGAAGCTCTTCCCACACATAATCAACCAGAATGTTCAGGACAATTGGATGAAGAGTAGTCTGTATTACACTCCCTTACCCAAAACTCTATTTCCAAATTAAAAAAAATTGCTTCCTGTGCAAGACCTTGACCTTCAAGACATATGTACCCTATGCTCATCATAAGGCAAACATATGCCATGCATATTAATGTGTGAAAGGCATGTTGCTCGCCTACTAGTCTCTCATGCCACTCAAGGTGTGTCTTACTAGTTCCAGCTTGCAGGAGCAAAGAGTTTTCATTGATATGCTACAGGGTGCTAAACCAGTTCTCACTATATCTGCAAATAAACAAGCATGAGTACAGATACAGATACATATTTTATCCAAGTGGAAGCCATCACATAATGCTAATCCTCAGAAGTGACAGTCTCGACTTCTCTGTATGCTGTGCTTTTAGAAGAAAATCCATGTATCTCATTGTGTGCAGAACAGGAACACGGCTTTTGTTTCACAATCAAAATGTGACACAGAACCCTTCCAAACCTTTTCAGGAATGTAAAACCTGGACACTGGGAATTAGTAACTGCTCAGTGAAAACTCCAACACATTAATGCCTCAGGAAAAATGCAATTAACTCCTTCGTACTCTGGTCAACACAGTAGTATTGTAGAGAAGAACAGAAATACACTAGGGATGAAATGAGCCCAAATCTGAGGTGAACCATGGTCCTCAATTCTCTTTCTAAATTAGTCAACAGAGTTGTGTTAACTTCCAAAGATGTTCACAGCGTCTCTAGGAATGCTGATGAGAAAAATTTATGCTGTCAACTCCTAAAGCTCCATTGTGATACAGAGTTTCAGACCAGAGGGGATCACTGACATGAAATAAGTTTGTCACTGTAATGCAAGTCACTGATTTTCCACAGAGCTTCTTCTGCTCCATCCCTAAGAGAGTTCAGAATCAATATACAGAATTATGTACATAAATCCCTTATACAAAAATACTTCCTTTCCCATCAACTCTCCATTGAGAGATTTTCTATTACCTTGATGGCTTCTAAAATTCTTTCTTATTTTTATTCATTACCTTTTCATGAGAGCTTTGACTTAACAATACCTTCACATCCATTTAATACAGTATTGGTCTCTCTTTTTCTTTAATGATACCATAATTACAGCCTTCCCATTTGCACAAAGGTATGTGTTCAGGTCTTTAGACTTTTTGTGAAATGAGCTTTTCTCATTAAGCAATGAGTTTTAAGTATACACAGCCATCACTCAGTTGTCAGGGTAATGGAGGATTTGAAAAAACGAGATAAAACAAAAATACAGATAATAGCAAGGACATTAATTATCCTGCTAGTACATTTAGTACATTCTCTCCTCATAGCTTCAAAAGTCCTGTTTATCCAGTTTTTTGCTCAAGAGATGGGTACTTTTACATAGCAACAGGCAGAGTTCAACCTTTTAGTATCAAGTCCTTTTTATTATGCGTTTTATAGACAGTTCTGTATGTCCTATGTCATAACGCATAGGAGAGGGAGGAATGGGGAAAGTGTGGTTAATATATACAATTTAGTTAACACACTCAGAAGAATTAAGTTCTGAAGTCTCTGGTCACTGTATCTCTTCCTTTAGTACTGGTCCTGCTATTTCTAATATAAGAGTGTAGTGGTTATCACATTCGCCAAATTTTCATTTTAGTGGAATAGGATTAAAAGAAAAGCAAAACAGGTTCAATTTAAAAATAGAAACAGTTAGATTTATTAACATACACTAAAAGGTAAACAAACAAAAACCAACCACGAAACCCTCTCAAAGACAACCCCCCTCTTCCCTAGCAACAATCTACTTTTCCACGAAAACAATGCAAAGAGACAAAGCATCAGAACTCTTAAGTCAGTAGCACTTAATAAAATAGTCTTTCATTCAGTCTTTTGAGAGAGACAAGTCCCTCCTGATTCTTCTGGTAACTTTCCACAAGAGACACAGTCTGTTTGTGGCTTCCAGCTCCTGCTAATGCAGCCCGCCCGACACTGCATTTGTGAG
>WBMY01001049.1:0-70291 GCA_013397315.1 Donacobius atricapilla | reverse complement strand
AGCTAAAAAAAAAAAAAAAAATCAAAGTAAAATATTATTTCATAACTTCAATGTAAAAAAATACAGAACATAAAAAATTAGGAAGTGATTATACTCAAGAGGTCAAGTGGAGGAAGGTCAAGTCCTCAATAAATATCAAAACCAGTTAAGCTGATTTTCAGGGCTATTAAGAACTGAGAGCAAAACAGAAATTTCATTATTTTCTGTCAGTTTGTGAATGTTCCCACACATTTTAAAGAATCAGTACAATCCTGACCATCTATATTAACAATATAAACCAAAAGGGTAAAAATAATCTCTGAAGATATGAGAGACCCTGAGGAGTTACTAAAAAGATTAAAACTCATTGGCAGAAGGCAACAAAAATATTGTGAAAAAGATCCAGAAAATCACAAACAACAGAGATTTGGAGGAACTGAATAGGCATGGATACTTCACTATTTGTCACAATATCTTGGAGGCAACTAATGAATCTTGGTTTGTGAGAAACAACAGGACTAAACTAAAAGGCTTACAAGATAAATAGGAATAATAGAAAAAGAAAATTAGAGTTTTGAGATAATAAAATCACAGGTATATCTCCTCTGCACATATCCTTTCACAAAGGCATTGAAGCACCCCATAGTATGGGCCAGCCTGGAAGTAAAAGAGAGCAAAGGACCTGCAGGAGACTCAAAGGCATGTGCAAACGGCTAAAAATATCAGCAGTCTGGGACACCAGCTCAGTACTCTTCCTCCCATCCATATCAATTCATTCCCAACAGTCCTCCAGGAAAGGCAAGGCCAGTTTTTAGGCTGTAGCAACTATCAGACAGTGCCCAGGAAAATCTGAGGAGCCAAATGAGCCACGGAATATTTCCATTATACAATCTGGACAGATGTGGACTGGATAAGGGAAGGAAGTTTAGCTGTGGCAAGATGTGCTACTCCACTTTCCCTCAGGGCCACGTCAAGCACTATTTTTTGTATAGATCTATGTGATCACAGGGATTCCCATTAAGCTTTGGGCAGAGCAGAAGGTCTGCTTGCCTTTTACCAACTTGGAAGAAGCTGGACAGAGGATCCTCAAGACTACAAAATCATTAAGGATATAAGATGAAAAGCAGAGAATAATATAGCCAGGACCTCAGTATAATGTTATAGCAACCTGAAAGAGAGGTTGCCCTGTTACTTGTCCTCGAAGCTCTGTGGAAATGTCTTGTCATTATAGAAAAGAGAACTAGAACATAGAGGGATTCATCAGTACTGTTTGAGTGGAAATAAAACCTACACCACAATTCTTAAGGCAGGTACAAGAAGGATGGGGATGAATTGAAAAAAACCCACATTTTCATACCCTATGATTGATATCAAGTCGGTTATTCTTTCCCTCCAAAAAACAAGGTTGTGGGGCTTTTCTCTGTCTTAGGGCACACTTGGTCGTGCAAGTGTCCTAATCATCCCCCTAGGAGAGGAAGTCAAATGCCTGGGCTGCTTCCACACTTTCTCTCCTCCTCTTTAAGACCATGATAAGACATAATTCTTACTAGAGTCCATACAGAACATGACTTTTTGCCTCAGTTACGTCAACATTGCCTTTACACTGGCTGAATATCAGTCATTTACACCATCTTCAGCCATATCTCTAAGTATTTCATAAATCCAAGGTGCAACCAAGAGGATTGGTATTTTTGAGAATGTATGTCTTCCTATAGGTATAAAAAAAAATCATATAGACAGTAATTTCTGCATCAGTTTTGTGTTCCTATATAAAATTTACAGGAACAAGAAAATTCAAGCCTTCCTTGGAGCTTCCACCCAAAAATTGATGATCAGCAAAAGCAATGTTTATAATGTTTATAATGAGCATAAACAATGATGTTGCAACTTGGGCACATATCTTAGTGTAGAGAATGAAATATTTCTATACAGCCTGACAACCACCCAGGCTGCTACTACCCCTTTTATCTCTATGGCTTGGATCAAAATGACACACATGACAATCAGACCACTGATAATCAGACCACTGAGAAGCAGACATTGGGCCTTTTATGGGCTCTGCTTTTCATATAATTTCTTTTTGGAGAGGAAAGTCACTGTATCTTCCATATTCCATTTTTGATATCAGAATAAGGTCACTTAGTCAATCATGCCATTCCATGACATGATTTCTCCTTTCTTGACCAAAGGTCAAAAATGTTTAAGGACTCTCAATTTTTAAGTGATCAACACTACTCACCACTGGGAATGGGTTGAAGTGAAGCACCCGGAGCTGTTGCAGCGTGTGCATGACACAGTTATCTCTGCAGCCCCATACTCAGTTAAGAAGAGAGTTCTCATCAGAATGACTGTAACTGAATAAAGCAGAATTACTGCAGAGGTTGAGGAACTTCAAGGAGCAAAGTCAGAGTTCTGTGTATGGCCAGCAAGTATCAACCAGCCATCTCCAGGAGAGATAAACAAAATGAGAAAAGATGCCATTTATGCATGTAACTGAGATGATTTTTTAAACTAAGATATCTGTTACCCTTGTGGGTATTATGGTAGGAGTGCACCATAACAATTTAAATGGCTAACTCAATCATAACCTCGCAATATTTTAAAAGACAGTAACCTAAACTTACAAAGAGCTCCTTTGACCCACTCATTTATCTTTGTTACTTTCAAAATTTGTATAAAGGGGAACAGAAAGTTGCATTTTCAATTGCAAATACTTGAAGTGGATGAATATTGCTGGATTTTAATTGAATTTATTAAGGATACTTAGAGACATGAAGAGTGTCATACATGGAGATTGTGCATCCCAAAGCTGGAGGACCTTTTTCTCATATGTCCACCAATTTCAGTAGGTTATCTCTTTCAAAAAAAAGACCTACCAGCCTGAGAAATAACTGCTTGAACTAGCTCAAATTGTATCATTTTAACCTCTTTGGACACCTAAAAAAAGTAAAGGATGCTTCTTTGAAATATGTTTAATGTTCATTTCTTCAAATAGATGTGGAAGAAGTAATGCTCTGAGTATTTTTTATTCTGTGGTGACACAAAACAGCAAGTGCCAAATAACAAGCACACAAACATTTGATTAAAGAAGTCAGCAGAGTCCCATGCTACTGAAGGAGAGGAGGTGTTAATTACAGACCTCATGGTTACTGACCTGACAAGAAATAATAAATATAATATTCAACTTCAAATGCATTATTTCCTGATTCTTACACATTCAGATATTTAGACTAAGGTCAACACGTCATGTTAAATTCTGGTTTATCTGCAAATACAAGGGAGAACGTAAGGCAGTAAAATCTCAATTCAGTCTCATCAGAATGAGAACTTATTTAGTTCTTATTAGAATCTATTTATTAATAAAATATACATAGAACTAAAGAAAAAAGCCAGCTTGGAGAAGACATTACACACAAAGATAAGCCAATAGAGCACCAATTAGTAGTATCAATTTTCATTCATGTACAGCAGCAAGTCCAGGTCTGGTTCAGGTGGAAAGTGCTGGTCCCAGCAGCCAGCTGTTGCCCCAGGGATGGAAGGTGCAGGTTAGGGCAGGATTTAAAACCCAGCCTTTCCTCCCTGTTTTAGAGAAACACCATTTCGTTGTGACAGCAGTTGAAGGCTCATACATTCCTTTTGAATGATGTGTTCGAGTCCCTGGGCACTGCTAGTGAGTACCTTCCCTAGTGCTTCCTTGTTGGATGCACTTTGCACAAGTAAAGGCTTACTCTATCCAAACCTATTTGACATTCAAGTGAGGCTCCCATGTGCTCAAGTCTCTTTGAGATGTCAATCCTGACTTTGAACATCTCTTACACTAATTATAGCAGCCATGTGAAGTTTAGTCTGTATTTGAGTAGACTAAGTCTTGTCATTGAAAATCCCTGGGAATTACTATACCCAGCCTGTATTCATGGGATTAATTTGAAGTAATTGCAGCAATCTAATAGTTAAACTTCCAATCTAAGTGACATTACCTCAAAGACACTTCCAGAAGATGATTAATGTCACGTACTATGTGCCCCTCTCAGATCCTCTTTTATCTCTCTTGATCACAGAATGAGATTAGGTGCCTGACATAGCCTATAATAATAAAAGGAAGAAAAGAAGAATTTAATGTTGAAGCTATTTAAGTTGATACTTGTAGTTAGTTATATTTTGTGTATTAATTAGGTTCTTTATGGGAAGTGTTGTTTGTTTTGTTACCTGTGGGCATTAATATACTTGGATAAGTTGTCATAAGCTTAATACTAAGAGAAGTCCCTTTGCATGTGGAAACTTAAACCTGTAATGTCTTACTAGTGCTGGTTTCAAATATTACATCTGACTGGAAGTAGACTATTTTAAAGCACAGGTTTTGAAAAGGGCAGAGGAAAACAGCAAGTCAAACCACATGAGAGAGTGCAGTGATTAGGAAGGATAGAGCTTTATGCTGATAATTTTATTCTTTCAATGTCAAGTGACTTGCACTATCCTTTCTGCAGCTAAAATTTCTTTGTGTTTATGTTAGTTAATCAAACAGTAGAAGGCAGTTATTTTCCCAACAGGCAAAGGATTTTTCATGACAGCCTTTACATACTAAAATCTAGATACATCGAGTTAGCCTTGATTTTCCTTGAATATTTAAGCGCACATGCAAATTACCTCCGAACTTTATCAGAAAATGGTCACATAAAGTAATTAAAAATTAGTTATCAGAGATGCTTTTTGCCAATAATTTATTGTGTTTATTAATAATGATACAGTGAAAGGATTTAATTAATACATTAGTACATTAAATTTATTAAATAAATATTGCATATGTCATGTAATTGAAGTCTGAAGTTAGTTCAGATTCAAAGAGGTACTTGGATTCTATTTCTTATGTTCTTATGCTGCTCTTCAGCATAGTTTTAATATACTATTACGGATACACCAAAAAAGGGAAGATTCAAAATATTCAGATAGAAAAGGGGGAATGATTCCCACTGATTTTTAATAAATTTGATACCTAACTGTTATTTATGTCTATAAAGTACTTTCTGAAATGATTAAATCAAACAAAAACTAGAATATTCAAACCCTAGTGTGTACAAGCAGACTTGGCCAGGATTTTAAACCAGCATGCTATTTGATACTTTTATAGTCTGCTTATACATCATATCCAAGCTTTTAACAATAGATATGCCCTTCTGTCCTAACAGAAGGGTTAATTATTTTTGTTTTCCTGCCCCAACTCTGAAATACATGGGAAAACTCATGCTGAATTTTTGGCTATCCCTATTTCACAGCTAGTACCTAACACCAGAGAGAGTTGTATTCCACTGCCTTATAAAATTATCTAACACTCCCCTCTGCAGCTGGACTGGAGAGAGAAAATATAACAAAGGGTTCATGCATTTGTAAGGACCAGGAAAGATCACTCATCAAATACTGTCATGGGCAAGACAGACTTGATTACAGATATTAATTGAATTTATTACTAAAAAAATCAGAACAGGATAAAGAGAACTAAAATGAGACCTTAAAAATAGCTTCTCCCCACTCCTCCCTCCTTCCCATCTCCACCACCTTTCCCAGCAACATAGGGAGACAGGAATGACATCACAGGTTGTTTCTGCTGCTGCTCAGGGAGAGGAGTCCTTCCCTGCTCCACTGTGGGGTGCCTCCCATGGCACGTAGCTCTCCATGAACTTCTCCAGTGTGAATCCATCCCACAAGAAAGTTCTCCACAAACTACTCCAACATGGATCACTGCTCCACCAGGTGAAAGCTCCAGGCACAGCCTGCTCCAGCATGGATCACAAGTCCCACCAGGAAACCTGCTTCAATGTGGACTCCTCTCTCCACAGGTCTACAGGTCCCTACCAGGATCCTGCTCCAGCACAGGCTGGATCACAGCCTCCTTTCAGGCATCCACCTGCTCTGGCACGGGTCTCCTCCCTGGGCTGCGGGTGGATCTCTCCCTCCCCTGGCCCTGCATGGGCTGCAGGGGCACAGCTGCCTCACCATGGGCTGCACCACGGGCTGCAGGGGAATCTCAGCTCCAGCATCTGGAGCACCTCCTGCCCCTCCTTCTCCAGTGACCTGGGTCTCTGCAGACCTGTTCCTGTCACATATTCTCACTCTGCCCTTCTCTGGTTGCAATTACAATTGTGCAATCACTTTATTTCTCTTCGTAACTATGTTATCCCAGAGGCATAACCATAATTTCTGATTGGCCCAGCCTTGACCAGAAGCATGTCCATCTTGGAGCCAGCTGGGATTGGCTCTGCTGGAGATGGAGAAAGCTTCTGGCAACATCTCACAAAAGCCATCCCTGTAGCCACTCACCACCCAAACCTGGCTGCACAAACTCAATTCACTACCATACAGCTTGAGGGATTTATTCTTTCTCCAGAAGTCATGTCATGCTGTAGTGTCATTAGTTTGGTGGTTATGATTCCGGTGCACTTACTGTTAGAGGTCCTGCGAAAACCACATAATCATACCTGAACTCCCAAAGATCTTCTGGAAGGATTCGAGTAATATGGGAGATAAAATTTCTTTTTTAAAGTTCTTTGTGGAGGAGGTTTTGGAAATCAGAGTAACTTCAACACCTAACAGCCTAGATTTTATCTGAAAGTACTTGCAAGTACTCCCATGTGCTTCAGCAGTCAGAAAGACTACTGGTTATCAGCAGTCCATAGTCAACAGAATAGGTCCACAGTCTCTCTCCTACTCTGTTCTGGGGTGCTACATTTCAGACAGCAGATTTTAGGATGTTAGCAGCCAGCAGAGGCATAAGATTTTTTTGATGACTTATGTATATACTAATACATGGATTATTTTCATTCCTTAGGATTCATTGTAGAATTCATCATCCAAATGGAGGCTGATAGATCTTAACCAACACTGTCTCTTTTTTCAGATACTTTATGTTTCACTAACTACTAATACCTAGTTGGTGTTAATCTATTGGTAATTGTAAGTGTAAAACCAACCCTCCCTAAGGTCAAGACATCTGAAATGGTAAGAGAAAAAGAGGGGAAAAATGAAGAACAGTGGGTTTCTACAGCCTTCAGCTTCCATAGTAACAAAAGGATTTGTAACAAAAGTTCACAGAGTACATTTCAGGAGAGAATATAAAACATCATACAACATTCAAAGAAAGTTGGATATGTCAGAAATGCATTATCAGAAGAAACACGATAAAGGTTAATCAACAGATCATTTTTCTTTCTGATGTTTTTAATCTGAGACATTTCTAACAGAAAGTGAGGTATTTTACTCTGTACAACCCCATTTTCCTAGGAACAGATTTAGACCTACCCATGCTCAAGCAGGCATTCAGAGCCCCTCCTCTCCTCTAGCACTGAGTCATTGTTGAAATTCCCCATGTGGCATAAAACAAATTCCTTATTTCTTGCCGATAATGCTTTCTGACTATCTATTTATCATGAACTAGTTTCCTGATTTTTGTGACTCACTTTATGAAAATTATTTATTTCCTGTTCAATTTTGACAAAATAATGAAGTCAATCATCGTAAAATTAGTTTTATCCAAAGTCTGTGGTTTTGATTACATGGTGTTTAATCAAATAAGGAATGATATGTCACAAGTAGCATTATTTGAAGTTGAGCTGATGAACAGAGCAACGGGAGAAGCCAGAAAACAGCAATAACAGGAAAGGTAGTTGGGACAAATAATGCAATGAAGTAAAGGCTGTGATGAAAACTGAGGCAGCTACCCAAAAATGTAAAGTTGCATGTTAACACTGAGTTGATATAAACTATTCACACAAGAGCTATCATGTGCCACATGTTCAGTTTCTGTGTGTTCTGAAAAGTAGGGATAGAGCTGAAGAAGAATGGGTATTTAAAGGAAAAGCAGATAAAAGACAAAGTTTCAGGTATAACTGAACTCTTGCAAGTACCAGCTGAAAACAATGCCTGGAAAACAAATACGTGTCCAAGAACAAAAGATTTATGAGAAAGGCTAAAGTCTGTGGTGGCTGGTAGAGCAAAGAGCTGTTGACTGTCAGATTAGATAAAAGGATTAATCCATGCTATTTCTGCTTTGACACAATCACAGTGAGTCACAGAAAGCCACCAACTTCAAAAAAAATCAAGATAGAATTAATGATTTTAGTGACAAAAAAAAGCATTCTTAAATACAACAAATTTTGTGCTGCCTTTTGTTCTACCGTATCTGAGAGGGTGGATAGAGAAGAAAATACCACATGAATAAGCATGAAACTTCTCTTTAAGCATACTCTTATTTTATGTCGGTTTTGCACTCCTGTGTGTACCTCCCAAATACATTTGAGGCATTTTATTTTTCTAGGTAAACTTCTTTCACTTTCTTTAAATTTGTTGTATATTTGATACAGCAGTAGGAGTTTTGTGTTCCTTATTAAAAGGCTTCACAAAGTATCCTGTCAAAATACTTGACATCAAGACATCCATTCTCATAAGTGTTTTGTAAGAATCCAAGAATGAGCTCTTAAACAGCTTTCAATTCAAAAAACCAAACACGTCAAAGTAAATCTATTAACACCACACAGATATCTTGTGTCAAACCAGGTAATTTCTTTCCATTAACCCTTCACTGAACTTCCCAGTTAGATCTATCAAGAAGATTAGTTTATTTTCTTCTCGTTTCTTTGTTGTTTTTTTGTTGGGTTTTTTTTCACTTCCATAGCAACTGACGGCAAAAAAGAAAAGATAACGGAGAAAGTTGGAAAGTACCATAGGTTTCAGATCAGAAATGAAGGTGCTTCTCTTTAACATCTGCAGGGAAAAAGCAAACTTAGAAGGAGAAAATAAGTCATACACAATAGTATGGCCCTTGAAACCAATTTGACTCAACATAATTCAACAGGAGCTTCAAAGGGTGATTTTAATGATGGCCCACTGTTCTGTGAAATAGTAACATAGTTAGCTGGTTAGTTTGCTGAAGTTATTAGTGGAATATTACTTGAAAGAATCTAGGACTTTTCAAATAAAATATATTTGCTAGTTACTGACTCACTGACTGATGACAAAGGGAAGCCAAAGCCTTCCACAGACAACTTGGTTTGCTTATGAAACGGGAACATGCATAATATAGAAAGAATGGGGTGAAAAGTTCCTTATTTTATTTTATAATGAAAGAAAGGAAGAAAACATTGTTTTTGAATAAAACTATTCTGGCTGTGGTGTTCAAGAAATCTGTTTTTCACATGCAATGTTGAGCTTTACCGCCAATAGCCTTGGAGGACACCTAAGAATGTTGGCAGTATATAACTTTTTTACAGAAACACTTGTGTTTTAACTTGCAATAAAGATGCAGATATTTAAATTACTTTGAAAGTTAAATTGCTCATTTTTTGGTTATGACTATGGATCTGCTTTATTCCACTGGACCCTTTTGGCATAATACATTTGGTTTGAATGTGACCATATTATTGTTAACTGCCATTCCTTGTCTGCTTAGAACATCACCATGGACCTTGCTTCCCACTTCCCTCCTTGTACAAGCTTTTTGCCATCACCTGCATATCCTTCAATTTTTTCTTTTTTTATATATGGATTCTGGTTCATTATTTGTCAAAACACCCCCCCCCCACCCCCCGCCAGCTTCCTTTGTCCTAAACTGTCTACCCTGCTATCAGGTATTCTGTCAGTGGTTTTAAAACATCCCTACAGCTATTTGAAACAATGTCCATAGTGCTTAATATTGGTAAATTCCTAGAAATATTATGTGAAGTTTTCAAGTGAAAGCAAGAGTCTCAATTCAGAAATATGCATCAAGGGAACAAAATTCCAAACTAAGTTGATCTCAGAGGTGCAGCTACAATGGCAGCTCATTTTCTTCAAAAGAAGCAAGATACTTGTTTTTCCATTGCTGCTCTGTGAAAGCATCATTGTTCTAAAAAGGTTGTTACAAATTTGAAAGAGGGATGATATAACATATGAGGGTTTTACATGTTAACATGAAAACTTTGTGCAGATATTTTGTGCTACAATGCAGACTTCACCTTCTGTGGGAATTTTCCCTGGTTGAGGGTTAGAGTTCCATTTCTTTAACCCAAGTTTCCTACTGATTTCCTCTATTTCGAGTTTCCAAACTTCTTCTGCATCTGTCCCTGACCAGTACTAATTAGGGTATTCTCTATAAACTCTCATCTGCTCCACCAAGTGTTTTAGAGGATGCCAAGCACACCATCCAAATTTTGTGTGCATCTTCTGCCATCTCCTGTATATCTGTTTAATGTCTGGCAGGTTTGCAAAAAGGACAGGAGAAATAAATTAATGTTTATCTGCAAAAACAGTTAGAAAATAGCAATGTTACAATCAACAGATTCTTCCTTCAGGAAAAAAATCAAACCAAACCAAACCATAAAACTCCTGTTCATTAAAAACTAATTGTATAGATTGTATATTTAGATGAAGAAAAAGCTTTTCTTTTTACATTGTGTTATTTTTACAAGTGGTAAGTATTTAATAAAAAATACAGGTTGGGAAATGTTTGAAGAATGATCTGGTTTGGGAGATGAGGATTTTATTTACCTGATGCCGCACATTATGGTAAAGAGATTTCATAAAATTATATGAACAATGACAAATTTCTTGATTGCATACCCTTCGTAATGAGTATTTACAGTTACTACAGAGATTCTGTCCAGAATTTAGTTACGATTGTTGTTATGAGACCTTCCCAATCCTATTAAATGAGCTAAATACCAAGTAAGGACTAACCCAAACCCCACTGAAGTTATTTTTTATATTTATCTACTCAGATAAAAAAAATCCAGTCTCTCTTTCCTGCACATTTCAAGTGGCCTACAAATGAGCTTTCTCTTTCCTGTTTACAAGAGTTCTCCTGAGCTTACGTAGTAAAAGGTTTCACTCTCAGAGAAGACAACCTTACCTCCCATAAATCATCTTCTTTCTGTGTCAGGCTCATGTACAGCTTCCTTCTAAGATCTCCGAAGAACCAAGAAGAATTTAATGAAAAGGAAAGGAAGAAGGAGGAATTTGCAGATGCATGGAAGAGACAGTGAACAAATGTTAAACTGAAGTCTCTTTTTCTGCTGCTGCTTTCTGAGGACAGGCCAAGTTGATTGGCACTAGATCACAGCCTGTCCTGCTGTTTAGAAAAAAAGCATCTAAGCAGTAATGCAAGAAAAAATGGCCAACTGAAGATGCCACTATTTTTTAATAAGAAAAGACATTTTATAATGGTTCAGAAGGGCTATATGGTTACTTATGTTTCAAGGATACCAGAGGAAATAAAGTTTTCCTACATGAGACCCAAAACTTGCAGTAAGTTCATCTTTTAAAAGAGCTTTTTCAAAAAAGCTATGTGCAGAACTGACAACAGCAGAGTTTCACACAGAATGTTTACTCCTGCCATCCTGGTAAACAGGTCAGCACCTTTTTTTAATGCTGACTGGGTGACTTTGAGCAGCCCTGTACAACAAATCTTACAGCCTGATCCTTGCTGTATCGTACAGTCACAGTGAATGTGAGCACATCTGTATCGACAGAGGGAACAAGAGTCGCACGTTTCTAAGATTGCTTGGACTTTTACAAATGGGATGTATTAGGAGATTTACATGAACATTATAACTTGTACCTTGCATACATGTAACCCTTAAATTCTATGCAGACTTCAGTTCTATGAAAATTTAAAATTATGTTTTGAGCCCCTCCTTTTTTAAAACCATCATCCATTTGACTCTGCAAGGGTCCCTTTAAAGAAAAAAACACAGTGCAGACAATTTTGCTGCATGTTTATATCTACTTACTGTTATTTTTATTCAAATAATATTGAAACAAACATAAAATTCTAGCTTGAATTGTCAGTTTGATGTTTGCAGCTTTCAAAAAAGAGAAAAGCTGTAAGCAGTAAGATTCAAGAGCACAAAGCAATTGTGACAAAACATTTTGATCAGAAAATAGATCTTGTTAGGTATTAAAATTTGACAGCTCTTTATTAAAAAGAGAATGAGCCATCTGAATGAAAAAAGGGCTACTTCCCTTTCCTATACAGCTATGTGTTAATGTTCCTATGCAGAATGTGCTTAAAATCTTCCCCCTAAACTGAGTAAGGGGCAGTAACATTATCAGAACCAGTGTTCAATAAAAACACAAAAATACTGTCGATCTTAAGCAACAACTTCCTCATGACAGGAAGAGGAGGGGCAGGCACAGATCTCTTCTCTGTGGTAACCAGCCAGGGACAGGACATGAGGGAGTGGCCTGAAGTTGTGCCAGAGGAGGTTTAAGTTCAATATTAGGAAAATGTTCTTCACCCAGAGGGTGTTTGGACACTGGACAGGCTCCTCAGGGAAGTGGTCACAACACCCAGGCTGACAGAGTTTGAGAAGTGTTTGGACAATGCCCTCAGGTACATGGTGGGATTTTTGTGATGTACAAAGCAGTGCCAGGAGTCAGACTAGATGACCCTTGTGAGGCCCTCCAGCTCAGGCTATTATGTGATTATATGAACACAAGAGTATTATTCATAAGTATCTTTGTGTCATTTAAAATTCACAAAAGCTGGGACAAAAACATCAATTTCATGGTTTTGATTAAGATAATTATTTTTATTATTGCTATAGCCGGTACTTATTCGTCACTAAAGTGAATTTTTGTTAATACTTATATTTTAGCCTGGAAGGCTGAAAGATAAGCTTTTCTAGATCAATATTTCTAGAGTGACTACAGAAGGGCATTCTTGCAACAGGAATGTACTCTGTAATTGATAGAGAAAAATAAAGAACAAGACAGGCACAAGGGAACTCTGTGTTCATAGATTCTGCAGATTGCATTTTCCTCCATCCTTCTCTCTCTTTCTCTTCCTACTCTGTTTTTTCCATTTAATTTCTTCATCCACCTTTCCAGACAAAATCTTTATTGAATAGAAGAGGAATTACCCTGTCTAGATTCTCACTACTTGACAGCAGCAAAAACAGTAGAAAACTTGCCCCTCTGAGTTTAGTAACTAAAAGACATCTGTTCATTTCAGAATGAATCATGATTAAATATGTTAATTCAATCTATTTAAAAGGCAGGATATTTTGTTAAGGGAACTTCCCTGCCTGTCCATCCAGGAGCCACTCTGTCAGTCACAGTCGCACACCTGAGCTGGGACCGAGGTGCCTTCGCAGCTACAGCCCCACACTCACACAGTCACACCGGGCTTCTGAGCTGGCTCAAACACAGGTTTCCCACAGCATTCTCAGATGAACCAATCCTTAAAATAATTTGATCTTGGTGCAATAATTAAATAACACAAAACCCGCTCAAGCTGGTGCCTCTGAGAAGGAACCCTGAACAAAGGACCCCCGGGGCTTTTATCCCCCCACAGTCTAAGCATGGCAAAGGCTGGAACCCTTGGCTCCTGCCGTGTCTCTGAGTGTCTGGTCCCCTGGCCAGGCCACAGGCCCCCAGGCCCTTTGTTGTGCAAAGGGTCAGCGATTCCTGGCCTCCCACCTCGGGCTCGTGGTCCCAGGGCTCAACCTGCGGCGTCCACTGCAGCTGCTCACCGAGATACTGCCAATGAATGGAATCTGTGCCCCTCAACAATTTGACTAGGGGTTTTTTTGCTTTATCTTCTCCATTATGATAAATCTTTAATTCTTCTGCAGCATTATAATATTTAAATACACTTGTTAAGACATGTAAATCTAAGTGATGTTTTCTTTGAAAGCTAACTAGTTTCTCACTAATGACCATATCAAGTTTTAGGAACAAAGTTCTTTTAATCTCAGTTTCTCAACAGCCTTAAAAACAGATATTGGTGATATACTTAAAGTTATTCTATTTTCTGCCAAAACAGAACCCAATGTTTTCAGAAAAACAAGCGACAGATGGGTTAATCAATTTTTATTTATTAAATGATAAGTATACCAGATTTAAGAAACAAGGGAATGTTTACTCTGTGCATGTATGGATGTCAGTAAATTGTGTTTTATCATGCTTAAGACTGTTTGAACAAACCACACTGTAGTGTTCAGCCAATGTGAATTCATTTAGTCTACTAGGCTCTGTATTTGAAATTTTGTAAAAAAGAAAACTTCAAGGGAAATGGTATTTTCACTTAACTTACACTTTTTCCTGCGGAGGCAGTGAAATATATTTGCTATATAGATCACAGCACTTCATTGTGACAAGGCTTCTATAAATGAGGATAAAAGAAATAAACAACAGTTTCCTGAAAGGCAATTCACAAATAAATACAATATTTGTTAATAGATATTAAATTAATAGATCCTTATATATACAACCAGTGGTCATATGTAACCCATTTATTTATTGTGCTAACATAACAACTATTACAAACTAGAATGCATGCCTGGATAAATTAATATTTAGCCAGTTGTTCATCTTATAGCAAGATCCAAAGCATTTCAGGGTACAAGGATGGTAGCCTAAAAGGAGCCATCACTAAGATGGACAAGGAGTGGATAAGACTAGAGGACTGAGGAGGACTCTAGAGGAGTCATAGCCTTTGAAAGAGCAGGGTTTGTGTCAACTTTTACAAATGGCTAACCAAGATCAGACAATTCTACAAGCACAGGCTCAGTTTGTCCCATTATATTTTTATTCTCTAATGCACCATAAAAGCAGATGCTCTTTGAAATCTTCTACATTGATGTGGGAATTTAAAGAAAGTAGTCCATCTTAAATTCAATTTGTTATATTTATGGTACATCAGAAAAGTGAATCTAGCCATCATCTTCCAGTGAGTCTCCACTAGATGAGGTCAAAGCAATGAAGGGAAGCAAATTTAGATACTATCCCACTCCCTTAATGATAAACAATTGAAGAACAACACATCCCTGATTGAGTTGTATTGCATTAAAATTAAGACATAAGTAAAGAGAGAGAGTACTTTAGTTAAATAAAAAACAGAACCACACTAATCTAGGAATTTTATCATAGTGCTAGTAAACAAAGCTAGTAATTTATGAATGACAACCTTTCTAGCCACATATGAAGGAGTTAAAATATTGAAATGTTAGAAGTCTCTCTCAGTTTTAAAACTCAGCATTGTTTTGGAACCTCCGCATTCACCTATACCATTCCCTTCAAACAGAAATATTTCTTGGGAAGAGTGAAGATCTCGAAGTTTGTCTATGCGTTTTCTGGAGAAAACAGTAAAAGGTAGCAATGATGATTATATTAATTCTGAAATCTAGCAATTGACCTATTAGCTGATATGGGTAACTACAGTTGCCCATAATGGGATTTATTTGCATAATTAGATTTATCATAGCACTATGATAAAATGTGCACTTGCTGACTGATTTGCTTTTTCTGTGATTATTTTAATATTGGTCTTGAGAACAAATTCACAGTGTATTACTTATTGGACAAATATGGTGAGTACTAGAGCAGAAGAGATACACAAAATATGGAAACTCTGAATTCTTTCTAGTTCTATATCATGCATAGATTTTTATCAATTCTAAATACCTACAAGATAAATGGAACTTCAGGTATATAGGCTGCAATATTGCAGAGAGATCTCATTATTTTTTGTAGGACTGAAAAGAAAAGTTGACAGGTAATCTTTTTAATACTGTGATACTTAGGTTGCTGCTAGTAGCTTATATTAGAGGTGATGTATAGTGATTAAAAGCTTTTAAGTTGCTTATTTTCTAATGAGATTTATTTAATCACATTTAAGTTAGCTTCTAAACTACTGTTTTTGAATGATCTCACACTTCTTTTCTCTCAATCTTTTCACATTCACAATGGAAATTATACAACTGTGTGGTAACACTAATTTTTTCTCAAAAGTACCTGAGGTTTTAAATGCAATTTGGTTATAAGTCATTATGCCTTGGAGTTTTCCAGTTCACCATGATTTACTTGGATTCTCCACAAGCCTTTATCTGTGTAGTATGCATGAATACGTTCTGCTTCCCCAGCAGCTCCATATTTTTGCTTAATCCCAAATTGTTTTCCTTTAGGGTTAGATTATGGACACAAACATATTTTCTTGAATAGAAGTAGGTTAAAAAGATGTTCAAGTGTAATTTCTCAAAGCTAATTAGCAATCAGGTAAGTGAATTCTATACATACCATTGGAGACTTGTGCCTGCACTGGGGAACTTCAAATGTTTAAGGACTTTTCCATTTGCTTATGATTAACTTTACCTGCCATTTACTCACACCCAATCTGAACTATTCATTTATCCCACAGGCATACTTGGCATGAGTAATATGTTCACAATAAATTAATTTCAGTTTTAGGTCTCTTTTGTATACAAAAATTTAATTCTGAATACCTTTGAAAGCAAGAGAATGATATTTTAGTTGTTATTTCTGTAAGCAATAAAAAAATAAAATAAAAAGAAAGAAAGAAAAAAGTGGGTTTACAGGCCTTCAGCATGCATAATACACAGTACTATATGTCTATCAAGATCAGCTTCTGGGCTCTTAGTCAAGAGTAATGGTCCTTGAAAAAATGAACATACAGAAAAGCAAATATTGGCAAAACAAAAGGGTGCTGGCAAAATGATGCAAAAAATTATATTCATTACAGTGTTATGCTTTGCACAAAACTATGAATTTGTGTAACCAATGCTTACCAAAGGGAAAGAAATCTAGATAAATAGTGTTTGAAGTTCCCACATAAACAATAGTAACTAATATCACTTAGCAATTTCAAAATGACTCAAGTTACATTCTTTGGAAAACATGCTATTTGCTACTCCTGCCCCATATGTGGGTCATGCAGGCAGGGACACGTGTGACAGACTTGTTTGCCAAAATAAAGAAATTCTGTCCTAGATTTTCAGATTGTTTGCCTTCTTCTGATAAGTATTAATCTCTTGCTTTCTTTATATTTGAAGACAAGACTATAGTTCTGAGTAGGTCTGTATTTTACTCCCCAGGGACATCTTGACCTTTCAAATACAAGTATAACAAAAATTAATGATTCAGTGGACTTAGTGTTTTAGGAGATCAGCTATCAGGGCCACCGGTCTGTGTGGCATGGGCTTGCCTTTTCTCAGGATTGTGGTCAGCTTTAGACTTTTCTAGTGATTTACCAAAAGTATTTCCCACAAGTACTTTCCACATTGTTGTATTACATAGCATGGTGTAGAAAAAACACTGTGGTGACTCTGACACTTCTGCTGCCCATTCCTAGTGATATCAATTTTCCAACTCAATACATCAACCACTCTATCACAATAGCCAGGAAAGCCTTGCTATCTTGGCAAATAACATTTTCTGTAAAAAAACTCAAATGATACTAGTGTTTCAGCTGCTCTCTTCACCCTGCCTTTATTGCCAGGTAATGTCCCTCTTTCTTACTTCTTCCTACTTACCTAGGAAGTCACGACCAGTGTGATGATCAGTACCAGCAACTGGAGCAGGGCTGCAGCCTCTGGAGCCTGCAGGTCTGTGTGTCACCAGCTGGGGAGACAGGGACAGGGGGACAGGGGCAGCTCCAGGTCACACTGCATGTCTGAGCTCAGCTCCTGAAGGACCTGCCTCTCACATATGTGCAATGTGTCCCTGCCTGTGGTGCAAAGGTAGAAACTAGATGACTTCCCAGGCCTTTTGCAACCCAAACCATTCTATGGTTCACTGATCAGATGTCAATGAAACAGAAAAATTTGGATGGAGATTCAGATAATTCACATGGTTGCTAACACAGCAAAAACATCACTGAGACATAATTCAGTGCCTGAACCCTGTAGCTGTTCAAGGAATACAGTAGTACAACCTAGGGTTGTAAAATGTCTGCTTATAATCTAGGCTGGGTGGGTTTTTTTGCATTATTCATTTTACTTCATGATACCTGAGATCATCACGTTCACAATGGCACAGACTGCACAAGATTTATGGAAAGGGTGGGATGACAGCTGAGAGTCTTCCATCAAATTATTTTTACAAGGCAGGTTTCATTAACATCAATGGTATGAATCATTATCATGTCAGCTTACAAACAGAATACAGGCAAACAGCTAATTGCTTTTGTTTGAATGAAAGATCATGACAAGCTTATCACAAAACTGTGGGCAGTTACTTATGAGATGATTGCTATAAGAACTGACACAGACATTGATTGTTACGGTGTTCAGTAAAATTCCATTTAACACTGAGATTCTCCACTGAGAACATAAATCAGACATCAGATGCTTCAGAAGTAAAGATGATAATGAGGCAGATGTGACAGGACTATTTCTGTTGAATCTCTTTGCTTGTGTGTTCTATTCCACCCTCTCACCTACTTCACTCCAAAGATTACCTCTCATCAGCAGCTAAAAGCAGGAAAAAATTAAAACAAATTCTCTCCAAAGTTTTTAATGTACCTGGGAAAATCTGGCTGCATTCATTTTGAATCATAATCTCCACTAAATCCTTGTCCTAATAATTTCTTATGGTAATGAATCCTCTTTCCATTTCACTGGCATTGCTATGAGGTGAAGAGACAGAGTGTCAGTGGTTCTATCAATTTGCTGCATTGCAGCTCATGATGGATCTGAAGAAACCAAAGAAAGGTATAATGCAAATAGCACTGTGTGTAAAGAAAAGCAGGTCTTCATTTCATGTCTTTGTACTGAATTGCTTCCAACTGCTCTCAATTTCATGAGTGTTTTCGGTAGGCTGTAACTGTCAAGGTCAGCTTCTACTGTGTTTTGGAGACAGAAACAAGAGAATGCTACCCTTTTTTTTCAAAAAATCTTCCAAATTGTATCAGGTGGATTTTAGCTTTTGATTTAATGTTCTTGTAAGGTCACCTTTCAGGATATTTTGTGCAAAGCAGTATGTTTACTGACCAGTGCTGAGAGGAATGAGAAAGGTGAAAAATCTAGAGAAAGGCTTTTTTCCATATTGCAAAATCCTGAAAAATCTGTCATTTCATGCTAAATAAGCTCCTTAATTTGTATCTAAATAATTAAATGTTCACTGTGGGCTATTAATGACTTGTTAGCACAATACTCACACAATATGTTGTTTTGCATGGTTTTGCTTTTTCTTTGCTTATTTGTTTAACCTCACCCGTTTCAATTATAATTTAATGGTGGGGAGTTGGTAATGAACCAGAAGCTTCTCAAGATCTGTTATACATGAGGATGTGCTATTCTTACTAAGTGGGTCTGTCCTCACCAGCTGAGTTTGAAACCACTCTGTTTTGTTAAATCATACAAAACTAAACATTAAGCGACCTACAGGAATAATAATAATAATAAGCAGCAGCAGCAGCAATAATAATAATAGCAATAATAATAATAAATACCATCATTTTTGTCATTGGTGAGATGGATACGGAGCTAAAACATTAATTTCAGCTGGACTGTCTGGTATATACTGGCTGCAGTATATATATCACAATGTGAAATGGAGTTTACTTATCCAAATTTAAAGTCAATCCTAATTGATAGCTCTTTAAATCATATGGTCATGAGTTCATGATAAAGATAATAAACATGAAATTCACCCCAACTTGTCTCTATGTCCGTAAGATCTCATTTCCCAGAGAAAAGGAGGGAAAGAAAAGACACACCACTACTGCAGCTTGAAATACTCTGTTTGGAAGCCCATTGGTTTGTATTCATTTTTTCCACATCTAGTTAAGCTCTAGGAACTAATCTGGGGTTTTAAGTATTTTAAATGCAAAAACCTCACCCTTGTTGAAAAACAGTGTGAGATCTCCTGTTTATAGTATGGGAGACCAATGGCAAATCTCTTCCTTGATCATGCTGACGTTCCTGTAGCTAGGAAATGCTCATCGGTGATATGATGAGCAGCTCAACTGAGCTGTTGCCCAGTTCTGGAGTTCAGTGGAAGAGTGAAGTGTTGCCTGCATAAAATCCACATAAACCTGATCTTGGAATTCCTTAAGCCAGTCAAAACTATAAGTATCATCAACAACTCTAAAGAACTAGTCAGAGGTGCTCCATTTTCCAAGTAGTGTGTGTAATTAGCTGCATGGGAGGGGAAGAGCAGGCCCTCAGCTTTTCCTGCTTTAGTCAGATCCAAACTTCTCCTTCAGCAAGTGCCCCACAGGTGCAAAAGGTGGTGACTCTTGGCTGGGCACGTCATCCCCCTCTGAGCAAAGGTGTAACATTACGCTGTGCAAAGAGAAACAATCGTGGTGCTGGCAGGCAAGGGTACTGGTTCTAGGAGTGTGCTGGATGAATTTGGGCCCTTGAGAATTTAGGTGCATTAAGTTTATAAAGTCTGATGAGACTGATTTCTTGGTTCTTGGTCTGAACTTGTATACAACTATGAACACTGCAGAATTTCATCCACTTTGGTGTAAAAAAAAATGTACATTCTAAATTAAGAAGATCGTGAGCTATCATTCAGCAACATAACTTTAGACATGAATTTCTAATTTTAAGTTCTGTTTTAACTGCTGAAAGCCTTTCTTTGGATCTGGCCCCTTGTTTGCCTCAAGTTTCCAGCAAGAATTGGGGCATATTAAATTAACATTGTCTTTGTAGGAAATAAGCCTTCCAAAAAAAATTTTAATCAATACTCTGGTCATCAGTATTCAAGACTTCCGTGCTAATTGCATATTCAGATGTTGACTGAGAAGCTTTATTAAGAGAGAAGCTCTGTTTTCAGTGCAACAGTTATATGAGTTTTGATAAAGGGTTCTAATCTGTATTCTGACCACCATATTTAATATATATCAATTATTTGTGGTGAAGTCTGGTGGTTAATTGATTGTTTTGAAGACAAGAGGCAGACAACGTTCTGATTAGTTTGAGAGGGAGAAAGCTTGCATATGTATTGTTTTGTATTTTCAGATGAAAATGATCTCAAGATTTCCCCAAAGCGGGTGAAATTTTGACATTTATGAACTTCTGTATTTTAAGATTTTTTAATTGATGACTTTTTATATATATTGAGTTAATTGTTATAAAAAATTATAAACATGACTTTTTTTCCTAATAAATTCAAGCGAAACGTGAAACATTAGAACTAGAGAAGAAATTGGCATACCTCAGAAATTCATTGAGTGGGACACTTCATTAAATCCCTTATACTGCCTCAAAAGAAAATCTATTATGAATTTTTAAATCTAGCTCTTCAGTTTTCTGGATGTTGTAGTTGAGACGAGTTTATGCATTCATCTTGATACACTGCTGTTAAGTGATTTACAGAAATGAAATCCAGGGCATAGGAAAACTAGAAGTTGCCTTGTGTTTGTGTTAAAAATAATGCAGAAAACTCCATCTTGCAGAAAAACAGTAATATTCAACTGGTCTTCCATTCTTTAGACAGATTTGTGTCTTTAGAAGGGTGTTAAAAATGATTGTATGGCTAATATATAAAACTAAATTGGACAACTCTTCAGTTAAATTTGAACTGTCTCTATAGTATTTGTATGTGCATTGTCTACTTGAAGAATGAAGGAAATTATCTATTGTGATTGATACCAGTCTGGTCTCTTCTCAAATGGGCATTTTACAATCTAAACAGCAGTCATTTTCTAGCTACATGACATAGCAGGCCACATGTGAAATACCGTGTTTTGTCCTTCCCCACAAGGTGTAAAACTATCTCTTATAAACTTAATCTGTTCCCATATAAACTTTGCTCTCCTGGCTGGATGATTCAGCCTGCAGAGGGTGCAGGGCAGGCTCGGCATCTGCCTGGCTGGGGTCTGTTTCATGTCACTGCTACGGCTTCTCCAGTGCCCCTCTGGGTACCCCTGATCACAGAGCCTTAAAAAAGGCCAGTCAATATGTACCAAAACCCCATCTCTTATTTCTCTCTGTTGTCTCTGTCTTATCGCTCTTTAGCAATGCTCAATACACTCAAACCCAGTGCTCTTGTTGATGAATCAGGAGAGGTCTGTTGGTTTTTTTGGGGCTACTTTGCAGTTACACTGAGTTCTGGGGCTGCCTCGTGGTCTGGTGCCTGCCATGTGCTGAGCACCTCAGGAGTCAGCCTAGCTGATATCAGCAGTCTCTCCTGGCCCTGCAGTCTCTGAAGTGCTCCATCCATCATAGGTGTAACTGCAGCTGTTTCTTTCAAGGCTGCTTTCAAACTTCTAAAGTTTATAAACAGCTGAGTAATACCAGCAAAATGACATCAACAAATAATACTGTGTGATGCCTGTACAGAGTAGTATGAAGGTATGGTTTGAGCAACTGGGTTGTAACTAGCTACAGCAAGTGGTAAGTAGCATCCCATCTTACTGCTGGGACTTTTCTGCCAGGGTTTTTTTTTCCCTGCATCTATACTATCAGTATCCATGTTCTTCTCATTCATTTGGAAGAGTCACCTATCTCCTATCTTTGGGCTGTCTAGAAACAGTCTGGTCAGTCTGGTGTATCCAAAATACTCTGTCTGGAGGCAGCCTTTCAAAGGTATTTTACACAAAGGTGACTACTACTGTGTCACTAGTACATAATTGGCTCCTATATATATTGGAAAGCTATCTCTAACACTTTTGGACTGCTTATCAATTATTGAATACTAACAATGTGATTTAAGCTATGAAGCTTTCCACATGATCCACTACAGCAGAGCAAATCATGCCTTGTAAGCAAACCACAAAAATGGAGGTGGAATGCAGCTTCCACTGGACTAGACAGCCAACATCAAGCAAGATTCGAAAATTTAAAGTTGTTACTGCTTTGTATGACTCTCTGAAGAGAAGGCGGAAGACGGAAATCTCAAAAGATATATTTTTAAATAGTCCCACAGCTTTAGTAGCTGCTGCTGTGCAGTCACTTGCTCCACTATGCAGTGAAGTTTAATTTCCACAGGACACATACCTTCCAGAAAAAGAAAATAATCAAATCTTGCAAAAGTATTTAGGACTATATTTAGGATTCGATTTTGCCTCTAGGTTCAGCAATGCTATACAGTTAGGTACCAGTTTATTTATATTGCATCTTTTAACCCTGTGAATTTTTCATAGCAATGTCCAGTCAAAACTGTGGAAACCTAACCTGAATAATGTTTAAATTAACTGCTTTAACCAGCTAGATTTCTAAGCAGACCCTGGAAAATCCTGGTCTGTTGTCATCTTTCCCTTTCCCTGCAAGGTTGGGGCATTGTTTGCTTTGTGCTTTAAAGAAGTGAAGTGCAGTGTGGGAGCTGCACCAAAGCCATCTCAGTAACTGAAATTATTAGTAACTGAAAGGAAAAAGAGAGGAGGATATTCTAACTTCATCAGAATTCCTAGCTTTTTGTTTTTAATTTTGACTAGCAGTATCATCTGTCACTTTTAAAAATAGTATATTGACTAGGGAAGTTCATATCTATGTTCATACATTTTGGACTTTATCCTGAACCCTTTCCTTGAACACCAAGACTGAGCCCAAATTTAGTGGTTTGTAAAAAATTACTTCCAATCTGAGCAGGTGATGATGTTTTATAGGAGTGGTGGTAGGAGGCAAAACCAGGAAACAAAAAATAAGTAAATTAATACAAATTGTCAAAGTACTGGGAAAAAAAACAGTTCTTGACAGCTGTCAGACTGCACAACAGAGGAGACTGAATACAAAGTCATGCGAGCCAATTCAGAACTCAATACAAAGTCATGCGAGCCAATTCAGAACTCAATACAGTGTGACAGTGCAATGACATAGAGGCAAAAAAACACTAAACCAAAACTCAATTAATATATCATAATTCAGACAAGGATTTATGAAGAAAGTAAAATTTTAACATTTAAATAAATGGAGAAAAGTCTGCTAAAGATTACTGAGAAATTGTGGTAGTAATGACAATAGGATGTTAGTGCTGAGCAGAGGGAAAGGATCATCCTCTTGACCTGCTGGTGTAACCTCCAGTGCTGTTGGCCATATCTGCTGCCAGGGCACACTGCTGGCTGAGGCTTTCCTTGCAACCCACCAGAACCTCCTGTCCTTTCCCACAGAGCTGCTTCCCAGCCTTCTGTGCTGTCGGGCTAATCCCTACCTAGCTGCAGGGCGTGGGTCCCTGTCAGCCCATTTCTCCAGCCTCCACTTATTGACAATTCCCTCTGAACTTGGTGTTGCCCACAAACTTGCCCAAAGGGCAACCTTCCATTCATCTAGGCCATTAATTAAGACACTATACAAGTACTGATCCCAATAATGTGTTTATTTCTGAAATGGGATAAACCCCCTTATCCTCCTTTTCCTTTCTTTTGCAATCTAACAGCCATGTCTACAGTCTTTTTCCAGTGCCTTGACTGTGTATAGTAATTATTTTCTTCGTATTTCCTGATTCAATCGCACACCTTTTCTATAAATCATGACTATCTGTTTAAATTGGGATTGAGAGATATTATTCACATCCTGATTTTACCTATCAGTCAGTCTTGCTGATCACAAAAGACACAGTTATGATTATGGTTGAAAACCAGTCATCCCTGCAGAAAATGTACATTAGTCAGCAACCACTGTATCCTCAATATGATCTTAGATGTGGAGGAAAATATTAATGAATATGGCTCCTAAGAAATACCTATGCTAATAGACTTGCCAGTGTACAATTAAAGGTATGCAGAAGTTCTGTGAGGATCGTTTTCAGAGTTATCAATGCTTACAAAATGCCATGGTTTACAAATAGACATGTTGAATATACAGAACAATTACAAGGTACAGTCAAGATGATCCTGTGAAGCTATGATGGCATGAGATGTTTGAAAGCATTTAATTCCACTAGATATTGGCCAAAATGCTTGTATATATAATAGTAACAATTCAATCTAATAATACTATAAGGTATGGTTTCTGTTTTTCAAACATGTTAAAAAGAGATGCCTTTTCATATTACACTTTACAAGGCATGTATTTCAGATGCTTGACAAGGAGTAAATTTCCCTTCCTACCCCAGAGCCCCCAGGTCCCCGGAGAGCAGCACCGAGCCCAGGCTGGGCCAAACCCACCCCATAAGACCGAGGGGTGGAGGGGAGAGAAGATCTGGGCCACCGTTTCTGAGTTTTTCTACACCTCGAGGATTTCAGGCTTTTACAGATACCATGGCAGAGACCACGTGGCCATCTGCAGGCCCGGGCAGGAGAATATTAACTCTTTCCTAACACAGACTGAGACCTTTTTAAACTCTACCCCTTCTCAAAGAGAGAGGAAAGGCCAAATTGGAGATATGCAAAGGGATAATATAAAAATATCAAAGTCAATAAAGGAAGGGTGACTTCTTAAGTGGAAGAGATGACAGGTTGCCTTAGTTCTAAGCTGTAAATCTCCTTGATTTATGGTAACAGACTGTAATATTCCTTTAAATCGTGGACTAAGAATGGGGAGATGATTTTTCTAGATTCAAGCAAAGGTGTCTGATTTTATTGAGTGGATATTGAATTAGAAACTGTAATCTAGAGATCCTATGAGATGTTTGAAGCCGCGTCACCAGTGAAGAATGAGAAATCCTTCGTTGTGGAGCTGTGCATCTTTAAAAGGGGAAACCCCATGTGTAAGTCCACGACCCATATGTAGTCATGAGAAAGGTTACATTTTGGGAGGCTCAAAAATGCAGATTCTCGGGCGGGCTGCTTTTGTGGGAGCTGGAAGCCACAAACAGACTGTGTCTCTCGTGGAAAGTTACCAGAACAAAATCAGGAGGGACTTGTCTCTCTCAAAGACTGAATGAAAGACTATTTTATAAGTGGTACTGACCTAGAGTTCTGATTTTCTGTCTCTTTATATTGTTTTGTGGAAAAGTAAACTGTAGGTAGGGGGGATGGGAGAGTGCCTTTAAAAAGGTTTCATGGTGTTTCATGGGGTTTTTTGTTTACCCTTTAGTGTGTATTAATAAATCTAACTGTTTTTATCTATAAGTTAAGCCCCTTTTGCCTTTCTTCTAATCCTGTTCCCTAGTAGAAAGATAGACCACTACACTACATTTAACAAAACAAATTCGGTGAATGTGATACCACTACAAATACTTAGACAGATTTTATTATTTTCTTGATGCAGTTTGTCACACACACACAAACAGACACTCACACTTTGGTCAGAAGGCATGAACTAAAAACTACTTTATTTAAAAGTCTGACTCCATATATAGTATCTCTACAAAGGCCAGGGATTGGGGGAGAAGGTTGACACCTCTCCCCATTACGTTGGTCAAGACAACTGTCCATCAGCTGTCCATATCTCTAAGAACAGGAATGAAAAACTTTATTTGAAACTCTACAGTAACGTTGGCTGTGTTTACAGACCAGAGTGTGAGAAAGAACTCAAAACATGAAACACTGAAACAGAAGAGAAGGCTGAAAAAAACAGGGCGACATTTTCAGACAAAACAATTCTGTGCCTGTCAAAAAAAAAACTTCCAAACATTGTGCTACATTAAGAAGAAATTAATGCTTACACATTTTTTAGAAATGCTTCCATGTTTTCATATAGACCACTGAGATTCAAGAAAACATCTACTGAGGAGCAGCTAGTAGGGAAATCCAGTGGGTATGGGTGAAAGTCATAATGCAGTATTAAGATTGTTTTCATGACTCTAGAGCATAATAACTAAGGTGTGAGCTGGTTTGACATCCTCTCTCTGACAACTCATGGTTTTACATTGGCACATTAAACTGGAAGAGCAGAACCACCCACTCAAAAGTATACAAAAATTGTAAGCATTAAATTAGTTCTTTTTTAAACAGATACATTGGTGACTATTTCTACTCTGATAGAGGATGTGTGGCCTTTGCCTGGCAAAACACTGTCAGGGGTCTACTGTGTCCAGCAGTGCATTTGAATGTGTGTTGTGACTGTGAAACATCAAAAGCCATAATACAGCTTAAAAGCAGATACTTGTGCTAAAGAATGTGTTTAAAATAACTTCACCGGCTGATTTTAATTTGTGATTGTATTTTCTGATCAGCAGTACCAGTTTTTTATTTGTGCTGCTCTTAAACAGCAACAAGAAATTAGTCTTCTCCAGGACTCCACTGCACTGTCCCTATAAAACATCTCCTAGCATTTAATGGATGTTACAGTTAAGAGGAATATTTTGTTCTGAATCCTTCTTGGGCTGTCTATGGTTGACATGACTTGACAATGTGTCCTTTTAAATATCATTGCTCTGAGCAACATAACCCAATTGATCATTATATATCCAATAATATACTATGGCATAATAGAATTATTCTTTTTATTTACTAATTTTTTAAAGTATTTTGGCTAGGTATTTGTCAATACTGGATGAAGATGGTATTCACTCTGCCTATATTAAACATTTCAGTTTAGATCCCTAAACTGGCAGCGTGTTTATCCTAAGACTTCTTTTCAGCAAGTAGTGAGAGAGAAGCATTTTACATAATTTCAATCTTGTCTTCTTACTGACTGAAGTTAAACATGTCTGTCCATAAACTATATTGACAGAGAGACTAGACTTATTACTCAGGGGCATGATGGTACATGGCATGAGTGCTTCCATTATCTCAACGGAAGTGAAATGATTGCTGAACTGTTTTCACTCTAAAAAAAAAAATCCTCCCAAAAAAGAAGGTTTTGAAACTTGCTGGTCGTGTATTTGGTATATTTTCAGTTTATCTTCTTTTGGGTTTGAAAAGCCGAAGTGTTTTCTTGCAAGAACACTGGAGATATTTAGTTCTAGACAATCAGTAGCTTCAATCAGTTTTAACTATCAGCTTCCCTTTAAAATTTGATGCCTGATTAAGCCCAACAATATTTTTATATTATTGTGAATTAATAATGATTGATGTGCTGTTCCATACTGTCATGAGGAAACAAAAGGTAAAATAATAGAATAGCCGTAAATTAAGTGATTTTGGATGGATAATCTCACCTAAAAGTGTCATTCTTTAAAATAAAATAAATATTTTTATCTCATTGCATCGCTCTAAGAAAAATTTCATTCAAAAAAAGAAGAATTAGATCAGTATAGCTTTCTGAAGAATGATTGAATTGCTGATAAAAGGTTTAATGTAAATTTTACTGCAAGATTTTGTGCAGATGATCAGTCAGGTTGACAGCCCAAATAAATAATCCAGTTATTTTTAAGAATGTGAGATCCTAGTCTTTGGAATGACCTACAGTTTTTTTCCAGTATCATGACATTTTAAAAGAAGGACATGTTTTTTATGCTTCATTCAATTTATTTATCTTTTCATTTCCTGATTGTCTGAGAGCCAATTCTGTGCAAATTTATTTTTGAATACTGTAAAAAAAAACCCCAAAACCCAAACTGTTCATTTTTCCATGTTTGACAGGTTTTATAAATAAATTAACTGGAAAAAAAATCAGCCCACACACCTGTTTTGTTTTGACATAATAAAGAGCAACCAAATATACTTAAGGATCTGGATTTTCTTTTATATATTACTGTAAAATGCAGTGGCTTATTGCAGACCCAGGAGCACAAACAGGAACAATATAGAGAAGCTGAATTAGGACACAGATATTGGCTTTCCAGTACTGTGCAACTAAACCAATGGAGATAAAATAGGCTATAGGATTTCCAGGTCACCAGTCATCAAAGAATATTTGACAGGTCCTGGTCTATTTAAGAGTCTATCAGATTTTTTATTGTTTGCAATCTTTTTTCCACTTGCTTTTATGACAGTGGGAAATCAGACTTACAAGTTAACATCTTTTCCCCTGAAAACTTGAATTATCTTCGTTTCACGTATATTCATTATTAGCATGTTCTTTTGAGACTTACTTTTCTCTTCTCTAGGGTTACAAAAGAGGGCACAAAGCACTGGTTCTAACACCAAGATACTTGATGGCAGACATGTCCTTGGTGGAAAACAGACTAGAAGTTTGTCACTATAATACAATCCTTAAAATGTGTTCTACAGTCTTAAAGTACAAAAATGTAAATGAATCTTTTATTTTAATCTGTTTTAGTCAAATGGAAAGTCTTGCATTATAAAAAATACTTTAAGTAAAAATATAGAAAAGGATACTATTGAGAACCGTGAAGAAAATTTAAGAAGTAATCATAGCATCCCTAGTGTCACATTAACACTAAAACATTTCAATAGCAACTCTTAATGAGACACCAGACTTGACTGAGAAGCACAATGCATGTAAGAATGACTTTCAGCATACAGTAGTGCTTCATTTTGTCTAGAGATTGTAAGAAAGGCTTTTATAAATGAGTAAGATATATCAGAGAAAACCATACAAATTTCCCAGTTGTATATGATTTTCTTATCCTTTGCTGTTAGGTATAAGAGCACAAAGACATCTCAATCCTTAATATTTTCAACACGTTGAAAATGTGTCTTGTTTGCAATACTCAGGTGTTTGTCTCTGAAGCATGTTCAGGGAGTGCAACCTGCAATCAGTGCCCAGTGTGTTATCCAGGAGCCTTAGTCATGCCCTCATTTGTGCCTTTCCATCTTGTCTTCATGTGCTGTGCTCACCTATTGGATGGTCTGGCAGACGTGAATTATTCCCACCAACTGCCTGGCCATGTCCAGTTCCAACCGGAAAGCTGGCACTCACAACCCTTTTTTGACTGCTCAGTCCCCTGTTTGGTGTTTTGATGTTTCATTATGCTTACCAGTCTTCCTCGGGAATTTCCGAAAACATCTTGTCTTGACTTTCACATCACTGTAAACAAATAGAAGTTAACGGCATAGATTACTTTGACTGGCTTGTAAACAAAATGAAGTTAAAAGCGTGGATTACTTTGACTGGCCTTCAGCTTCTGCCACTGGAAGTGGAATTTTATGCTGTGGTACAATCTTCTTTCAGGGGAGGTTGCCTCTGCTTCCCATGGTTCTGTGCCCTTTGGCAGACACAGATTCAGTCAGCACTGCTGCTTTTCAGCTGAATGCTCTCTGATGAATGACCAAATACCAGTCATGAATTGTCTGCACATTGTAAGATTTGGGGGCTTTTTAATGCAAGATTTTGCCTAAAAATGGCGACTCTTTTTGTCATCATTCTTCAGGCAGTGGGGCAAATAGTTGTAAATGTGTCATAACACAATGTCACGGGTCACATATGAGCTGCATGTCAAGGCACAATTTGGTTTGTAAATGTATAAACATCTGAAAGGCAATGCACATGAGGAAAAAGGCAATTGTAAGGGAAAAAGATAATATATTCATTTTGTTAAGGCAGCGATGACTGGCAGAACCTTAGAAAACAACAATTTGCCCACGCTCATTGCTTTGCTTAAATCTCTACTAGATTGGGCTTCACACTACTCACTGACAAGCATGAGGAGTCTTGGAATTCCCGTTGCAGGAAGAAAGGTGATTTTATAGAACTGGGCTTACTTTCAAGATATACTTCATAAAAGAGATGCACTAAAAAAGAGTTTTAAAAGAAGGAGAAGAGAAAAATAAAACAGAGAAGTTGGATTATTATAGCCAACCCCAAAAATGCAGGTTTCTGATGAGGAAAATATTTACATTTTGAATACTTATTCAAATTTTGGACACTATGTAGATTCCTGGGAAGGTTGCAGAAGCACTTGCTTAGATTTCACATGTAATATGCTTACACAGTTTGCACACATCTGACATAGGTCATCTAGAGACCAAACTTCAGTTCTTGCATGAACTGGTTACCATGGGTTAAAAGATCAAACCTCTAAGAGATAATATATTCTGCCTCAAAATCCTAGATGTCATAAAGATACAGGAAAATAGGAGTCTAAAGATGAAGCTTCCAGCTATTTCCAGATCCTGAAGTAGTATTTGATTCAGTTTTACTGCTCAACATGGATAAAAGTTGAAGATGGCATTTATAATTTTAGATGGATTTAGACATTTTATGAAGGCTTGGATGTAAGTAACTTTTCACCTCAAATATAAAAACAGTAATTCCCATGAAAAATTCATCCAATTATTATAACAGAGAAAAAAAAAATTGAAACTGACACTGTTACATATTTCAGGGCATCAGTTACAGTATGGTTGCCAGCGTGTCATAAACAATAAAATAGGACTGTGCAAGCATTTTAATTTTGAAAAAACAAAAGATAGTAAACACTCTTCCCAAGCTTCGAGGACATTTGATACTCCTCAGTGAGTGACAATTGCACCTGCATTTATATATTACATGTGAAAACATACAAAGCCCCTGATATTTACCCAAATTTTGGGTCACTTTTTTCTTTGAAAATATCTAAAATAGCAAATAAACAAATAAAACACTAGAACAGTAAAATGGTCTGGTATTAGTTCAGAAGATACAGTCACTTAGAGGGTAAGGTTTCATTCTTTGCAGAAAAAGATAAAATAAGTCATAAGAAAATTATTAAATTATTAGTTTTCTGTTCATTTCAGTACCTGAGACAATAGAATTTTACAGAAATTTGATCTTTATAATTACTTTTACAATTAAAAATTTCTATTTTTAAGTATATACCAGATCCATGCAGTTATATCAGAAATGTGTTCAATGGCTGTAGTTGTAGTTGATGTCAGTATCTCACCTTGTGCAGTGCTGCAACATTAAAAGGAAATTAATAAAGAGCAACAAAAAGTCACCAAAACAAGACAGAAGTGACCAAGTTTCAGTGGAAATAATACATAGAAAAAGAATTTAAGGCAAAAAATTTTAAAATAATTAAAAAATAGATTGCAGCTACTATCACACTTAGATTCTTGTTTATTGTTGTATCTAGGGCCCTTCAGTTTCCTATTAGAAAACACGGGTAAAAAAGTTGGTTGCACTGGAAGAAAAGAAACGTTAATAGAAACACTGCCTGAAAGATGTGTTAGCTCATTTTATACCACATTTGACAAAGCATTCAAACGGAAATTAAGAGGGGATAATATACACTTAGCTTCTCAGAGACAAATAATATCTGGCAGCAGCAGACATTCCGGGGTGAACACCAAGGAGGTTTGGAGCAAGACCGGGAGCTGCCCAGGGTCGCTACAAACTTGTCATACAGCTTCAAACAGGTAAGTTTCTTGCTTTTGCAAACCTCTTGCTGCATGAATGTCAAAGAACGTTTAATATCTTGATTAAACACTGAGTATTGAAACACTTGAATAAACAGCTGAATATCTTGTTGATAATGCTATTAATATCTTTAGTTAATAGCATGATAAATGATCTAAAAGGTGTCAGATAAAAAAGTAATTTCAAGGTGTCCTTTTTCTCCTGAAAGAAAAGTGACTTCAGGACCTTAGGCAGAAACAAAAGAGACTGTCATTTCTGTGCCTGTTGAACACATCCATAACTTGTGAATGCTAAAGAAATTCTGCAGAAGGCAAAGGTGAAGGCCTAGGTAAAATGGTGAAGGGAAAGTTTGGCTTTGTTCTGCTGTTACTGCTTGTAGGTTAGATTTGTTTAAAACTTGCATATACTGAGCTTTATATATTTCAACAACAGTAGAATAAAATTTAAAAAGTGGGAAATAGCACAGCAAGTTTTTTTTCAGTCAGTTCAGGCCTGGTCTAACACTGCATGAGATGACAAAAGGGAGCACCACCCTTGCCACATCAGGAAATAGGGATATGAGTGTCAGAGCAGTAACTCCCAAAAAACCCTTTCCACCTCTTGTATATCAGATGAGAGATCCAGGATTGTTTGCATCTGGCTTGGATAGTTGCTACCAGCAAGGTAATTATAAATGGCTATTTTTATAAAATTTTACTATTTATTCTGATAAAATTAGGTTATTATAATTAGCTTGCTCCTGTACTGAAATTCAAATGGTATCTACTGTTGTTTGAATTTTTCTTGTTAAGAACTATTCTGGGAGAGACTAGATAGTGATGATATTACTGGGATTTAATTTATTTATTTTATGGGACTACAATTGTATTGTCTGGCTCATGGTATGTCTTAATCAAATTAAAGTTTCAAAGGAGTTAATACTCTTGGCCATGAATACTTGTAAATGTATTTATGAAAACTCAGGAAAGAAGATTTTGTAGTTCTCATTTAACCTTAATTTTTCTCTACTGTTTAGAGTATTTTGTGGGTTATTCAAATTAATATATCTGTCCCCGCAAATTGCAGGGCATTGCAAATGGTTACTTTTAGAGTTATAGAAATTTTTTGGTCAGTCGTGAACTGATAGCAAGGACATCTCCTGAGACAATGCCACACTGAGCATATGTGAGATCTCTAGCTCAAGACATGGTGAGGAGATAAATTTATAAGGATCTGACAAATTATAAAATGTACTTTTTTTCTTTACAAAGATATATTAATGAATCATTCTGGACTTTTAGGGTTACAGCTTCTTCTTTTGTGAGAGTATGACATGTCAAAATGATAAATTTTAATCATGTCCTAAGCAATAACAAGTAAAATTGTGAAAACCTTGGCCTCCTTTTGTCACATAAAATAAAGTGACATTATTTTGTAGCTCCAAAATATTCTGGAATAAAAATATCCTTATCAATTATAGCTTAAGGTACTAAACCAATGTTCCTTCCAATTATTTACTATAGAAAAATATGCAAAAAACTGATTTCTGGTTCTATGAAAAAGAAAAAATTAATCTTATAATGTGTGTCAATAATGGAGTTCTTCTAAATAATATCTTTTTAATATTTGTTTTGATGTCACAATTTCAGGTAAGACCAGTATACCTCTCTCTTTTACAAATTCTCTCAAGTTATCCATAAATATTCTAAGCAAAATTTCCCAATCCCCACATGATGTTTTCCTATCCGTAATACACCAAAAGAATGGTCGCCATTAATTTATGAAATAAATTAGTTCAATCCTACAGCAGGAGGGAACTATCCTAAAGGAATATTGTTGATCAAAATTCTTAAAGCAGACATATCAAAATGAGGCTGTAGACAAATAAGACATTTTAATTATGTACTCTTTCATGTTGGCTCTCCTTGGATTTTCTTTCTTAAACACTAAAATAACTGTGGTCAATAGCTCCAATTACTGAATTTATCTGCAGTGGAGGTGTTGCCCATAACTTGCTAAGGTTCTCCCTGGGTTAAAAGAGGAGGACTTACTTTGGCAAGAGGATTATATCAATCCACATTTTCAAAGGTTAATTTCATGTGGAGAAGATCCAAAGATCCACAAAAATGATTGCTATTGAAGCCTTTAGATGAGTCACAATTATTCTTTTCCCTTCCCTCCTGGCTTATGGATTTCTATGCAATTAAAAGCCAGACACTCTGAACTAAATCAAAGCTGAATCAGTTATATAATAAGTCTGCTATTACAGGCTCTGTGTTCCAGGATCTGGCCCAAAGTCTTTAGGTAAAATCCTGGTGCTGGAACTTCCTTTGTAGAATGTTGTAAGGCAGGTTCAAGCAGAAGAGTGCCCAATTTGGAAAAATATCTTCATTTCTAAGTGAAGGTAAAACAGAGATAAAGTCTTCATCTTTTTTTCTTCCTCTGACAGAATGAAAAAAATCCAGCAAGAATGGAAAAAGAAAATTGAGAGCTGCCTCAATAAATGCAATCACTGATTAGGGTAACTGCCACATTATCGTGTGGACTGATCAATGACTTTTGCAAGATGCCAGAGTTTTCAAGTTTTTAAAAATGCAAAATTTTTAATGACAATGTTTTGATATTGTTGTTGTTGCTGCCATTATTTTTATTTTGGATTTTTTTTTCCAAAGCCCAATATCTGTCTTCTAACACTGTGAATTTATTAACATATTACTGATCTAGAGACCAATACTATATTGTGACAAGGTACCTTTAAAGAATATATAAATTTATGTGCCATTAACTGTCCCTGTAAAAGCCAGCAGACAGAAAGACCACTGCGAAGAAAGAACATACCCCTCAAATGCATAATTTCTAAAATACTGCAGCTGTGGATTTGTAGCTTCAACTCAGTTGTTTTCCTAGGAGAAAAGAGAAAAGAGCAACTCCTAAACTTTTCACAAGTGCTAAGTATCTGAACAAGAGCAACAGTACTAGCTAGCAGATGAATAAGGATGTTCTGCAGATAGGATGTAAGGAGCAGGATTATCAAATTGGGCTCTTGCAGCCCATAAATGCATCAGAGAAATCCCTTCCTGCACTGAAATCAGGTTGAGATCCGTGCATTTAGATTTTGCAGATTCTTGTGTTTTCACTAGAGAAAAAGATAATTCAGGTCAGAAGGAACCTCTGATCACCTACTCCAGCCCCCTAATCCCGTCTTGCTCATTCTTTTTAATTTTCTTTCTATGTTATTGGATAAAGACTTGGCTTCTTGCTTACCTCAAGTAAATTTATTTTTTCCTTTAAGCTGCTGCCACTCTGCAAAGATGGGACAGTAAGAGGCAGAGCAGAGAGTGCAGTTCCTGTCCACATGGGGAGACATGAGATTATCCAGTGTTAAACTCTTGTAGTTATTGCTGGGGCATATAATGCTCAGACTAATTTCACAGAATCATCTCTTCTCACAACATCAGTTATTTTCAACAGAACTTATGGAATCCCTTTGTATGACGCATCCTTCAGTTAAGATGGCAAATAGAAATACCTTATGAGAAAGTATTGCAATAATTGTCCCTTCCCTGGATTTTAGAAATGTGTGATTGCAACTAAATGCTTTGCTAAACCCCATCTTTTTTTCTTTCTTAATCTTCTTTTATTGATCATACACATTTATAGTGCTTCTTTTTTTTTTTTACTACGTAGCCCCTTGTAAATTAAGCCAAATTTTATTCCATGGCTAATGTTGGGTCAATCTAAGCACTTCAGTCAGCAATGAGAAAGTTGTGCTATGATGTTCCAAAAGTTACTATGTGTGAGATAAAAACACTTTGCTTTTATCAGCTTTAGATTTGCAACTCTTATTTTCCCAGGATGACCTGTTTCTGTATTATAAAAGTCATCTCTTACAGTGCATGATTCATGTTCTGTGATTTGTGACTGTTTTATGCACCCATATCCCACGTCCTCTTACTCATCGGCTTTACAAAACCAAGTAGTGAAACCCTGACCTGATTGGACTCAGTGGGAGTTTTGACATTGCCTTCAATAAAACTGGGATTTCATCTAGGATCTTTGTAGCCTTTAAATGAAAGAGCCTTTGGTCTTTTCTTTTTGGAGGGGGAGGAAGAGCACCGAGACACAGGGTGAGAGTATTTATGATTTAACTAGATTTATCTCTTCCATTTGTAGACAAAGCAGTCAGTAGAACCAGAGAGGACATAAAGGTTAAGTAATCAGAATTTACTAGGATGGGAATACATGCCTGGAATCTGCATAAATATATCTTTTGCCAGGATCTGTAAAGACCTGGACTTAAGAAAGCACATTGACTCATTTGGCTTGCCACCTTCTTTATAATTCTAGGCTCTATTAAAGAAAAGCCAGGCCTGGTTAATCAAAATTTTAAATTAATCAGAGATGAAACAAAGTTATCCAGAGTTTTAATTTTTAAATGAAATGAAGGCATTTTCCTTTCCCCGTTCATTCCTTTATTTCCCACGACTGATGGATCACTTTCTTTCCTCCCTATGAGCATGAACACAAGGGGTGGGAGCCCCTCTCCTGATGGGTTGCTGTTAGAGAGTTTTCTAATATCCCCCACAGCATTTTGTGTACTGGACTCTAGGGCAGAGGCAGCAAAATGTATATAGCGTTTTAGAGTAGGAAGTGCAACCGTAAGAAGAGCCAGCAGCGTTGGCCCATGCTTGGCCAGAGCAACCATATTCCTAAAACTGTTGTCATCCCCATGATCACACTCTAAAACACCCTGCTGGAGCCTGCTAACAGGAGAACTACTCCTTTGCCTCTATGCTGATGGAAAATTGCTGCTTGGCCAGTCCTATGACTGATTCCTTATTTTCACCCCCCTTTTCAGTTTGTATGTCTGTCAAAAAAATGCACTGAGACTGAATAGCAGTGCTTGACCTGACACATAGACGTCACATCTGATGGTATTAAGGAAGTGTCAAAATTGAGCCTTAGAATTAATGCAGCAAAATATGTTTTCAGTATTTCTTCCCTTGATTCCCCAAACACAGTCAGGGGAGTTAAAACTTGACTGATAAACAATGAGCAGGAGGTAAGCAAGCTGCCAGCAGCTCCCTGAGCTGAGTAGGTAGGTCTCTATTGCTTCATCGGTTTTCCTAAATTACATTGCTCTGTGACTCTATCAGCCATCCCATACTCTCACACCTCTCNATATATATATATATATAAATAGCACATTTTTTTGTATCCCATGACAGCCAGGACAACATTGTGCCAGAATAAAACACAGTGGCCAGTGACTGAAAGAGTCACCAGATAAGCTATGTAAAATTGAGGGAATGGGGTTTTGATGTTGGGGTTGCTTGGTTTTGAATGACTGTTCAAACTGTTATGACCTTTCTCTTACAGTCAGGTCAACTTTCCCTGCTCCAGTGGAGATACCACTCAGTTTGTTCTGAATGCCCGTCCTATGAATGTCTGTAACATGTAGTGCTCTGGCAGCAGCTGAGACTGGTGACCTGGTGGGCCATGGTGGGGAGACCCTCCAACAGCTGCAGAGCAGGATGAGGGCCGGGATCTGGGCACCCATCCCCTCACTCCTGTCAGCAAATACCCAAAAGACCAGAAACAGGACTTCTGGTGGTTGTTGCTTTAAAAGTTCAGCAGTTTTGTTTGACCAAAGAAGTCAGCAGTTTTGTCTTATCTAGGTACCTCCAGGGTCCAGCAGCAGCCAAAAAAGACAAGACATTTTCAGGATCAGTTTTGGAGCCTAACTCCAGATTCACCTGAAATCCTGTACTAATTTCGGTCTCTTGCTTCATTGATTCTTCTCCATGATCTGAAGAAAAATCTTCATTCTGCCTTTAGAGTTTGGGAAGACACAAAGAAATTGCCATGGCTTGTAACCATTTCAAGGGCTTGTTTCAAAGCCCTACAGTTAGTTAGAAGTCTTTTTATTGATTAAATTATCTAAGTTCCATTACATAGGCTTCAGTGACTTAATAACAATTCAGCTCTTTCCCTTAACAGTTTCCAGGTTAACATTACTTGTAAATTTGAGATGTTGCCTTTAAAGCATATAACAAACCAATGCTTTTCAACTCACTGCAGTGCACAGACAGCTTCTATATCCAGATTTCCCTATTAGACCCATGATTCAGGCGCTAACACTTCACAATACCTTGTTACCTGGCTTTCCTCAAGTGGAGGCATGCAGGCTTTTTACAGGAAGATGTGCATATTTCATCCTTCTTGTTGGGGTCCCTGGGTAAAGAAGGGAAGAGCACTCAGGGGCCTATAACAAGCCTTAAGAAGTTTCTGGAGTCAGACACCTTTGCTCCCAACTGCAGATCCTGTTCTGGAGAGTTAATAGCGTGTGGCAGTGATAACAGGGGGAGGAAGCAGGAAACAAGGAGCCCTGATCGACTCCTTGGGATACATTTCACATTAGCAGTGCATGAGGAGTAGGAAACAGTAATGACTTTGGGAGCTCGACCTGTACACAAGACTCAACCTTACCATCTAAAAGATTTAACCACTAATTCACTGATTCATATTCCTTGCTTGTTTTTCCTCTAAGTCTTAATTATGCTTTTGAGTCTGGCACTTAGATATCTAAGACATACTTAGTAATATAACAGCTATCTGTGGGGCTCAAAATGATAATTGTTTTGACCTATCCCACAGTGATGGTAGCAGTTATTCAGAAATCACTCCAATAAGTGGCTGCAGTAATTTGTATTTTTGATGTATGCCTGCTGAGTATAGCCCTTATCTTTGACCTTGGCATCAATGAAAGCATGGCAGATCCCACAGGTTTTCAGACATAGATTAGCTAGTTTGAAATTATTACTTCAGTGACCTCTATTTCCAATAATGGAGTATATTTTCTCTATGCCATAACATCAATGGATGTTTTACATTGTATTGTTCATCAGTTACAAGCAGCTCTTCTATGTATTTTTCTTGGTTATATTCCGTGTTATTGGTTACAACATAAAAATTTGCAATCGGATCTGCTGTCTTATTTTATGCCTTTGCTCTTATTTTGCAGTGAGGGGTTAAATACAACCAGACCACAGGTTTTGTTACTTTTTTTTACACCATTTTGCTCTCTAAACCAAAATTTACTGCATTTACTTTAATGCATTTGAAATGAAGAAACACTAATCATCCCTACAATAGCAAATTTTATTTGCATAGTTTAAAATTACAGGGAAGTCCTAAAGGTATTTTCCATAAGTTTAGAGACTAAAATATCCCTCAGAAAACAAAAATAAAATAAATTGTATTTGTTATAGGTACTTTTCTTGGGGGACTTTTGATGGAAATTATCTTAGACCTTTTGCAATCAGAAAAAAAAAAAGGAGTAGTTATGTAAAGAGAGGGTGTCCCTTATGCCATGAGTTATAACTAGTACAACTGATAAGGATACTGGTTTTCTACTGGAGACTAAATCATGGTTAATGGCTATCCATTTCAGTTATTACACATTTGTTAGTTATTTTTGTCATTGGATTTTCTATATTTTCATAAATTAAGTCTTATGCATAGGGATTTGAACGGTTGACTAGAATATTGTTTCTAATACTATTTGGTCTAAAAAAGACAATTTAACACTTTCTGTGGACCTGGATTCATAATTTCCTGAGAAAAAATTATTCTCCCCTTCCAGCCCCATATACAATACGGACTTTCATTAAAACACTTCCAACGTGGTTCATGATGTTCCTTGAGTACTTACTAAGCTGCCCTCAATTCCTTTACAGTACTTTTGAGGACATGCATTTAATTTTTTTCTGTTTATTGATCCTTAAACAATGACACGTGAAGCAAATGTTCAAGTTTGCAAAGACTCCAGGAGGAAGAAGCAAACTGGCTGGGTACTGCTGTATTGTCAAAATGCCTTCTGTCTGACAGAGGGAGAATCCTCAGGCTGTATCCTGGCCCACGTTTCACACAATTTGTCTTCCTTTTCCCTGCCAAGAAAAATTGTCAGCAAAATCATCTGGTGTGATAGATGTGTCCTGTTAGACTGATCCAGTGGGAGAAGTTGAATGATTGTAGGTTAATGAGTTTCAAGGAAGACCAGGAGCTTATCAACATAATGAACATACAAATCTCTAGTGAAGGGGGAATTGGTTAGGCAGGAAAAGATAGAGCAGTATCACCAAGATTTTAGATGCACCTACTCTGAAAAGAGGACCATAGCAAACTAACAAGAACAAAAATGTGTATATGTAACACATATAAGAATGTAAACATTATTTCAGCACCAAAACTATCACGCAGTTGATCATTTCTATAAAATGAATGCTGATGAATAGTGCCACTTACTAAGAAGTTCGAGGTAGGATTTTATATACCCAGGTTATATGCACTTTCAGTGAATCCAAAATACAACGATATTTAGACTCATTAAATCTCTACACAATAATAAAAGAGAAAAAAACAAGAATAATGCTGTCATGCATGGTCTATTGCTGGCTTCTAAACTAACCAGATCAAGTGAAAGAAGCCTTTAGAAAAAGAAAAACAGCAAAAAGGAAAAAGTGTTAGCACCATCATCTGACAGATAGACTTTGATGTTAATGGCCGGTTTCTAACTCCTGATTCACTGAAGAAAGAGAATAAGACTATACAACAGGCAAGCAGTAAATATCTTTAGATCTAGGAAGTTAGAATATAGTCAAAGAATAATGTTTTCTTCAGTTCTGAACAATTTTGGAAAAATGGCAATATGGCAGACATTAATCATAACATCATGCATTGTTTCATTCCTAGGGAAAAAGGGAGACCAAACAGTAGGAGAGGCCTAAAAGCTTCTGCAAAAATTGTAACTTCAATTTTCAAAGAAATATTACAAAGAAACAACTTGGAAAACTTGCCATCTAAAAGACACCAAACTGATAAGTAATAATCAACATGAGTTTGTCAAAAAGAAATCCTGATGAACCAATTAAATTTTTTGACATGACAGCAAACCTGAGAGTTGGGTGAAAGTAGATATTTTAAATTGGACATTTGACCCTGTCCAACAGGATATTCATTTGTCTTCCTCCAAAAGCACACTCCTGATTAGCTTCTCACAAAATGGGTAAGTAATAGGAGAAAAAAAATTAAGAGGTCAAAAATTAAAGGCTATAAGTACTACAGGAAGCCATGCGTGGTTGTGGGCTTACTGCAAGTGTAATATTAGAATGAAGGATCTTGCAACAATCAAAACAAAAGCAAAACCAAAAACAAGCAAAAATACCACAACAAACAATAGGGAAAAAAACGCTACAAAAACCTGTCCTAGACAGGAAATAGTGACAAAAAAAATCAAGAGTACATAGCAGTCAATGGCATGTCATATCAGTGCAAATAAGAATTTAAATAATTACTATTTACAAAGAAATAAGCAATCGTAATTAAATAGTATTACTCAAATACTGAAAAATAAAAACAGAAATGTTTAAAATTAATCACATGAAGTATTCATTCTGCTCCTCTCTATGATATGACCTCCCCAGGAGTACCATTTCCAATTTGGATGCTACACAATCAGAAAGATGAGCCCTTAAGAATTATTAGAGAGTAAATGTGGAAACATAAAAATGTGATTTGGTTTTTCAGGAGAAATCTCTGGAGAAACATAATGGCAATCTTAAAAAGCTGCTGAAAAAAAGAAGGAAGGGGAAAAGATTTTTTCATGTCTGCTGAGAATGAAGCAAGCAGTAGGGACTAGAATTGCAGTGGTGGAATGAGCATCAGGCAGGTGGAAAAATATCTAATGGGAAAGAGAGGAAAGTAGCAGGGTAAATTACTTAGCAGTAATGTACTACCTCCTCCTCTGCAGGCATTAAGAACTTACCAGACATTTGTCAGGAATAGTATGGATACAGCCAGTCTTGCTTCAAACAGAGGAGTAAAAATGATATGGGCTTTCTGATTCCCATCTCATTTCCTGTGATTATGAGAAAAATTCTGAAAGATAAAAGAGCATGCAGGTTAAACCCATAGGCTACATTGCATAACTTGGGTCAGTATCATTAGCAGAAATACTTGTTTCCTGCTAAAATGTGTGCATTACTGGTATCTTATGCATACTGTAAAACTGAGCATTAATTTCTTGGTCTACAGTATGTATTCCAAACTTCTCAGTTCTGTCCTTTTAGTACAACCCAGTTTGTAGTCCTGAAAGTTTGAGAACATTTCTCATACACTTACAGTATTGGGCTTGTACAGTGTACCTAATGAATCATATTGTCACCCCAAATGTTTTCAAAAAGACTTTTACTTGAATTAAGTATCCTTGAGGTCTAAAGTGGTATTCTCTATTGCTGCCAGGCCCACTTGAGCTTCTTCCTATGCTGGGCTAAGGTGATCTGTGACTTCCTCGGTTTGACATCATATTTTGCTTTTTTTTTACTGGAAGTACACACAGGTTGGAATGAGCTGTAAATTCTGCTTGCCTAATGGATCTATATTCTACAAAGAAGTATGGTCACTCAGATGGAAACATTGTTTTGTTATCTCAATAGCATGCAGGCAGCTACTGCTTTTTGACGCTGAATTCTGTTTCTATACCTCTAATGTGTTTGTCCTCATGGCAATTTCATTACAGAAACAAAGAGCTTCACATTGTTTTGGTTTTTAATTAGGAAGAATAGTGTTCCATATTTGTTCAAGACCTTTAGACTATTAATCATTGACATAACTTGACTCATGTTTCATGCTGCAGAAAATGGCATGATCTAAGCCAATGAAGTTTTCCCTTTCACGTTTTATTCAAAAGAACAATCCAGCTTTCATAGGTTTAAAAAGAAAACAGTGCTCAGGAAGAATGTATATGCTTCTGTTAGCCACAGGAAATGCATAATAGAAGGTCACTTAGCAATCCCATATGCTTTTTTTCCAACATTCTTAATGGACTCAGAAGATTGCCTAATGCAGCATCTTGTCTGGCAGGTTTCAATACAGGTGCATTAGGAAGAAGCATAAGAAACAGTATATAACCAGTGATTCCTCTTAGTATACTTTCTCCTCTTATTAATTTTATTAGTTATAGTTATATTCAGAAATATTCTTTTTTAATATAATTGATTGCCAAATATACCCTTTATAAAGAAATAATTGTTACTAAGCAGCAGGTGGGGGGAATGCCTCATGAAAACATTTATCTTTTATATTACTCATTATTGGACAGGAGAGGACCAAAAGTTTCATTTTTTTTGTGGTTTTAATAAAACTAGGGTATTTTAATTGGAGTCTCAGGAACAGGAGCCACCAGCTACACAAAGAAAGTGCTGCCATCTCCCAGCCAGGTAGATGCCTGTGTTTACTTTTTCAACTACATCCTTTATACTTGCCATAAATTGTCTTGCAGGGCACTGATTTTGAGCTAATCAGGAGAGGTTCTGACATTACCCAGTAGTACTTTTCAGAGCAGCCAAGGTGTGCTAGCATGCTCAGGTTAGCTTAGGAGTACTTTCCAACAGATGCTATGTAAAAGAAGATCCTTCTACTTACTGTCACCAGCCTGGAGAGTTCCCTTGCAAAAGCGAAACAGGGGTAAAACTTAGATGTTTGTGATCCTTCGGGAAATTGCAACAGTACAAGTCAGACATCAATGAACAGGAAAGAAGGAAATGCAATGACAAGTAATGTCACTTGGTCGTGTCTGCGAGAAAAGACAAACATTTCTGAAACGCCCTCAAAGTTCCTTCCAGATACAGCCTGGAAGAGAGACATCTGTACATTCACACTCATGATTAAAATCTAACTAATGTTCAGATGAAAGAAAAACTTCAAAGAGCTAAATCCAGATAATTTTACAGACCTGATGTAGCTGTTTAGGGAGAAGCAGCAGCACTAGTAAGTGCTTCAGCTACACTGACCTGTGCCCACATAGAAACACAGACCAGCCTTACACAATTTGTACACCTCACACCCACACATCTGAACAGACTTCATGAACCCCTTCTCTTAGAAGAAAGCTGGGAAAACAGCTCAGAGCACAAGCAAAGCGTGACATTAGTGTTTTAGAAATTGCTACACCAGATTAATGGTTCTAACACAGGAATGAACCTTAATAAATACTGGTGATTACAACGCAGTCCAGCAGTTCAATTCACAGACACATTTTTTTACTGCACAGCTGGACTTTGCATGCACAGAGCGATCAACAGCTATGTAGTGAATTTGGAACTAAGGAGGGATGGGGGGGGAATGCTGTAAGATGGGTAACTACATGAAAATGGATTAACAGGGCTTGCAAAAGTATCACTGTGACTGAAGGTGTGTGTGGCTGGAAAAATAACATTACATTTGAGAGAATTCTATTGAACATAACTTTGCCCAGGTATCTAAAAAGTCTCTGGGTTTTTCTGCAAATGCCTGACTGGTAGGATGGGACGTGATTGAAACAGTATAATAAGAGGGAGAAGGGCAGCTGGTTGGGCCTCACCCAGCTGTAGACTTCTGTCTACAGAATTACTGTGTCCTGGTTTATTAATTAAATGCAAATACTAACATGTCAGGTAGCACCTCAGTGAGCTGTGTCTTGGCCGCATGCTCTTTCATCAGAAACTCACAAAAATATCCGTGCAGGTGGACTCAGTGTGAATAACAGGATTAAGGACATTTAATTTTTTTTCTTTGGATTCCTTTTTTTTTGGGGGGGAGGAATGTATCTTAAATTGTTCTTACAATATGTGTGAGGTCCACCGAATACTCAGTGAAAGATCTCAAGGCATTTTCTATAATTCCCCCCAGTGTCATTTATCCATTGTGTAATAAGGGGTTCTTCAACCTTAACAGGAAATAAAGTAAGATCTGTTTCTGCTTGCATCTTTAGATTAAGTTCCTACATATTTAATGAATTGCTCTGTGGATCTTCTACCATTAAAACAGGCTACAGCTGACAGTAAGTTATTAAGGAAGGATACAAGCTCATTACCTAATAAACCAAGGTAAAATCAGCTACAGGAGAATGGTGTTTTAGAGAGGTAAGGTCTATTTAAGAAAACACAGCCCTAATTTTTATTGACCATTAAAAATTCATTATAAGGTATGACTATTTTTCTTTTAATTGCCAGATGAATTCCAGGAGTGGTCTACTGGACAGTGTACTTGTCCATATCCATACTGCAGAATCGTCTATTTTCTACCAAGCTGCTGGGTGACAGCAGTCACTTTTCTTCACTTTTTCCTCCATTTTAAAATAACATTCATGTTTCTGTGCCTTATGAAAATTTACTTATCAAAACTTTTTAATATCTTCAAGATATTTTGAAGATTATATACTTGGCATCTGGCAATTTGACACATTTAATAATCAGAATTAAGAAATCCACTTGGGAACATTGAATACTTAGACATCCAGCTCTGCATTCAAAAATATCAATCAATAAATTCTCAAAAATACATAGCTAATATATATAGATATATATAGATATATATAGGCGTAGGTATATATCCCTCCAAGGCACATAATATTACGTTTATGAGAGACAAAATCCATTTGAAACAGTACAAATGTTCCATGTGCATGTCCTCATGTTTCAGGACTGTCTATTTATGTTCCTAACCAAGAATTTTGAAAGATAAAGAAAATACATCTTAATAAGTCACTTAGTGCCTTTTTGCAATCCCATTTCATTCATTTTGATGAATATTTCATAAATGAATTGTAAGACCTCAACGTAAGATGAAACAGAAATATCAAATGTTTAATATTAAAATATATTTTAAGGAAGAAACACCTCTCTTTCCTATATGTCAGAGCTGTTGTATTTATATTTTACAGTATTTTTTCTACTTAGTCAAAATTACAATAATGAGAAAAAATATGCTCAATTGGATGACAGCAGAATCAATCAGATGTCTATGACCTCTCTCAAATAAACCAGGACTATTATGAACAAGGATTATAACCTGGGATGTATCTGTGCACTGTGAGGTAAGAGAATAATTATTTCTTTCTATACATGGGAAATGAAAGTGCAGAAGAATGCAGAACCTTCCACAAGATGACACAAAGAGCACTGACAGAAATTAATTCCAAGGTTTTCAGGCTGGTAACAGGACTATACATATAACTTCTAAACTGAAATGTAACTCACCTTGCCACCTAAAGCCAGCTGTCATAGGATCATTTTATTACAGTGAGTTGGGAATGAAACTTCCAACTCTGAATATTGTATTCTCACGGGAAAGTATTATTATATTTTTATTGGGAACCTATGATCATGGTGATTAAAAAACCCCTTATCTGTTTCAGTAAGAAGACTTCCTCTAGGTCCAAGTATATAAGAACTCCTAGTAGCAGTGCATCATCTTTAATTTTTCTTGAAGAAAGGGCAATATGATACCACTCAAAAAGGCAAAAATATATTTTAACAATCCTATTTATTCAATCTTTTAATAATAGAATAAATGGAAATGCCAATAACTATTGAGAGAAATCAACATGCCACAGCCTACTAAATTTCCTAATGAGCATACCATATTTACTAACACTAAGAAGACTATCTTTACTTTATCTAAGAAATAAATATGTATATAATAAATGCACACATCTGGAGTGATACATGGCTTTATGTTTTATATTTCACTTCCTCGATAGTTAGCAAGAGTTTTATGTTCCTGAAGTTAAGTGTCTTTGGGAGAGTTTTAGATCATTTTTACCATTTCTAAATTTATCACAAAGCTCACATAACTCAAGAGAAAGGGTTTGAGAATGTTGTCTCTATGTAAACCAGAAGTCTTTGAAACTGAAAAAATCTCCAAAATTTTAAAATTAATGACTCATTTACATTAATCTTTTGATTTTATGAGATCTGACTTACAAATATTTAGCTGTAGGATTTTGCAAGACAGATATGAGTAAGAATGCAAGGGGTGAATATTGCTTTTACTTTGGAACTTGTCCTTCCATTGCTGCTATATGGAGTACAAGCTGCAGTCAAGCTGAATAAAGCCCAACAAACCAACACCATTTTAAATGACAAACATGCAAAGAAACAAATGAATGGAATTACTTCATTCACTCAGCTCCATTTATCTCAGACAGAATGACAGCCAGCCTGGAGAAACTGCTAATAAAACTTACTGCCATTCTAAAAATACAAACCCCAGCTTGAAATGTAATGCCTGTGCCTCTGTGGAGGCCAAAGGAAATGGAAATGTAGCTACAAGTACCTTTTGGAAAGACATCAATGTATTACCATGTTTTTTGGTATTCAAAAAATCTGTATTAACCATTTTGAAGGACACTCTATACCTCTCTGTGGTAAGGAGCTTTATCTGTCGGAAAGAAGAAAAGGAAGTTAAATCCCTGTGCTACCATTGTTACCATTGTGGGATTTGCACATGTGGGATTTAACATGAGACATTACAAATGGAACAAAGTGCTACTCTAGACTCAGAAAATATTTCTTTCTCTCTCTCCTTTTTTTTTTTTTTTTAATAATTTATTCCATACAATTGATTTTGTGTAAAGTTTCATTTCTCCTGGAAAATGAAATCCTGCATGAGATGATTTTTTTTTCTGAATGGTTATAACTCTCCTTTTTTTATTTATTTTTGTCAGATTCATGAAGTAAACAATTCCAACCTTGTAGATCACATGCAGGGCCTTGTGATTCTGCATGCATGTCCATCTTCTCTCCCAGCCTCACACAGCTTAGGTAAATGCACACTACGTGAGCGTTGAAATCAATCTCACTCCTCAGGACAGGAATTTCCAAAAGGCACAGGCATAATTTCCAGAATTGTGTATCTGGCAAGTAAAGACCACAAATAAAGAGGTGGAAGAATCTAAGACCTACAGATTTACTATGCCTAGGAATGTCAAAGTAAGAATAAAGAAAAAGTGAGTGCCTTCTGTGCACCTGGTAAACAGGGCTGACACATAATCCACAAGGAGTTTTATATGCACAATAATGTGGACAAATTTCCATTACTCTCCCTTGTTTTAACCAGTACTATATACCCCTTCACACAAGAATACAAAATAAATGGTTACCTGCCATTGTATGTAGAAGATGACAGTTGTTCTGCTGGATCACAGGAGGTCTGAGGTTCAACTCACTAAGTGTGGAAAAACCCAATCTAAATTTCCACCACTAATACAAGAACCTGTATGTAAATTCATACACAAAATTTTGTACATCTAAGTTTAAATCAGATGCTTAATTATGAGCTGGAAAATGTTTATCAATTTGTGGATATCAAAAAGAAGGACAGTGTAAAGTGAAAAGTAAAGAAAATGAGTAATATCACATGATAATTCTAGTGGATAAGGGATTGCATGATGTTATCAGGCAAAACCTCTCAATCTCTTATTCTAGACATTATTTTTTGTGCTTCTTGTAAAGCGAAGGCCCTCTTTAGGATAAATGAAATATTGATTTTAGGTTCTAGCTAGACTCCATTAAGATGCTCTTTTAAGTTACATTGTGTCTGCAAAGAGTGGAATTTAATGAACAGAAATCAGTTTTCTAATACCCATAACTGCGCTTTTCATAAGCACTCATAAATAATTCACCCAACTTTCCTGCGCATCAGTAGAACTTGACTTGAAGCTGTCTTAAGCGCTTTCAAAAAACCTTAGCTGCATGTCTGGTATTGAATATATCAATGATGACTGAGTTATACTACAGACAGCCCATTTTTTTCTAAATACAGGAGCAAGACAAACAGCATTGTGGGGAAAAAAAAGACAATCAATGACTCACAGAAACTTTCTGTGTGTTGAAAGCAGATGATTTGAAAGTGTACTTGAATAAAAAAAAAGACTGTCTGACCAATGTGATAATGGTTTGGGATGACTCTGGGTCATGCACCGCTCCCCAACTTCCAAAAGGTATTTTAACACAACAGACCTGGAGTGCAACAGATCTGGTCAGTGCAAAACACAAATGGAAATGAGGGTCCAGACCTTACAACTTAAAGGCGCACTACAGCAAGGTCAAGTTGTGCTGGCTTAGGTTCTGAGCAAAGGCTTCATCCTATTCAGAGTGAATATCAGCCCTGGAAATCAAATTAACAAAAAGAGATGGTGCTTCCTTCCTTACCCCATTCTTGGAATGGTCCGAAGTTTTGCTGCATCTCTAACAATTCTATTCAATTGCCTAACCCTGAGAGGGGTGGAGAAAATTACAGGAGAGCAGGTCAGCCCAAGGAAGGCATACTGACATCCAGAGAAGCCTTCTTGTTCAGAGGAGGGTCAGGAACTGTTTCATTTTTCAACAACTACAATTTGACATGACTTGTGCCATACTGTTATAGTGTGTCCTAGCTTCAGATGGAACATATTCTTCCTGGTAGCTGGTGTAGTACTGTGTTTTGGATTTATCACAAGAATAATGTCGATAACACATTAATGTTTTAATTGTTGCTGAACAGTGTTGGCATAAAGTCAAGACCTTCAGTGTGTCGTGCTCTGCCAGTGAGGAGCTGCACAAAAAAGCTGATACAGAGCATAATCACAGTACCTGGTCCAAAATGGCCAAATTGTTATTTCATAGCCTGGAACATCATATTCGGTTTATTAACTGAGGAGAGTTATCAGGAGGTGCCAATCACTTCTTGGGGACTAAATAGGCATTGGCCAGTTGGTAGAGGGCAGTTGCATTTTGCATTGGTTCTCTTTATTAGGTTTTATTCCTCCCTCTCGTTTTGTTATCTCCCTTATCATCACCATTGTTATTATTGTTGTTGTTGTCATTTCAAGAATTAAACTGTTGTTATCTCAACCCATGGGTTTTACCTTTTTCTGATTCTCCTCCCTGTCCCACCAGGGTGGGGAAGTGGGAGGGGCAGGGTGAGCAAATGGCTGCATGATATCCTAATTTCTGTCTGGGTTTAAAACATGACACAGTGCTGATGTTTCCTTAGGAGTTGCATCACATTTCAAAGATGTTACATACATATTGGAAGTTGGTACATTCTGCTCTGATGGATGTAAAACGAAGAGATGAAGAATTTTTCTTCTTCTTTTTTTTTTTTTTCAAAAAAATAGACGAAGTTATTAACTTGATCAGTTATTATCCTTGATCAGATACTCACACAAATCTTTAATGCATTCCCCTAGAGATAGCTTTCACATGTACACGAACTTTAGAGGTTGTTACAGTGGCTTCTGATACCGAGCTTGACCCCTCTGAATAAAGACAAATACTATTGCCCTGACCAGCACTGTTCAAAGGCATTGCTCTAAGGCAATATAACTGAATCCTTTCAGAACAACGAGTCTGAGTATCACTAATCAAAAGTGTTTCAAGACCTTGAAGAAAAAGATGTTATTAAAAAAAAAAGAGAAAGTAGTGTTTTCTCCCAGTTCAGCTAGGTCTGAAGTCCCATCATCTGTCTCACTGAAGTCTAGTCAGAGAATAATTTTTGTGCATGCTCAGTATGCTGACACTGCTTCTCTGAGTTTCTGCATGCATTTCTGGATGGGAGAAGAAGCTAGTGAATAAATTATGGCACCACAAGAGTTCACTACTTTCTATTTAAGAAGACATATGGAAAAGGAGTGTTTCTTGTCCTGTTTTTTTATACTAATTCACAAGTTTCACATTCATACCCAGCACTCTGCTCCGTTTAAGAAACAAACAATCTCAAGGCATTTCTTTCTCCTCAGTAGCATTTGCAGGTTGTAGCAGGGGGTGTCATCCTCCCCCTCTTCTTAGTGCTGGTGAGGCCACACCTGGAGTACTCTGGCCAGTGCTGGACTCCTCAACACACGGAGAGATGGACATACTGGAGAGCCTCCAGCAAAGGTCCACAAGAACAATGAAAGGAGTATAGCAGCTCCTATGAGGAGGGGCTCAGACTGCTGCCTCCAGACTGGAAGTTGCCTCATGGAAGTTGGTCACCCATGAGGTCTCCACATCCTAATTTTTTCCCTTTAGGGGATTTATTAGTGTTTGCATAAACAACTAACAAGCTAAACAAAAGTATGAGGGCTGCAATGAGTGAAAAATCTCTCTAAAATCATTGGCTATGTTATCACGGCATGTGTTGAAGGTGACCATAATTTTCCCTCTTGGTTGGCAGGTCATAATTTATAGTGGAAGCAACTTGCTGCACATCAAATCTGTGAGCCAGAAGTTGGCAGCTTGGTCTTCATCTTAATTCCTTCACAGTGGCAGCTAAAGGCTTCTGTTCTGTGGTGGTACTAGTCATGGAGTGCTACAAAGTAGAGGCCAACTGCAGTTAAATACAAAAATTGAATACAGGGGGGTTTTGTCCAGTAATTAATGTATTGTAACACAATGTCTTTTGAGAAGACTCCTCCTTTTTTCCAGTCTTACTTGAAAGTAACAGTTGCTGGCACAAAACTGTTTTTTGATGACTTTGGTAGTCTTCGGCCACGGTCTGAAGAGCCTGTAGCCACTCCAAGCATTAAACCTGAGGCTTTGTACAGGGCATACCAGGGGGGCAATTTTCTCTGTGAAGGCTTTGAGGGTTATTTTTAAAGTCTCTAAGGAAGCAGGAGAAGAGAAAGCTTTTCATAAGCTTGCTACCATTAGATTTAGATTGGTATTATGGGCAGTGTGAGACAGAGTAATTGTAAATTGACTTCACTTTTCACTGCTACCTTGTGAGAAGAATGGTGAAAAACAGGAAAAGCTATTCTGGGTGATGCTTGGAGTGAAGCATGAGAAAACAGATATGGAAGGACAAGAGTCTTTTCTAATAAGCCATTGATATTGATATCAGGACAGAAAGGAGAAAAAGTGGTAACATCTTCAGTGGATAACACCGTGGAAATAGAATATAGGGAACAAAGGCAGTCCCATACAAAATATTCAGTACCATTATTTTATAGAACAGTGAAAAATAGAACATGATGACAAAACCAGGACTCAAATTTCATGTTTGCTATCTGCTTAACCTAAAAAGGCCTTGCAAGTGTCCTTAGATTTTCAGATGCATTTTTTGATGGAGAATAGATACTTGGCCACAAACCTGAGCATTGGATCTGACTTTATTTTTGCAATTGTAAGTAGGGGCTGGTTGTATCTTAAGTAGTATCATTCCTGGCACTGGTAACAGGGCATACAGTAGTTCCCTTGTTGGTAGGGTGTGCTACCAGGCTGTGCCCAGCATGGCTGTGGGACCTCCACAGGGATCAGTTCCTTGCCACCTAGGGTTCAGTGAAAGAAATCTGGCGCCCCCGCTGATGGCGCTCACTGCACCCCGAGGAGCTTGGGATGTCCCCTTCGGGTCTTAGAGCTCGTCCCTCATCACGTTCCATCCTCCTTAGCTTCTCCCGCAGTGTTTGGTGCCAGGTGCTGCAGGACCTCTGTGGGGATCGGCTCCTTGATGTCTGTGGTTCGGAGAAAGAAACGCGGCGCCCTCGCTGACGGCGTCTGTGCCTCCCTGATGCTGGGATATCCTCTTCAGACCTTAGAGCTTGACCCACATGGTCATCCATACTCCCTAGCTTCTCCTGTGGTGTTTCGTGCCAGGTGCTGGGGGACCACCCTGGTGTTTGGCTCCTTGTCCCCTGCAGTTCAGTGAAACAAATGTGGAGGTCCCGCTGATGGTGTTCACTCCTCCCCAAAGAGGCACAGACATGCCCCAGGCCCTGCCAGTGTCCTTGTCAGCGAATCTTCTCTGAACCCTTAGAAGTACACAACTGGATGTCTGTCCCTGATGGAGAAGGCCAGGCACTGCAGCCCTTCAGACCTGCCCTGTGCAACAAAAAGCCTTGTTGTCACAGGTGTCACAATGACTCCCTGGTGACAGGGGGCTTTTAGGGACCACACCCAGGAGACACAAGCTCCAGTCCTAGGAACAAAAACTTCCCAGATAGCTCATCTCTTGTGATGCCCTGCTGTTGAGCAGAACTCTGTTGCCATGTTTTTCACACAAATTGACAGGTTTTACCTTTCACACCCAGTCCTATGTTCCGTTTTAGAAACAGACCATTCAAGGCCTTTCTAACTCCTCACCTGACTTTTGCAGGAGCAGTTTTGGTGTGAAGTAGTACCATTTCTGACACTAGTACTCTTTGTGGTAGCATGTGCTACCAGGCCCTGTGCCTGACAGGGCTGTGGGACCTGCACCAGGACTGCCTCCCTGTTGTCTGTCCTTTTTTTCTTTCTGATGCAGAAGGGTATGATGCTTTTGCAGAGCTTTCTGAGTGATTAAAAAAAAAAAAAAAGTTGAAGTTCTTGCACTTTGGCTACAAATTTATTGTTTTATAAAGAGTATTTTAAAAAAAATTACAAGAAAGAGTTACACAGGCCTATTTTGTCAGGCAGTGTTCTCAGCAAAGCAAATTAATCTCTTCTGTACAGACACCTTCATAGTCTTTAGACTAACTGAGCAACATGCCTTTAGAAAGAAAACTTCTTTCTCTTTCCTGAGATTTGCACAGTTCCAAACACCCTGAGTGCCTGAATTACCCATCATTGTGGTTTGAAGATTTCCTGCAGAAGAGCTCTAGACACAAGACAGTGCTATGGGGAAAAAAAAAAGTCTCTGTATTTGTCCAAACACACAGATCTAGAGATACAGAGATGCATGCACATGCTGCAGCTATTGTCATGCCCATTAGAGTACCCCAGTTTGTTTTCTGCAGCACTCAGCTCCCAAACATCCTTCAGCTCCCCCTGAGCGGTACTTATGTGAAAATTCAGGAGTATCTCACACAGAGGATGTTGTAAGTAAAAAGCCACACATGCATGATACTGTTCTGGACCACCAGCCTGAACTCTCCGATCGCCTTGCTTTGCCAACGTCAGCATGTACTTTCAGGATTAAACCAAAGGCTTTTCTTAACATCTTTTCCTACATGCTCAGTTTTTGAAATTTCTTCCAATGACTAATAATTTACCTCGTTTTAGAGTGAGACCATGACAGAAAAGCCTCTGCTGTTGGAGCTATACTCCGAGTGAGCAGAGGACCCCAGGGAGGACTGAATATCACTGCCATGCATAGAAGGGAAGCTGGCACACGCATTCAGGCTGAAATTCCATGGGCCCTGATGTAATCCGACCCTGAGTGATGATGGAACTGGTGAAAGAACTTGCCAAACCACACTCGATCATCTACCAACAGTTCTGGTTAACTGGAGAAGTTCCAGTTTTCTGGTAATTAGCAAATGTAATGCCCATCAACAAAAAGAGTTGGTAGGATGATTAGGGGAACTATAGACTTCCCAGTCTGACCTCTTCTCCAGGCAAGCTTATGGAAAAGATTATCCTGAGTGTCATCCCACAGCACAGGCACGACAACCAGGGGATAAGGCCCCGCAAACATGATTTACAAAGGTAGGTCTTGCTTGACCAACCTGATCTCCTTTTGTGAAAAAATGGTCCACTTAAAAAACATGTCTTATGATGAGTGGCTGAGGGAGCTGGGATTTTTAAGTGTTGAGGAGGATCATGGGGGACCACATTGCTCTCTACACTACCTGAAAGGAGGTTGTGGTGAGGCAGGGGCTGGTCTCCTCTAGTGTGTCTGCAGTGAGAGGAGGAGAGGAAATGGCTTTAAACTGAGACAGGGGAGATTCAGATTAGATATTAGAAAAAATTTTCACTGTTATGTTGCCCAGGGAGGTGGTAGGGTCATCAACCCCGGAAGTGTTTAAGAAGCCTCTGGATCTTTCTCTGGGTGCAAGGTGATGGTTTAGTGATTGAGAGGTCACAGTGGTGGTACTGGCTTGACAGTTAGATTTGATGATCTTAAAAGTCTCTTCCAACCTTGATGGTTCTATAATCCTATGATTCTATGAAAGAGTTGAACAGAACCAGACTGAAAAGCTGCCATACTGCCCATTTATATTCTTCCCATTTCTGCTATTAGCACTTGGGTGGTCTGTCCATTGAGAAAACACAGTACACAGAAATTACATTAGGTTTCTTGTTCTTCTGCTCTCCCAAAATAAATTCCAGCAGCCTTTCCAAAATACCATGGAAACTTATGGGAGCCCAAGTTCTTAAGCACACACAGATGGCTTGCCTGCAACCTTATCTAAATATCACCTTCAGTGTCCCAAACATTAGCATGTCAGTAATAACAAAGGTAACAGAAGAAGAGTAAACACATTAACAGGCAGCACACCATGTGGGGCAGAGCAGCATCAGAACAGTGAATGAAAATCCACTTTAAAAGTAGCCAATTAGTGAAATGCCATCTGTTCATCCAAACTTCACCCAAAGAAGGAAGGTTTTCTGTTTAACGGAACAATAAATTCTTCGGGACTTGGAAAACTGAGTGATCAGTTGTACTTTTTCCCTCTGTCTTTTTTTATTGGATGAATAATTATGGAGTTGTTTACCTTGAAAATGGCACTTGGGCAGCATCACTGTGGTGCTCTAGTATTTTTTTGTTTGTAGCAGTGTTGTATGACATTTGGCAGGATCAATATTTGCTAGACATCAAAGATACATTTGGGGGTCTTGCTGTTGTTTTGGGGGGTTTTGTGTTGTTTTTTTTAAATTCTGATGCATTCATTCAGTGCGGTTGAGACAACCTGCTGTTACAGTCCATTTTGATTTTGGTTAGTTTTCCAAAGAGGAAATCAAAGTGAAACAAGGGTGAGTTTCACACCAGACTGATGTGACTGGAGTTCCACTCCAGACTGGGTGGTGTGGAACTACTACAAGATAATGATTCCAGTTGAAACATATTGTTGCTTTTGACTTTGTCAAAGCTTGGCCCAGATTTGCTGAAAAATCTGTAAGTATGGTCTTATTTTTTTGCTTTAGACTGAGCTGAAGCCCAGCAAAACTTCCTGAATTTTGTTTCCAAGACAAAAGTAAATTTACTTTTTGCTTCCATACCTGGTGGAAACCAGAAAGAATTATTAAACCAATTCTCCCCTCCCTCTTCTTCTACCCTTTTTTTCCTTTCTTCTGATGTCAAAACTTTCATAAACTTGAACAATTTGGGTTCTATTGAGGTCACACTTCTAATACACTTTTTTTGTAGTGGATCCTGCTAGCTAGAGGTACACAGTGCTCTTAAGAAACTTCTTGTGTAGCTTAAAAATAAGATGTACAGTTTCTAAAAAAGAAGATATGCAGTTTCTAAAACCTTGATTGTCCAGTTCACTGTTTCCAAGTTTCTTGATGAAGAAGAAGCTCTTTGGCTGGACCACAAGTCTTACAAGGCTGAGGAAACTGGAGTTGTTTACCGTGAAGAAAAGGAGTCTGAAGGGGCACCTTATCAAAAATTGGGGGGTTAGTCTGTTCTGCCAAGTGACAGAACAAGAGGAAATGGCCTCAGGTTGTGCCAGGGGAGGTCTAGTTTGCATATTAGGAATAATTTTCAATATTGGATCTTAGGAATAATTTCTTCACAAGAAAGAGTTTTCAAGGCTTGGAAAAGTCTGCCCAAAGAAGTGGTTGAGTCCCTATCCGTGGAAGTATTTCAATGAGCTGTAAATGTGCCACTTAAGGGTGCATGTTAGGGATTTCACAGTGCTAGGTTAATGGCTGGACTTGATGATCTTAGAGGTCTTTTCCAATCCTATGATTCTGAGTGGAACAATATTACAACGAAATGAAATAGCAATATTGCTGATGAATTTCAACAAACAGCTGAGTCCTTCACCGTATGACAGTACAGCACACTGGGGCTAAATATTTGTCTTCTACTCACATGTTTTCTAGAAATTTTTCTTTGATAACACATTGGGCTATGTATCATGATTTGATAGATATAATGGACTACACTTGTGTTTTTATGCTCCTTTTGCTGCAGTGAGAAATAAAAGATTATAGTCTCGAGAGTTTTGCAATGGAATTGCAGTTGTGCTTGTATTAAGGCAGTAGTTTAAATTATTGAGTTCCTATCTATGTGTTTGTGTGGCTGTCACTGTTGGAAGAGCTGAATGAAACATCCAGATAAGCCTAAAATATTTCATACAGAGTCTGAGGCAGCCCACAGCTTCAAGAACACTAAAAACTTTAAACCACAGAGGACTTCAATGGTGAACAGAATCTGACCTCCTGCCTCAGGCTTCTTCCTGAGGAAGAGCTTTGTGCAGTGCTGCTCCATGATGAAGATTTTCAGACAAAACAATAATTTTTTATAGATGAAGCAATAACATTCACTGTATTATAGTATGTGTATTTGACAGCTAGACTTATAAAGAAAAGAGAAAATTTATTTCTTTCATTGAATTCATTCTGTCTCTAATATAACCTAACTAAAAGTTATTTGAGTCAGAGGTGCTTGCTCTGCAGCCCTCACTCACTGACCTCTGCCACCATCTTTGGTTCGGGATGACTGCTGAACAAAATGGGACCAAGAAAATTTTAAGAGCTGGGACTGTCCACATTGTCTAGAAATAAACATGATTGGATACAGGTGTATCTTGACAGAGAGGATGCAGGAGAACTTCAGAATAAAGCAATGTTACAATTTGCTGTTAATTGAGGCAAAGACACAGCCTCTATCCTTGTAAAGGCTTGGTCCTTGCAGTGAGGAATGGGTGCAAAGATGCAAGTTCATATAGGAAATGGTAGGTACAGCATTAGGGGCCCAAGTGCAAGTTCCTGTCACATCTCTAGCAAAACATTACACTGAAAAGATTTACAAACATATCTCTCTCTCATTCTGATCTCTAGAAGTGTAGCTCCTCTCTTCAGGGTTGCTCTTAGCCTGGCAACTTTCCATGATCCCTGCAACTACAGGAAAACTGCTCCGTTACTGTTCTCAGGACTTGTCTCGTCCCTGCTCTAGATGGAAATTCCTTATGCCCCTGGGAGTTCTCTTTCTTCTTGTTTGATGGTGTGTTCCTATAAAACATGTTGCACAAATCTGCACATAAACTTTGCAGCTTTGAGTCCCAGTGCTGGCTGCCAGCTTGAGGCTGTGAAGCCTCCCTCATTTTAGCATGCCCAGGGGAAGCTCTCTTTGAGGAATCTCACTCTGGGCATACAAGACAAAGCAAACATCCTAAACAAGAGGCTTAACATTACAGACCAAATCTTTGGAAGGTCTCACAAGGAAACCAGGAGCAGCAACAGCCACTGGCAAAAGTAAAAGCCACAGCAGTACAAACCAATTAGAAGTTGAAATAAACAATCCCTCCCAGAGTTTGTTGAACGTATTATTACAGTATCATTCACTCCAAAGTTAAATTATACTCTTCTGAAATCTTGACATTTATGGAATCAATACATACCAAGAGGCTGGGAAATAGGTGTGCAGATGATTCAGCACACTTTCGTCTCAAGTACTGGCTTAGCTCACTAAAACTAGAAGAGTTGTCTCTCCCAGAGCATTTAGAGCTTCTAAAATTGCTTGTGTTAAAATGTGATGTGAATTTCAAGGGATAAAGGTCGTTTTGTGTCTATATTCACTTTACTGTATGACACAAACGGCCACAGAAGGCTTTCTGTACTGCACTATGATACTGACATTTTAACAATAGCTCCTTTAAGTGATGCAACATAAATTGTCACCCAACTTTAGTTTAAGAGAGGTTATTTCAAAGACATGGGTATTTGTCATATGCCACCACCATGAAAAAAATCTTAAAGGAACTTGCTATTGACATTAGAAAATGGGTTCTTATTCTGGAAAGAATGAACATTTTAAATACACAAAGGTATACCTGGAAATTCATTGTTCACTGACATTTCATGGCAGCTTTTTCCTCCTACTTATTTAACGTGCCATGTTTTCTTTGATAGATAATTTTATTTGGCCTTTGGATTAATTGAAACTGAAAGGGCTAGAAAGTATTTAATTTCTTCTTATGTTAGGAGTTTCATTATTGATATTTTAGTTAGCAAATAAGCAAAACAGTCCTCAAACTTGTCAAGATTTGCAAGCAATGCTTATAGGAGGGGATGTGGGTCAAAAAGCTGCTTCTTCAGACAGAAGAAGCCATGGAAGCATTAGAAGTTCTGGGTTTCTCATTTGCACTAGTGATCCTGATTACCAACACCAGGAACTGTGCCTGGATTACAGACATGTCAGTCAAGACAAACATAGAATATCTTTTTCATCTTTTTCTCTGTTTGCAACAGGCTTTGGGGAATGCTCACAGGTTAAACAGGGAGTGGAAGGCAAGCAGTTCAGAAATTAGTCTAGTCTAAACTGAATTGAGGAGAAATTACATTTTCTTCTTTATTTTATTTTAATTAAAACACTATTAAAATTGTACAGTTTTCGTTGTTGTTGCAGGAACAGGAATACATTCTTTCACTGCAAGCTATTTTTGTATTACACTGAATGCATCAACTTTGTGGGATCTACTAGAAAAAAATTAATTTCCTGGATGAGATATTGATACATAGACACATCTTATCTACTTAGTTGTAAGTAAGGTGGATAGGAAGTAATTCTTCAGCTACAGGATCAGAACTGTCTTTGGAATTTATTATCCAGTATGACCATGAGCTGTCTGAGCCAATTTTGTTTGGAAGAGCACATAATATTTCAGAAATAATTTTCTGATCAGAGTATGTATTATAAAGAGATTAATGCTAACTGTATAACTCCATTTTTTCAGGCATTGTTCAATCAGGAGGGAACTTTCTACTCTGTGAGCCATCAGGGTTTTCAGTAGTCCTGGTTATAACATGCTTTAGTCTAAAAGGGTGCTCGTAGTAGGTGAGATCCAAGAGTGCTGTGACGTCTGCAGTGTGTTCCAGGAAGACCTCATGAGGGCTAATAGAAAGGCAACTTAGAGAGAAGACATTATTTTTTCCCCATAAAGACTAGATATACAACAATGGAAAGAATAGATACATCAAGCACAGTATGGTACAGATAAACTATGGCTGTCCCGAAGTAGCTAAAATCAGCTTCTCAATATCACACTCATTTTGTCCACGTAGAATCCTAAAATAACCATTTTCTCCCCAGGATTTTCCCCAGGAATTTGCAGCAATCTAAAAGTAAACAAAAAAAATCAGTTTTAATTTTAAAATATCATTTAAAAATGCAAGGTGCAAAGTGCAAAATAAATCCTTTGTGTTAGTTTCATCTTTAAGAAATAAAGTCTCTCAGATTGGGTGCACTGAGAATCAGCATATATGTTTTTCTGATTTCTAATAATTTGTTCCCTTTTTTGGTTTGATCCAAATTTCAGTTCTAAAATCAGGGTTAGTAAAAACAGAATGGTAGTTCTACAAGACAGTTTGATAAATTGAAGCAGAAATCATTAAATGAATGTTCAGCTCTCTGCTGGTAAAGGTGGTTATTGACACAATGTTCAGAATCCCAATTACAACTACACTGTTAAAGACACCAAAGATATATTAAAAAAAAATAGCTGACTTTTAAAATACAAAGTTTTATTCAGGTAGCTACTGACATATTAAGCAATTTATTTTCTGGTGAAACTTCAGTAGTCTCAGAGGTTTTGCCTTTGATACCAGTGAAACTACCTACCATAAGCCCTGTCATCAGCTATGTAAGCACCAAAGTACCTTCAGATGACTGCAGGAATAACGGGATGAGCTGTTAGTAATAACCCAAGGGATAAAATTTGACTTACTCTAAATGGCTTAAAGGAAATGTTCTTAGTTTGATTGGTTTTAGTTTTGGGGGCTTATTCTTATGGCTGGATAACAATTGCCAACACTGTTCAAACAGAAAATTTGTCATTTCCAAGTATTTTAATAAATACTATTGATTAATTTTACTGACTTTCATTTGCAGGCATCAAAAAGAACTGACTCTTCATAGAAATTTTTTAATAACATTTGAAAAACTGAATGAGATTCAAAACAGAAAAAGCAGTGTAGGAAAAAACCACAGGTATAGGTGCAATGAAACAGGCTTTGAAATTGAGGTAGGTGATGCTATAGTTCGAGGGTCAGCATGATAAAAGTTGCCAGAGAGGGAACAGAATTATGCAGGACACTTTAAGGTGAAGGAAAAAAATAGATGTAGAGAGAGTGAATGAAAGTAAAGAAGTAGATTTTAGGTTATCTGTGTTGTTGAGATCTTTTTTCTTCTGCTTCAAAACACTGTCCTAAGTATTTACTTACCCAGAACTTCTGTTTCTGTCCATTTTTGTCACGTAATGCTCCCCACCTTTTAGAAAAGAATGGTACTTTGATGAAGCAAGCAATCAGAAAATAAAAGCATTAGTTTTCATAATTACCAGTATCAGAACAAAGCATGAGTAACAAACTCCGATGATTCAAGGGAGGTTACCTGCTGACTTGCTAACCACAAGTCAAATTGCCATTACTGATTACAAAACCTTAACACAAGTCTAGTTGTAGCTTTTCCTCACAAAAACCTGTTTTCATTGACAGAATCTCTCTTCTGGAGAGCTTGTCTGTGAACTAAACTTTGTAGGAGTACTGAAACTACTGTGGTCATATTTCTTCAAGTCATCTGAAGATCCCTCAGAACATTTTTATTAGAAGTTTCATCCAGCACCTTTACAGAAATAGCTGCTGAGTTGGGACTGAAAAGACTCCTAGCTTTTCTCAGATCAAATTTAACTGCTGACAGCTTAATCTGTTTTATTGGATGGTGTGGGGGGGGTTGATGTTTTTGTCATCTTTGAGGGCATGCTAACTTTTCTGGAAATATCTATGAAATTATACAAGAAGTTTTCCCCACCTGCCAAGTGACAGGATTTTCATAGGGATATAGCTGTAGCTGAACTGCTTAGTACTCTGATTTTTAGGCCTCACTTTATATACAGGGCAGAAGTTCCAACCCAATCACCTGGATGTATTTCTGTGAGCAAGAGTTGTCCTGCACACCTTAGGTAGTTAAGTATACATGATTTTTCTGGTGGAGCTTAAAGAGCTGTCTTGCTTTGAATTCATGCAACAAATGCTTGTCTAGTTACTATTCACAGGTCATGGTGCTTGGGAGCATATAAAAGGGCACAAATAAACAGAAAACCAAAAATGTGAACTTTTAGATGGTTTTCCCCAGTGCAAAGTTAATCCTAGGATATATCAAATGCCACTGACAGAGTGTTTACTGGTATATATCCCATCAACACCACATAATTGAGCTGTATTTGCAGTGTTCCAGTCATTTTCAAAGGCAACCAGCTAATATGATGAGAAATCCCAGACTGTGAATGGGGAAATTGTTTTTTTTCTGACAACCTTTTATTTGAACAGCAACAGTGGCATCAACTCTCCTTGGTTAACAGTGAACCATCATCTACATGGAATACCTGCACTTTCAGCCAAAGGTAAAAAGAAAAGGAAGGCAAATTGATGACTGGCTGAGAGATGAAGTGTGGATTGTAGTTGCAAGCAGAAATTGTAGTTACTGATCATTAAATTCAAGGAATCATAAAAACAATGTTTGCCATAATGACCCTGGAATGCAATTATGGGTTTTTTTTAAGAGGCCTCGTGATGCATTTTCTTTTCATTACCACATGAATGTTTAGGGATTATCAATAATTGCCATTTATTTGCCAAATATATTTCAGATACAATCTGTCATGATCATAAATTTAAAAAAAAAAATCTAGACTTTTGAATTTCATATTAGATACAGATTTACTTCTTTACTCATGGCCATTTTACTAAAAAAAATTACATCAGCTGTAATGTGAAAGTCCAATATTTACATCAGTCTCAAAGACAGAGAAAAATTGCCTTTAATTTATATTCATGTATTCCTGCATTTCATACTACACATAATTTATCCCACTTGCTTAAGCATGATGATGACCAGTTCCCACAGGGTCACATCTCTGTGATTAAATGTTTTTCTAACATTTGTTATTTTCTAAAAGAGTCAACTTCTAGTTTCATACATTGATAGGAATTTATTGATTCTCAGAAATGTTTCTAAATGAAAGAAGACTTGGAAGCCAAGGTAGAAAAGGAACCTTTTTTTAATCCTTGACTATAACATATCCTTAGCTATAACTATGAATTTAGTTTCCCAGGGTTTGTGTCATTATAGATACAGACACTTGACATATGCATTTTATTTACAGATTAGAAAGAAGAGCTGCTTTCTCAGTAATAAATGCCTATGGGTATTCATCAAATACTCTAAATTGAAGTCTATTCCATTAAAATATAGAGTGCAGCCAGCAGATCAAGAGATGTGACTGATTTCCTTTTTTTGGGGACAGCCATTCTGTGCCCAGTGCCCAGTCTTGAGCTTCCCCACACAGAAAAGGCATTAACAGGCTGGAACAAGACCAGCAGGAGTCCACTGAGATGTCTGGGGTCTGGAGCACACGATGTATGAGCTAAGGGAGCTGGTTTTGTTCAGCCCTCAGGAGAGAAGGCTCAGGGCAGATATATTTGTTGTCTTCTTCTTTGCAAAGGGTGAGTAAAGAGAAGATAAAACAGACCCTCCTGATATATTTTGGTGGTCACTCCACTTCTCCTCTTCCACATCCCCTACTGGAGCCTTAACCTCCAGTGGAGGTAGTGATGGCTGCATCCAGCTTACTCTAGATAGATTTCCAGATCATTTTCCCTGCAGAGTAGCAGTTCAGAGAAAGTGTTGATTGGCTCCTCAAATTCCTCAAGACAAAAAGTAAAAGAAAAAAAGGCATAATCCTGAAGGAGTTTAATGAAGTAACTAAACTCCCAGTGGAATTAGTTCCCAAGTGGAATTGACAGAGACGTTATAGTGAGTTGACATATTCCTGGACAACATCCCTCAGAGAACAATATTTTATTTTCTGGAAGAGGACCCAAATAATCTAATCACATTCTTTTGTTTGCTTTTGTGATTATTCCAGCTTGATATTTACTCCAAATGAAAGCCATTTTAAAGGAAGAGACGCTGGATCTCACTGTACTGGGACAGGCAGGGAATTTCTCAGGCTTACTTTTGCAAAGCTTTAGATCACAGATGTCCTTACCGTTGGTATTTTTGGGAAAACCTTTCAACCTTATGTCCTGCTTTCAGCTACAATACAGGTAATTTTTTCTCACTAACGGTTACATTAGTGTGATTTGGATTTGGAATGAGAGTGATAATACACTGATGTTTTGGGGGTTGCTAAGTAAGGACTTCTCTTCCTTTTGTCTCGTGCTCTAACACTGAGGAGGAATGCAAAATAAACTAGGAAGGGTCCTAGCTGGGACAGGTGGCTGGAAGTGACCAAAAGGATATTCCACATTACAGAACTCATGCCCAGTATATAAACTGGGGGAAGTTACCCAGAAACACATCCAATTTGGGTTCAGGAAGAGAGGTTCTGGTGTTGATCAGCAGGTAGGTAGTAATTGCATTGTACAGCACTTCTTTTACCATTTTTATTATCACTAGCCATTATTATTGTATTTTACATTATTTTTGATTATTAAACTGTTCTTATCTCAATATTCAAGTTTTACTTTGACTTTACCCCCTATTCCGTTGGAGTGTGTGGGGGGAGAGGTGGAGCTGAGAGAGTGACTGTTTAGTTTCCAACTGGGCTTAAATCATTACACCATTTCATATCCAAACTTTCCACTTTATTTAGAAGAAAAAGATTTAAAGAAATCTTTAAGAAGGTCTGTCTATCAATTACTGAAAATTACTTTTAAAAGGGAGTTTTCTTCTCTCTGGCAAGAATATTCTGTGAGAAGTACTCCACTTAACTTTTCCAAAAGAAACAATCATGATCTTCAATCAAAAATAGCCCTGAATGAAAAAAAAAAGTAATTTCACAAAACTGCATTCAGTCCCCTTCAAGAAAAAAACTAAGCAATGTGCTTTCATTTACTCCAAGGAAACCTGCTCCAAGTGACTCCGCAAAAAGAAATCTGTTGCTCTTTCAGAAAAGGATGAATATTTGTGATCTTATATAGAATAATTTTCATAATTTTCTGTCCACTTTTATATAGTAGAAGCACCTTAGCTGTCCTTTTCAGTAATAATTTTCCCTTGATATTAACTCTGTTGGGGCAGGCCCTGAATACACAACTCTGCCCAACAGGTAAAAAACTAGAATACAGAGACTGTTTCAGTAGTGCTACAGACAATAGAAATTGGTTTTATTTGAACTTTTCCTAGTTTGTTTTTCAATAAACCACACCATTAAAATGAAGGTGGACTTCACAAGAAAAGTATAAAGAAAACTTTTAGGAAAAAAGTAAGCTGGTTGTCGTTCGACACACAGACACACACACACACTCACTTTGGTGAGAAGGCATGAATTGTTTATTACGAAAATCGGACTCCACTTATATAGTACTTCTACAAAGGCCAGGGACTGGGGAAGAAGGTTGACACCTCTCCCCATCCCATTGGTCAAGACAACTGTCCATCAGCTGTCCATATCTCTAAGACAAGAATGTAAACTACCTTGAATTAAGGAAAACATTGCTTCTATTTATAACATCCGTGTGTGAGAAACTGCCTAAGAACTATGAACTGTGAGACACAAACAGAAGGCTGAAAAATTAAGGCGACAGCTGATAATTTATCATTGAATAAAATAATAAAAAATGGGAAATATAACCTAACACAATAAAAAAGGTTATCCCCAGTGGCTTCAAAACTAAGGTGTTTTGGCAGATAACAGAAACTAGATTCAAGTGTGCTTACACCTACTTTTGTAGGTAAAATGCTCTTAAAAGCAAATACAATGAAGGCTTCTGAAGAGTGTGCTAAATAGTATTATACAAATTGATTCCTTAAGACTGAAGATATGAACTGAAAACAAATATGGCCTTAAAAATAAAGAGGAATGGCAGGTCTTGAGCTAATTTCTTCATGTTAGTTGTTATTAGTATAAGTCAATGCTTTGCATTAACCAAGGATTTAAACTGCTTGCTGAACAGAAAAATATGCAGTCCAAAACTTTTCATCTCAGTTTCTTCCCTGGACTTGGTTGTATAACTGTCATGATGCTACCAGAGGGAAAAAAGGTGTAATTATTGTGGGTCATGTCCTATTCCTAGTGCTGGATCACAAAAACTAGCAATTTTATCTACTCAATTAGACAAAAGGTTAATTCTTAATCTTATATTAAAAATAAGAAGGTTAAAGTTACTGAATAATGTTCACCATAAGAGAAAGCTTCTTAGAAAATGGTTTCTGGAATTTGAAATTGTCATTTTGCATAGACTTTTCAACATGAGAGGTGAGTCAAATTGAGTCAGTGAGCCAATAATTAAATTACCCCCACAGATCCCACAGATCTACTGTAATGAATTGTATGGGGGATAGTCTCATGAATTTAACTGCATGAATCATCAGACACTGTATCTTTTCCCCATGAGCTCCTCGTGTATTTCTCTTTGCTGTAAAATGTTTGAGTGTTTCTGTTTAATTTTTAACTATAATACCTGATGTTGATTATCTGACAGTGACAAAATAATTATTTTTTCCCCATGAAAGAAAAAGAGAACTCAAGCTCAGGTTCCTTTATTCAGAAACAAAACAGTTTGGGTTATGACTTTTGGTGGTTTAAGAAGTTACTTTTTTGTAGTTATTCTGAGGATAAGCTCGAGTGAAGGCAACTAAAGAGAGAAATATAGAGAAAAAGGGACTCTCCAAAGCCCAAACCCCAGATATCATTAACAGTAGTCAAGACTTTGGACTTTGGATAGGTGAATCATTTAATTATGTATTAACTCTTAAAATGTTGTTGCTCTATCTCCTCAACATTAACAACAAGCTCTTTGCCTCACATATCTATTTTATCTCCATTAATATGTTTTTTTGTGTTAAGCATTCAATGTCTTTTCAGGGCATAGAAGTTTCAGTTTAGTAGCTGGCTAAGCCATTTAATCTGCTGCATTATTGCATTTAAATCTTTCAGTGAATGCTAATTAAAATAGAGGGGACGTGTGTTTCCAGCTAATGTACATCTCAGTGTCTTCTTATTAAAGCCTTTTGTCATTCTGAGCTCCTTACAAGCATTGAAAAATCTATCTTGTTCATGAAAGATTATCAAGGCTTTTAATAATATTTTCTAGTTTCCTCCAAGCCTTACGGTGATAGTCCATAGATTTAATTGCATCCAAAGGCATGGGCTTTTGAGACCTTCCTGGATTTTTCAGTGTCATGGCTTCAGCAATTGCAGCTTTTTACTAAGATTATTTATTGTAGCTTGACACTGATGCTAAAGTGAATCAGAAATAAAACTCTGAGACATTTGTCTGAACAAGCTGCAAATACTCATGATGGATACTTCACTAACTTTGAAAAGGGATTTGTCTGAACTAGAACCACAGCTACTCCATCCAATGTACTTCCTTGACTGAACTGTACTTTTCTTACCAGACTGTGGCATTTTATACCAACAAATCTGCTCCAGGTTTTCTTTTCCTATGGATATTGCATTTCCTAGATGGAACTAAGAAAGCCAGAAGACTAGAAAGAAGAGAAAATAAAATTTAAAAAAAACAGACAACCATCTGACAACAAAATAAAAAAATAAAAATTTGAAAAAAAACTACACCACAAAAAAACCCAAAAACCAACACACACAAAAAAAAAATCAAATTTGCAGAGAATCTGGTATAGAATAATATAACAGGTTTGACCAGAAATCCTAGCTTAAATGTACAGAACTGGAAGAAATCTACCACAAAGTTAATCTTTGATGTGAATTTCATCTTTGTTTAATTAAGAGACTCTGAGATAAAAATGACAGTTTCGTATGTCATTTTTCAGCCATTAGTCTTCTTAAAATAGGAGAGGGCAGATGAAAAAAAATGAAAATTACCAAACTAATACTTTGTCCTCCTTAGTCCCACTTGCCATTTGCAGTCTCATTTTGTCTCTTTAACTGATGTTCATTCTGGTGTCATTAAGAGCTGTAATTGGGTATGTATGGATCCACAAATGCATGTATGTACATACACACATTCATATGCAAGGCATTCTGAAGATACTCCTTACTGTGAATATTACGCACCAGTCATTTTGGTTTTAAACAACTTCAAAATGCCATTGCATGTGGGATTTCTCTAATCTAATCTAGAATTTTTCATTTTAGCTATTTAAGTGTGATGTTATCCCACAAATTCTATTATAGTCTACAAGGAGAAATCATATCCAACAAAGCAATTCAGCTCACCTTTAGATACTTATGCTAGAGCAGATGAGTATCTACAGAAGATGAAGGGAAACATGCAGAGCCATAGGAATTTAACTTCTCTACATCATAACGTAGCTGTTATGTATCCTAGTCTCCAATACTCACATTTTCTGCTTACCTCCCTGTGTCTGGAGTACTGACACAGAAACTGCCCGAGAGATTCTGCTCTCTCTAAGAATCAGTGGGTCAGTCCATCTGCCTTCAGCTTACTGAAAGCCCTATTTCACTACAGAGACTGTGACCAAACCCAAACACTGTGCCACCTGCAACAGCCTACACCTGGCTGTTCCACATTTTCCTCTCCTCCTTCCATGCTATTTTGTCTTTTCATATTCTCTCTCTGAGCCTGATGTCACACAGTACCTCACTGGAGATAGATTCCCAGTCTTGTAACAGCCGATTTTATAAATAAGCCTTTGAACGATAGAAAATAACCTGCAATTTCATGTTGCAGAACAAGGGAAGACAGCCTAAACATGTAAAATTCTTCTGGTCCAATGATCAATTAGGCAGTTTATATGTGCATTTCTGGTTTTGTAAAAATAGCTCTCGCAAGCTTCACCAAAATGTATTTGCATTTTTTCACTCCATTGCCTTATATGTTGCACAATTCACTGGCAATTTAAGGCATTTCAAAAATGTTTCTGAGATGTAACAAATATCAGCTTAATAGGGTCAGTCATTATTATGGCTGCCTTTTACAGGTATTGAATCTCTTTTATGAAAGGTATTATGAATAAAAAATGAGTCTACAATAAGCATCAACCCACACAAAACTGCATTTTTTTATCCGATCTATCAGCATGCCTCTACTTCTTTTTGTCTCTTCAGGAGCCATCTCAGCTAAGCAAAATGCAAATATTCATGAGTATTTTTATCTGAAGCACAACTATGATGAGATTCCCATGAGTTTTTTATTGAGGTCAAGGAGTCTAAATTTTCCTTTGTTCCCAAGCTATATATGAGTGACAAAAACTTACACTCATGACACATATTTTGCAAATTCATTGAAACTAATAAATTATATTAAAAAGTGATGGCTTAATCCTTAAGACATTAAAATCTATACAAAGAAGTGATTTAGAGTTCATGATGCAGAATCACGTTTTATGGCTGGATTTGTCATTGCTAGAAACACCTAACTTAATGTTCCAACAGCCTCCAACTTGTCAAGATCTAATTCTTTTTTTACAGTTAAACAGTTCTGCAAATATTTTTATGTGGCACAATCTTGGAGGCCACAACATTTGCACATTACACAATTCAAGGATTGGTAACTCTTTATATTGTTGAATCCAATGTATACTTCAGCAATATTCAAATTAAGTAAATGGGTTAATAAGTAAATGCATTCCCCACATATTAAACTCTGAACAAGTCTGAGGTTTCCTAATATCATCTTCAGTTTTCTTCTTTTTCCTTCACTTCTTATGTCCTTTTTCAGTACATCAGACTACTCGTCTTTCCTCCTACTCTGTGTTTAGCCGTGACTATTTAACACAAACCTGTGTCTCAGTAAAGGCACTCAGGTTTTGCTCAGAGTGGCCCCTTGCCTAAGGATTGCTATCTTTTCTTTACACAGCCTGTCAGTTCCCATTTAAATCAGCATCCACTTGAGCATAGAAATACTAAATCACAGAATATACTGACTTGCAAGGGACCCCCAAGGATCATCGAGTACAACTCCTGGGTCTGCACAGGACCCCCCTAGAGTCACATTGTGTGCCCAAGAGCTTTGTCCAAACGCGTCCTGAACTCCGTAAGCCTAGTGCTGTGACCACTTCCCTGGGGAGCCTGTTCCAGTGTCCAAGCACCCTCTGGTGCTAATATTCAACCCACACTGCCCCTGGCACAGCTTCCGGCCATTCCCTCAGATCCTGTCAACGGTCAACACAGAGAAGAGATCAGCACCTGCCCCTCCTCTTCCGCTCACTAGAAGCTGTAACTGCAGTGAGGTCTCCCCTCAGTCTCCTCCAGACTGAACAGACCAAGTGACCTCAGCTGCTCCTCATACAGCTTCCCCTCAATGCCCTTCATCATCGTGGTTGTCCTCCTTTGGACACTCTCTAATAGTTTAATGTCCTTTTTTATACTGTGGCACCCAAAACTGTCCCCAGCACTGGAGGTGAGGCTGCCCCAGTGCAGAGCAGAGCAGGACAATCCCCTCCCTTGCCCAGCTGGCCATGCTGTGCCTGCTGCCCCCAGGACAGGGGTGGCCCTCCTGGCTGCCGGGGCAGTGCTGACTCATATGCAACTTCTAATCAGCCAGGACCCCCAGGTCACTTTCTCTGGCATTGCTTTCCAGCATCTCTTTTCCCAGTCTGTCTGTACATCCAGGGTTGCCCCATCTCAGGTGCAGAATATGGCACTTCCCTTTGTTGAACTTCATATGGTTGGTACTTATGGTTGACACATTAGTTATCTCCTCTTCTCTCCCTCCTCAGCCATCACTTTGTCTCCTGGTGCCATTCTTGCATAATCGTTCATCTGGGTAGGTACTTCTGCACAAATGTGGAGCAGCTTTTCTTAGGGAATAGTTGTCATCACCCTATGCTTGCACCAAGAATACTCCACAGCCCTCCCAACACCTGAACTCACAGACTGTCCTAGAGTGACT
>WBMY01001046.1:0-13416 GCA_013397315.1 Donacobius atricapilla | reverse complement strand
GGAATGAAAGACTATTTTATTAAGTGCTACTGACTTAAGAGTTCTGATGCTTTGTCTCTTTGCGTTGTTTTGTGGAAAAGTAGATTGTTGTTAGGGAGGAGGGGGGTGTCTTTAAAAAGGTTTCGTGGTTGTTGTTTTCTTTTTTTTTTATTTACCCTTTAGTGTATGTTAATAAATCTAACTGTTTCTATTTTTAAGTTGAGCCTGTTTTGCCTTGCTTTTAATCCTATTCCACTAAAAATGAAAGTCAGATCCCCACACTACATTTCACAAAACAAATTCGGCAAATGTGATAACCACTACATTTTTTTGGTGTTCCCGCCCGGTTGTGAATTTTAACCCTCTACACCTCAACAGGTGATACATTAGCAAAAAGAAGTGCTCTCATTCTGTAATAACAGCAATTAGAAATTTTCATGGTTTGCTTGTTCATTAGTTAGGCAATGCCAGAAAGCTTTTGCCTGGAAAGGACAGCAAAGGGAAAGCTTTCTGATCTGGACCACGAGACGTTTTTAATGACTTCTCTTCCAAAGCAAATTTCTTAGTAGAGAGGGAGGAATTCAGTACAAGAGACATTCAATAGTGGAGATATTATCCTTCAGCTGTTGAATAGAAGAATATTAAAATGTCCTTAAAACTGGCAAAAAGACAGGCCGAGCCCAAGACAGGCATAAAGCCACCACAAAGAAAGTTTTTTAAATCTTACATTTGGTAAGACAATGTTCAAGTTTGTCTTTAGAGAAGTCCTTTTTTCCACAGAATACTTATTTAGTTACAGTAAATAGGTTTACCTTTAAATGACAGAATTTAGTGTGAAGTTTGAGAGACTTTTATTTGAACTGATGGATTATGAGCAAAATGTAAAATTCCTGTCTTAGAGACACTTGCATAATTTTAAGGAATAGGCAGTGAAGAAGAATCTAATCAAATATTTCCAGAGAGTCTGCAAAACACATTTCAATAATAGAGAAGAGGAAGAAAAATAAAAAGGAGTCAGCACTTTTTTGGGTTTTCTTTGGTTTTTTAGTGAGATAACTATCCCCTGGGAATCTTCATTTCCTTGTTCTAGATACCCTACCATTTCTGAGCATCCAACATAGGTTTCTGTCTTTTGGATTTTTTTTTTTTTTTAATATTAGAAGCAAAATAATATATCAGTTTGACTCTATTTAAAGAGGTATGTGTGAAAACTGCTGATGTTAGGGAGTTGCTCACACTAGTTCCTTTCTAACAGCCATCTCTGCCTCAACCTTTTCTTTCCACTCCACATTCCATGCTCCTCCTTCTCAGGATATTTTTTTCTTTTTTTCTCTTTTTCTTTCTTTTTTTTTTCCCCAAACTCAGGCAATTTTGCCTTGTCTTCCTAGATATTTTGGGGATTTTACAGTCTTTGGGTGGACTTTTCTGCAACAGCTACCCTTTCTATTCCACCCCGCCTGACTACGTGCAGATGTAGGCATCTCAGAAGGCAGCTGTACTACTTTGGAGACCTAACTGAGGCTCCACAGGTAGGAGGCTGGAGGCCACAGCTCATATAATTGACACAAATAGATCAGTACTGCATCAGGTGATTCATAACCAGTGGAAAGAAAGCCAAGTGCTCTGAAGTGAGACTCTGTCCTCATTAAACATATAGGGCCTAGAAAGACCAGACTCATAATTCAGGCACTTCACTTGGGTAAGTTCCAAGTCAGCTGGAGAAGATGCCATCCCATGGTCTGGGATGCCTCACTGGGAGCACTTTTTTATTAGTTTGTTTTTGCCTGTAGTCTAAATTGTGAATAACTTGACCAGTGTTCACTGATGCCCCAGTGCAACCCCAGCCTCCTTTACAGGAGAACAGAAGGGCAAGGGAGCATTGTTTGGAGAAGGAACAAAACACCTATGATGGAAGCAGTCCTGGCTGCAAGTATTAAATCGACATAAATGACAAATATAACAAAGACTGACATATTCATGACAGATCCATGGATGAGAATATATCCCCATAGCTTTGGCAGTTTGGTTCAAAACTGCTTGGTAATTCAGGTTTTGAATACTTCTGCATGTTGAACTGAAGAGGGTGGAAGAATAAGTAATGTGAAAATTGTTTAAAATAGAGTTAATACTCCATTTTCAGGGGAGTACAGTTGGGTTTTGAAAAAGGATAGTACTAAAAAGTGTTGTTTTCCTGCCTTATTCCCTTGCACCCATTTTTCCCTTTCTTGATATTTGTATTAAATATGAAGCAATCAAAGCAGTAATCACACAGCTACAGCACACGCAGATTTTAGAAAAAAAACTACAGGTGGGGAGAACGAATATTTTCAACTCAGTGCCATACCCTACAGTTAATTTCCTTCACTGATGATATCAAACAATGCTAGCAGCAGTCTATCATCTCTATGCTTGTAAGGTTTGGCAAAGATCAAAGATCATTTGGTAAAAAAGATCAGTGTAGTCACTGTACAGGCTTTTTTCTGAGCCACTAAACTGGGAGGGCTTGTTCAAGCTTTTGAGGGCTTGATAGAAGAGTTGATATGGAATGTTTAACTTCTCGCTTGTGGTCTTCTTTAGCAGTTGCTTCTGATCCGTCTGTCTGCTAAAAGTGCTTTGCAGTCAATGCAGCATGGCCTCTGATGGGATTCTATCTTTGGTTTTATCACTGCTACTGCTGGTGTCTTCTGTGGCTGTGGGTTTTTTGCTCAGGCTCTCCCGTGTGGTATGGTCCTAGAATACAGATTAGCAGGAAAAAAAGGTCAGGTGTCAATGAAAGACTGACTGGATTAAGGTTTGCTGTGCTTGGTGATCTCCATCTATGTGTGGGCAAATGTTATTTTTTCCATTCAGGAGATACTTAGGCATCTAGAAAAGAAGCAGACCATGATCAACCAAAACAAACTATCAAAAGGACTATACTGTATAAAACAGTCCCCCCACAATATAGGCCTTTATAAATTCAGAGTCCCCATTGCCAAGATACAACACGTCATTTTATATCAGTATTTGCTGCAGTCTTAAGAGATATTTCTGATTGTGCCCCAGAACACAGCACTCTAAATGAAGGAAACATATATGCAATGGTGATGGCAGCTCTGTTTGTGCCTTGTACTCTTAGGAAAAGAACAGAGCCAGTGTTTCCATGCAAGCTTCTCTGTAGATGATCTCATCTGAGAAAAGACAGTGAAGTAGGGCTAATGGGTGGTCATAGTACATATCTAGGAGATCTGGGAAGAGCAATCCCAAATATAGGTTCACAGAGCAGTTGGCAAGAGGCATGATCTTGTTTCAACATTAGTATATGCCTGCCGAGCATCCTCGTTCAACCTAGAACTGTATTTCTAACTGAACACTCATTTTATCTTCATGTAATTTTTACCATGTCCATCCATTTTCTCCTACACTACCTGCTGAATCCACTTTTATTTTCTTCCAATTTATCTTTCTTGCCCGTGGCTGCCAGACCTGGGGATATTTATGTAATAGATTTGAAGACCATTATCATGCTCACCGTTCATAATCCATCTGAGGAAGGTTAAACTATCTGTGCTTTATGGATGTCCTCATTACTTAATGGGGAGACAATTTGACGTGATGGGATTATTTTCTGAATCTGTTGACATAATCAAGCACATTGAAAATGTGCATTACTAACATCCTGTGCATCCTGAAACCCAGGATGCCTTGCCGTGTGNGGAGATGATGGTAGATTTTCCTCAGGACTGGACCCGGTGATGGCAGTGAGAAACTCTTCCTGCAGCAGGAGTGGCCTGTGTCCTCTCTCCGATGCCGAGAGCAAGAGAGCCAAAACTGCCTCCACCCCTGCCCTTTATCTCCCAAAAACCTCGCGGTATCAGGTATCACCTTTTTCCCATCCCCCGGAGAGAAAACTCCCTGAGACCACAGAAGGGTGTAGCCCCCGTGCTACACCTTCCTAGCCGTTCCTATTGTTTAGGTTAAGCACCCCTAAGTACCCAGCCATTAGTCTCCTGGCGACTTTTGTGGGAAAAAATTCTATAGAAAAAAAAAAAAGAAAACCAAATCTAACCCCCAACACCGTGTTTTTAGAGCACTGTTATCTGTAGGGTAAAGAAGGGGTACCAAAGGATCTGACAGCAACAGATCCACTGAGCCAAACTTTTTGAATCCCTGACTTTTGTCAAGCCCTTTGTTCCTGGAATTCCTTCCAAACTCACTAGAAGCACTCCAGCAAGCAAAGTTCCTTTAGAATGTGACACTTGTTCTCAGTAGAATGACATAAAATTAGTGCATCTGTCAGAGGTGTCTTCCTCCCTCCTACCTCTCAAGAGCATTAGCCATAGAGTTCCTTGCTTTAGGAGAAATTCCCTGTTATCATCCTAAACCCCTTAAAGTTTGCAATTCAAAAACAGAGACTAATAAAAATATCGGTTGTTGACATGTGCAAAATTACAATATACACTCAAAACCTGTCAGGGGTTAGACAAAATGAACACAAAATGAACGTGTGTCTTCTTACTAGACAAAAAAAAATCTTATAAACGGAAAAACATGTAAGGAATAAATGTAATATAACTCTACCTCTACAAGATCCATCATCTTCTCCACTCCTGTCATTCTCCACAGCACGGCAGGATGTATACACACGTGGCTGCTTCATGTGTTCAGGCTGGGTAGCAGTGCCATGCAAAATCGATTTCCAGTTTACAATCCTTCCCTCATTTTCTATTCTGGACTGGAAAACAAGCGTGGCATCAGAATAGGTTCTCAGGATGTAAAAGATCAAAATAGACACTTGAATGCAAAGTACACAGAGGCGACCAAAACAAATTATCAGGCTTTCAATACCTACCTATAAAGTATGATTCATAAGCACAAAACCTCCAGATGTAGTAGAGACAGAGTATATTAGAATGTGGGATTTAATACAATAGCTTAACCACTCAAAATATTCACATTTGGATGTAACATAATTATTAATTCATCATGTAAGAATCAATGGAATTTTGTTGTAACGCAGACTGCTAGAAGTTACTGAAGTAGTATTTTGCATCATTTGAACTTGTTGACTAGGCCATTCCTTGGTAGTTTCCTTATAAAAGTTACCGTTAGAAATGTGAAATACTATTCTTTGCTATTATGTGGTGTACAACGGCAATCAGGAATACAGTGTGTGGAAGCAAGCAGCAGATGTTTATTTATAAATTTTGGTCGCAGTACTTCAGAAGTAGAAAGTGGAAGAGACAAGTACAGAAAACACAAAAATCCTACGCGGTGAGAAAAGAGTGTATTATGCCTTGAGGACAAAAGTCTTGCTTTATTTTAAGTTTCAGGAAGCTCTCTCTTGAAATGAGAGCTAATTTACAAACAAAAAGCTCTTCTTAACTTTGTTCCACAAAAATGCATTCAAGGAGCAGGATATCTGTAACCATGGGGTTATCTATAAGCCTGAAGCATTAACACTACACCGCTGATAGTAATATTTATTCCTGGTGCCTTGTCCATCTGCTCAGTTCTTGGCAATACCCTCCTGTGTACAATTTGAGGCCAATAAGGGCTGAAAGCTCAGCGTCTAACAGGAAGCTTTCAGTTTTTGGCAAGATCTGACCCCTAAGGACAACCTTATTAACAGACAACTTCAATGAGTGAGCTTGATCACTCTCTCTTTGAAGGGAATTATTTTTCAGTTGCCTACTGAGCAGCTTAATTCTGGTATCCTGATGTTGTAATCCATATCCCCAGGTGGCTTCAGCAAACTGATCTATTTCGTATCTGTGACTACTTGGCTTTAATCCTTAAACATTGTTCTGCACTAGATACTCTCAGAAAGAAATTCGGGAAACGTATGCATCCGAATAGGTTGCTGAGGTGCCCTAAAAAAATCACTAATTCAAAAGATTTTCAGTTAATGAAAACTGTGCACATGGGCCAAGAGAAGACTAGATCCATGCTGTGTTCTTTTTGCAGAAAAGAATTTCCAGTTAACCATATGTTAATTTGATTTCCTATTTCAATCCAAGAACCACAGAAAACTTTATTAAGTAATTAATTTTGGTGATGTGTGTCCGCAACACACAGTCATGAATTTTTTTTGACAGGTACATGTCAGTGAAAGGAGGATGGTGCTTTGCATTTACATAAAGAATGAGACAATCTGACCCTTCTTTTTTTCTTTAATCTTTAAACCAGCTGGATTTCTTGGTAGTGATGAGTGATCATTTCATCTGTGTTAGCTCCCAAACACAGCTACTTAGCATACAGGCATACTTACCATATCAGTAATTCTTAAAATCCAGGTGCCTGCTGGATTTTCCCCCCATGTGTGGACAGACATGAAGTCCCAGTTCCTGAAGCTATTTGGAGATTTGTCTCTCTCTCAGCCAGTCAGACAGTGCTGGTCCCTGTGTGGGTGCAAGATCAACGCTCTGATTGTCCAGGCCCTGCCTGGTCCTCGTGTTCATATTTGCCAGCTTGCACACTGCCTAGACTGCCTAGGTGACCTGGAAAATACCCTGTTCAGCAGTGGCTCCTTTAGCAGCTGCTCCCGTAATTACGTTTACAGCGGTGCTTAGGAGTGCACAAGCTGTTAGGTCACACCAAGAAGGTACATCTTGTTTAGTGTTCTCTCTCTGGCACAAAAGGAAGTGAATGCACATAAAAGAAGCATAAGGAGAAGAGGTCAGGCACAACCAGTCTTTCCTACTGATGAGCTGTTCAAGAAACTTGTGAAATGGAAGTTTTGAAAGCAAACCAGCTCATGCAGTATTATGAAAAAACAGTCTTATCATGATTTCATCACTGGTTTGGGGTTTCTTTTGGTGAGTGTATGTATATTGTTACAGCCTGGTCTCCCAACAGGGTGAAAAAAGTATTTGCATTGTTATTATGACAAAAATGCTGCAGCTCACAAAGCATTTCTGCAGCAAAAAAAAAGGTTTTACTGCACAGAAGGAAATTTGTTTGGCTTGTTTACATATAAGAAGAAAAGCAGGGGAGCAATATTTACATAATAAGGAGCAGTGAAGCCCTAAGGAGCCTTGTCACAATTTATAGATATGTTTAAAGGTAACACCATAAATATAGAAAGGGAATGTCATACATTTGCTGCTAATGTTTTGCAGGAAAGTAGAAGAGCAGCAAGAAACAAGGGAAAAACAATTTAATCATGAAAGCAAAATGATAGTGCAGTGGAGGCAGCAGTACTTTGCCTTCAGATCCATCTGTGAAGAATATGATCCTTCAGACTTTATTACAACAGACATCAGAGTGGTAACTGGGAATGCAAATCCTTACCTGGGCTCAAAGCTCTTGTCTTTGACAATTCTCTTTTCTGGTACACACTTCCATCTTTTGGGATCAGCTAAATCCACCAAGGCACTGGCATTGAGTAGCCCAAACCCAAATTGGCTGTTGACCATCAGTCCTGCTCCATTTTTTTCTGTCCTGGATCGCCAGCCAGTGGATCATATTCTGAGGTCCGCACTACCAAGTGCTGCACATCCCTCCATGTTAGACCTGGGCTGTTTAGAAAACGTTTCTGGTTAGTTGTTTCAGGGCTATCTATCATTTTTCAATCAATTATTAGACTGAAACATGAAGTGCTTTGAATGTATATGGCATCCCACTCTTTTATAAAATACATCATGTTGCACTTATCCTCACAATACTTCTCCAGGCAGACCAGATTTCTGTGTCCATGAAGAACAGGTATCTAGCAAGAGTAGAGTCCAACCTTCCAAAACCATTCAGGCATTTAAAGTTAGCTAGCAATACTAGAATTTCCCACTCATCTTTTTAGGACTTGGATTTTGAAAACTGGGTGTTTGACTCCATCTGTAACTCACTCTACCATTTAAAATATCCAAGTGTCTTGGCTTATGTCACCAAAGGGGTGTGCAGTAGAAAATGGAGCTGAATCTACGCCATACAAGTATTAAACCCATGCACCACGGCCTAAAGTGTTTTTGTGAAAAAAAAAAAAAAAAAAAGGCATTGTCCTGTCCTTTCTTAGCTTCCCCAAAGCTTAAATTCTGCCTACCTGCCCTACAGCATCCAAACCTGGCTGTTCCCTGGGTGCTCCCTGCCTGCTCTGACAGACAAGCTTGGCCACCTTCCCTTTTATGCCTCATCACTGGCAGAAACTTTTCTGTAAATTAGCTGAGGCTTAGTTTAAACTCATGCTGCCTATTGTCTTCAAATCCCATTCTCCTGAATCCATGGGCACCCTCACTTTTAGGTGCATCTGACCAGAAATCAGCAAATGCTGTTGCCAATACAAAAACTATTCCTCAGCCATCATGATTTACTCCCATAGCTTCTGCTTCTCTGGGAAGCTGTTGGGGCAAGTTGCTGCTTATTTTTAGTCATCAGCCTGAGCAAGTCTGACTGCCAAAAAGCGGAGCTGCACTATGAAGTAGTGCCTCTGAAAACAGGCATTTTGGGGAAGCTGGTGGGGTGGTTGAGAGAGGGGAGTTTCAAAGCTAATGGTGTGACATCTTACTTTGCTTCCAGTGCCAGAGCAAAAATTCCTGCTGCCAGAGGTGCGGATGCAGAGGTCCTCGTGTGAGTTTCTGTACATTCATTGTGAAGATCAACACTTGTCTGACAGAAAATGAAACAAAAGCAAAAGCAAAACCAAACAAAACCCACAAAAACCAAAAGCAAAAACCCAAACCAAACCAAAAAGCATAAATAAACAGTTGTAAATACCGTCATATCCATACTCACAAACAGAACTATGTGTCCCTTACTTGGTGTGTATTAATACACTCCTCACCAGCAGAAGAAGTGATGAGTGTGTAAATCTGTTCATATTTCAATCCACTCTTTTTACTTCAACAATAATTTGAGGATCAAAACGTTTTGTGTCAGAACAAAATACTCCCACACTGAATATCTTATTTTAGTCTAAGGTTTCACAATAAGTGTTTCAGGCTTACTGGTGAACCATGAAAACAGATCATTGTGTTGGGCCTAGAACATTCAAAATTACTGCTTACTAGGAAATTACTCATAGGATTAGTATTGGTGTTCTGCTCCCTCTTCAGCAGAAGAACTATAATTTGCAATGAATAAACACCAAACTCATCAGCCCATGTATCTAAATCTCAACTATAAAGAGAAGCCACTTAGTAAGGACTGATGTACAGGCTAACTTGGAATGACACTGTTTTAATCCCCATCAGTGCAGTGTATTGTAAAATTAGTACCTACGAAGGCTGGACATAAATTACAAGAATTTCAGCATTATTGTGCCACAGCAACTTTCCTCAGCATAATTAAGGAAGGCACACCGACTGGTATGCTTGCTTGCTGAGTTTGGAAGGTTTGGAGGCACTGCTGTTGCTGTCCCTCGTCTTAAAAAAGGTCATGGCAAGGTGTAACAGAGGCCCTGACACTGCAGGACTTCTTTTTACTCTGAATCTCTCTTCATTTGCCGTTTGTGAAGAATAGTACCCTATCAAACCACACAGAGAACACTTTCGTGCACAAACAGCGCTCACAAACCGCAGACAAATTCAGCATGTTGATTTAACTGCATCAACAAAATGGTTTTGTTTAAGCATTGCTTTAAGGTAGAAGAATACAGGAATACAATCAATTTTTGGATTACAAATCCCTTAAAGTTTCCAGACAAAAGCATGAAGCACATAATGCATAACATAAAGCAGGCACTCAAAGCCAAGCATTTAAGAGGTTTCATTTATTATTTGCATATATCATACCTTCCTATTTGTTCTGAAACTGGTAAAAGCAACTTACAATTCTTTGGTCAGTATAATCCCCACTTCTGTATGCAGAGTTGAAGAGCACTTCTCTGCATACCAGAGAGAAAGCCCTTGCTGAGAAGCACTGCTAATGGAGATGGTGTAGATGCTATCACTGTAACCACCACAGTCACAGTTGTCACCCTGATGACCTCCGACCTTCGTTCCCTGAACCCAACACAAAAATGGAGCCTTTCCCATTATGGCCCTAAGGAAAAAAAAAAAAAAAAAGAGAGAAAAAAAAAGAAAAAAAAAAAAAGAAAAAAAGGAAATGAACGGTTATCAAAGAGATTTCAGATCTCACAATGTATCCTTAACAACTCCTTTCCTCAAAAGGCCTAATATAGCAAACACACAAGAGGAGCAATTCCCAAAGGCACTGTAGAAGACAGAGACAGAGACAGCATAAACCAGCTGTTCGAGATATCCCACTGCTCACCCTACAGCACAACTCATAATCTCACTGGCCTAGGTTTATTGTTGCAGATACAGCAGCTTTCCTCAGGTTTTCAAGTTAAAAACAGATTCTGTGTTCAATCAGTAAATTTTTTCCACATGCTGCTGTTTGAGCCTCACCATTTCTAGAAAAATTGCCTTCAAAACAACCAAAACCAGGCAAGTTTATCGGGGTTATTTAATTTTCCTTTCTTATACTCACAGAGGTATGGGTTAGGAGTATGAATGATGGGCACACTGAATACCCTCCCTTCTCTCACAAATCTGTGGGTCAGCATCACCAGCCTCCAGGCATAACCATATGAAACATCACAGCTATTGCAGAGAAAACATGCGTGACTATCCAGGCTTAAGCTCTACTTGTTCTTCAGACAAAAAAAATATGTTTCGTGTGACAATCAAAATCCCATGTGTTTTTCGTTAGTAATATATAGGCACATATATGTTCATTATTAATATAAGCACATGTTAATATTCCACAGCAGTTGAAATACAATTTTTTTTTTTAATCTTTCCACTCAGGCAAGCTTTGAAGTTATTTATGCAAATGCTGAGATATTTGCAGCACTTAAAACATTAAAAGCAAAGAGAAATAAGTTGTACTCTGTGATACAAGTTTAAAATTTGGAAAGACAAGCCACATCAACTGCAGAAAACTACACAGTATCTTTGAAAACAAAGGTTGCAGTCCAGAAAAGCACTGGTGTATCCCAACACCTGCTCTGAATTCACTTAGAGCGATAGGAACACTTCCTTGGTCCTTCAGGTTAAGCCTGTGCTCAGGTGCTCCACCAGAACAGCAGTGAAGAATCCAATGATTAGAGCTGTTGTCTATCCCAACACTGGCTGACTTTAGGCAGAATGGACACCAGATAGGCCTTTGCAAAAGGAATCCTTGAATCCTGAGACACAAATGGGTACATCTGTTCCCCGTTAGAAATAAAACAAACCATAAAAAAGATACATTCTCCACCAAAGAACCTGTTTTTTCAGGGAAGACCAACGAATAGTTGTTTCCTAATTTTCACCTTTAATTCTCCCTCGACTCTTGCTACCTACCTATGGGCATATAACCTGTTACAAGTGCTCTCCTCTCAGTCTCCATTATTGCCTCAGAGTATCTTTGTCAGCTGTCAGCATTTGAATTGTTCTCTCTTTTCTCCTTCTGCCTACTGATGTTAATTGCCCTTTATCCAAAATTATCTGTTGGCTTGTCCTTTAAGCTGTTTCTCTCTTCTCCCCTCTATGATTCAGTCTTCCGCTCTTTATAGTACCTGTCCATCTCTGGACAACTTTTCACCTCATTGGCAAGAGCTAGAGTAGTTTGCTAATAAATTCACAGCAGCTCTCAGTTTGCACCTTATTTATCATCCAAACAGATCCAAAGAATATAACATGGAAAAAAAAAGAAACCCATAAAAATATTGCTCCCAGTACTCCTCATCATGCATTTGTACTATTTGCATTCTAATTGGATCATGACATGCACCACTTTATGAATTAATGCAATTAGCACAATACAAGCTCATCCACAGGCTGCTAAAATGCATCACTATTTCACAGAGCAAAATGTTCATGAAGCAGGAATTTTGTATTAAATTATACGAGAATTTTGTATTATATTATACTGAATTACTCTTCAGTGTAAAACAAGCACCAGAGAAGGGTAGGTGTAGGGTGAGACAAAGGCAGCAAAATAAAGGGTGTAAAAAAAAAAGCTTATCCATGGAGATTAGCAGCTAAAAAACAGTTTAGAAAGCCCTAATAGTGTTTTCTCAAAAGTCCTTCCTAGCTGGAAATTTCTCTCGCCTGTACTGTCGCTGTGCCTCTCAGAGTGCCCACTCTGCCAGCCCGAGCTAACCCTGGCACTGGGCAGCAGCAGGTACAACTCTGTCTGCTACGCACCCTGGGCTGATCCTGGGGGCTCCTCAGCGCACCCAGCTCACGGCACTGGCCCGAGGGTGTGTGCCAGTGGCGAAGGTGAGAAGAAAGGAGGGCTCTGCAGAGGGGTTGGCACACAAGTTTATTCAGGCTCCTGACGGGACCTCTTCACCTCAGGGTTTCTTCTTGGCAGAGCCAAGAACAAAGGAAGGACAGTTACTTTTATGCTCAGGTGGGAGAAGGGAAGGAGATAAGGGATTCACCAACCAGGGNTTTTAACGTTTCCAGTAAACTTAAGCCATAAGTACTGCAACCACAGCCAACTGCTGTTCAGGTAGGCAATGTTCAGGACAGCTCCTGGCAATGTAAAACAGTACAGTTAGACTTCATTTGCAAAGCTTAGCGTTTCTCTACAAACGTAAAAAGAACAACCTTAGATCTTGTTAGCCTCCTATTTATTTCTTTCTCTCCTTCTACAGGGACCCAAGAAGATGATGTCTTGCTTACTGTTCCTGGTTTTTTCTTATTGCATTCTTTCTTCCTCCTTCTTCTCTCTAACATCTGCAACAAAGGCTTCTCAAACTGCTAAAATGCCACTGAAATAAAATAAGTTTTACCAACATTACTTTTGTCTTTAAGGGTTCTCAGAGCCTCAGTTCGAAGATGTAGTTCTGAATGTTCTGACCAAAGCAGTTGGCCCTCACAGCCATTAAAGGTTTTGCTGTCTCTGTGATGCTGAAATTTCACCAGCTCTTCAATCTCCACCACAGAAAAAAAACTCACTGTTTTTCTACTGCCATTTTTTTCTACCATGAGCAATCCAGAGATGTCTAGTCCTTAACAATTTATTAGGAGCTGCATGATCTAATCTGCTTCAGAGCAAGCCTGGACTCAGTGGTACTTAAAATTCAGGCGCAGGCAGTGGTTCATCTGCACTGGATCCTTTGCTGTGCAAAGCCACAGCTCTGCAGTGGGGCTGCTACCACTGTCCAGTGCTGGAAGACAGCAGAAAATGCAGAAATATGGCAAAATTCCCACTGTGGCATGGCTCTTACAGCAGCAGCAGCACATAAGAGCCACAGCCATCAGGATTTACAAGCAATCAGCTTGTGTTTACAAGCAATAAAAATGCCTGGGTTCCCTTGGATTTGGCAGGTTAGTACTACAGCAGCTGCACCATTGCTGGCAGTTGGTGAATTATGAGTACTCAGTTTCTAGAATTCTCCACGAAACAGGGATTTTGCCAAAGAACAGCAGGCAAAATGTAGTCATTCTACTAAAAAAAAACCCCAAAACTACCCAACAGCAAAAAAACCTCCAACCTTACCCTTCAGCTCGGTGTCCTGTTCTTTTT
>WBMY01001045.1:466136-499509 GCA_013397315.1 Donacobius atricapilla | reverse complement strand
GGGGGGCATCTTCAGTGGTAACAGTTGCCCATCTATCCCATAAATTGGGGTGATCTTGGTTTGACCAGTGATATATGTATTTGCAGTTGCTTATTTCCACAGATTTCCACAGTGGGAGTTGTCTGGATGCATTAACCAGGATGTGCTGCCCAAATCTCACTTCTGCCAGGCCTGGAGTTAGAAACTTCCTGTCTCTCCCTTCTGTGCTTATCTCATGGCAATGTCCTTCTGTGGGCTGAAGAGAGTTTGAGACAGGCAACTGTGCTCCTTAAGTCCTTATACCAGCCATACTTCGTATTTTATTGTATTAGACCATTCAAGTACAATGTTTTGCATAGTAAATATTATGAACAGAAGTAGTTTACCCTCACCTACTACCTGACCCAGCAGACAGAAAGAAATTTCTAAACAGCATAGTTGCATGTGGTTTCTAGTCATGTCTGTGTACACACTAATTAAAGCAGCTCACTTTTAGAAAAACAGGAACTTCAATAAATTATGAAGCAGAAAAGGTTTGATGTAAAGGTTAGATAATCCTGCACAGCATGATGAAACCTGGACCTGTCTTTACTTTTATTCCTATGACAAGGAAATCTGAATGATGATGATGTCTTGAAAAGCATGCGGCTCATAAAAAGAAACCAGTAGGAAGTTTTAAAAAGGAAGGATAGTGCTTTGTAGAAAATAATTTTTCATCCTGAGTACAATTAAGCTCCATGGACAGGCAGGCCATTACATCCTGTCGCTAAATATCACAACCCAAAGCCCCCTAATGAACTGATTAGCATTCTTGTTTCTTTAAGAAGTCGGAGACATGCACAGTTGGTTCACTCTTTTATTGACAAAGTCTGTAATTATGAATATTTCTCCTATATATAAGATTGTGTTAATTTGTGAGCCATCGTGTGTATGCTAGCTGAAAAGAAATAGTTATTATCACAATTCTTCTGTTTCCTTTAATTAGAGAAGTCAAATAATATTGAATTGATATTGATCTAACTTATTAAATCCATCGAGTGAAATGTTCCATAAAAAGCACAGTGAGCAAAATACGCTTGTACATTCAAAATAAAAATCTAGTGGGTTTATGGATAGTATTTAAATTGCATATGAAAAGTTTAATTAAGTGATTTAGTCAACATGCTCTTTATCAGTACAACTCCCATCTTCTGATTTTCCAAGCAGCAGCTGAGAAAGTTTGAGCTTACTGATAAAAGTAGCGTTGATGGTTTTCTTTTACAGAAACTTATGGAACTAATACTGGAGAGACAATCAGTTGATTGTTGCCTTTCAGCTAGGAAAAAAAGTATTTTCTTTTGATCAATTAGCTGTTCCTTTGCCATTTAATTTGATTTGTTGACATAGCAGAAAGGGGAGGAAGAAAGAGCACTTAAATGAGTCAGAGCCTTCACTACCAAATGAGGTAGAAGAACTCCATTTCAACTGCCAGGAAGGGGCTACTTGCTACCTCCAAACTTTTGATTACTTAATTGACCTCCTAGTTGGAAGTTCCCCCTGTGTAACTTAAACGGAATCTGTAAGATGTCCTTGCATCCTAAGGACTTTGCAGATTACAGGACCTGAGCTCTTCAGGTAAAAAACGGTTGTGTGTTGCTCTTTGGTAGAGGGTCAAGATATTAACTATGTGGACAGGTAATAAGATCGGGCTTTGGCAACCAATGTAGAATTAATTTAAGTCTATAATTCTTTTAATATCTGGTCTGGACTTAAGGCATGTATTATAGCTATCACTGATTTTACTTGTAATATATGATACATACACAGTGGATGTCGCAGCTTTGTGTAATACAAATACCTGCCAATTTGTTTTAGTTTTATAACATAGAGATAGATAAGTAGGAGAGAATCAAAGAAAAGGTATTATTTGACAAGTACACTTCAGAAGGTGCTAATTTAAAAATCTAAACATTTCTATGTGTTTCTCGAACTATTATATTCAGATGCAGAATTTTTCTGTTGAACCTTGGTATAAATATATAAAAAAAAGTCTCTCTGACACATATTTTCAGACATTTGCAATTATTTTCCCAAAATGTGTGAAATCCTTAACAGAGTGCTACAGCATTCACACTGCTAGCTCTTAGTGAAAAATCATTTGTTGAAATGGTTTGAAGTGACCTCAAAGTCTTTTTGCGTCAGTCTTCAAAAGGTTTGCCATATTTTGTGGAGACTGTTGTCATCCAGTATAGTGGTGGTCTCAGTTCCCTTTTGAAGATTCTGATAAAATACAAGTGGTGAATATTGGGGTCTTTTAAAGAAGTGTTTGGTAGAGATTAACGTTATTCACTGTCTTTTCTAGGGTAACAGCTGCTTTTACTCGGCTTTATATGCTGCACTATATTAGTATTTTATATACCACAATGTGTTAAAACCAGTATAAACTTCAGACAAGCAATTCACTATAAAAAGAGCTGCTGGAATATGCAAGACTAAACATACAGCGGTCAGAAATTTTGCCACAGATCTCGTCTCAGCCATACAATGCTGTCCTGTTACATTAATTAGCAGAATGATCGGTGGTGCAGTGATTCCAAAAAGGCAGTCCATGAAGTGAAGCCACTTCAGAAAAAGTTAACAAATACCAAACTTCTTGATTTCATTTTCTTCCCACCTGTGTTGCAGCTCAGCTGTACTTCTGTCTTCATTCATCCAAAACCAATGAATTGTGTAGTTGATAATGTGTATATATCAGCCTGTTCATAATAATTAGAGTTGGGATTGCTGTACTCAGTAGTATTCCCTGTTGTTTCCAGTTTAGCTATAGTTGGCTAACAAAAGCCATATTTAAGGAGAAAAGGAAGAAGAGTTATTAAAAATACCTAAATTCAAGCACAGTCTCAGTAGAATGCCAGGAGCTTAGGGGTATCCCATAATGCACTAGATGGAAAATAAAAATCTTAGGATTCATCGTGTCTGGCATTGAAATACTAGATAGCAAAACATCTTGCCAGAATACTGTATTTTTGTGTTTAAAATTATGCATCAGATATTCAAGGGGGTTCAGTTTTCAACAGTATTAAATTAACCAGCTAATATGGACTCTATTAACATAGCTGTAATTTTAGCTGTGTCTTGAAGAATATCACAGAAATTTTTTCTCACCTTCCCCACTCCCCAAGTTTTCTTTTAAGGATATTTTCTGGAATTTACAAGATTAAGTCTACATTTTACGGATAATTTCAACCCTTTTTTTTTGTTTTCGCTTCCTAGAAAACCAAAAATACTGGAACGTTTAATATCTGGCATTTATATATAGAGAGAGCAAAATTAGTTTATCTAGTTTTCCTTGACCCTTCACTCTGTGGAAATAAATACCCTCATAATTACAAAAAACTGTATTTTTTTCATAAGATCTGTTAATAGTGAAAGAATCACAGATGATAAATATCCTAAATTTTAGGATCAAAATTAAACCAGATGTAGGAATTCTTTTTTCTAGTTTCACTCTCTTTTGTTGTTTTGGTTTGTTTGTGTTTTTGTGAACTGATGATATTTCTTTTGAAGGTCTTAGCTTGTGTTTTGTCATGTCTTGTTTCTCATAATCCTTTTTTATATAGTCCTTGGGCAGCATTTGTAGACAAACCTCTTATCAACTTTCTTTGCTTTCCTACCAGTAGCTTTTTATGGTTCTCAAAGTCTAAAGATCAGTTTCCTGTGATCAGTTTCCTGTGTGCTATGCTTATCTTGGGAGCTGAGTAAAGGAGATTCAAATTGATGTAGAAGCAAAGAGGGCTGGTAGCATCAGTTCTCTTTGAGCTGTTGCCAGCCAGTCAGCACAGGCAGTCTCAAGCTGCTTACAAGCTCTATCTTGTGAAGTTACTGAAAGCATGAAAAGAATCTTGTACTGGCAAAAGAGCCATGTTGAGAAAGTCTGAAAATCATGATTGAGAGTTGATGGAAGACGTATCTTTTTAAGTTGTTTAAATCTTGACTTTAGTTAGTCCTTTTTCACAAGACTGTCGTACGGGAGGCTGTTGTGCACTTACAGAATCAGCTAGTAGCCATTAGTGACTAAGTAGAATATTGTGAAAGTGCATTGTTTCTCCCTTCCTGTACATATGTGAGATCATTATTTTGTGAATTTCTGGCCTGGAGTCTAAATCACAAAAAAACACCCATGAACTTCTTGTTATTTTTAAAACAACCTTAACAAGCCAGAAGGACATTTAACAGTGCAACTGAAATGGAATTCAGCTTCTAAACAAAACTAAAAAAATTAGTGCAGTGCAAGAAACCTGAAGAGTAAAAACAGTCATCCAGCTGTGAAATGTTAATATGTACTGGTCACTAGTGGAGTTGCCCAGGGTTCAGTTTTGGGGCCAGTCCTGTTCAACATCTTTATTGATGATCTGGATGATGGGATTGAATTCACCCTCAAGTAAGTTGGCTAATGACACAAAGTTGTGTGAGAGTGTTGATCTGCTGGAGGTCAAAAGGCTCTGCAGAGGGATCTGTGCAGCCTGGGACGAGGGACTGAGGTCAGTGGAATGAGATTCATCAAGAAAAAATGCCAGGTCTTGTGCTATTCTGTTGGTGTAGATTTTCATGCACTTGATTAAAGATTCTGTGCTTCATAAAGTGACCATAGTGTATTTAATCTGTAGTAGAAAGTGTACGAACACAGTAAATTCTCTTTTGCAGTAGATCAGGTAGGCAATTGAAAGTAAAGATAAAACGGCTATTTCTTGTCTTTTGTAGCATTTACTACAGCAGGAAAATAATGGAGCATAAATACGTGTTTAACCATTCCATTAAAGTACACAGTTCCTGAAGTTGCCCAACATAAGAAAATGGCCATGTAGAGTATTTTGTCTTGAGCTTCTTTGGCAAACTACATTATTGGAAGTCCTGAATAAACATAGGGGTTTTTAATCTTATATGCAGTATTTTGATGCTATTTTTAAATTGTTCATCTTTTATATAAGTAGTTTTATTGTTTTCACCTCTAATTTAATTAAATTAAATTGACATTGCAAATAGCCTTAGAAAATGCATAAATACCTGATGCAGCCTTCAGGAACAGAAATAAATGCATTGCTGTTGCAATGAAGTTTTTTATCTTTCATGATTTTTTCTTTTAATATTGTTAATCAATATTGCTATTTTTACTCTAATTTTAGTAGGAACTGTAGTATTTTTGATAAAGTATTCAGGTTAATTGTTGGTATCTGTACCTAAATTCCATGGAAATTGTAATTTATATACCTAAGCATTTAGCTTCAATATGGAGACAGTGATACTAAATAAACTACATAGGTGCTTGAAGTTAGATTAGTTACATATAATTTCATTTAATTTCATAAGAAATTATGTAGTAATTGAATAATGTTTAAATTTAAAGTGGTTGAGATATTTTGATGAAAGTCCCTGAATTTATTCATAGGCCTAGTATACACAGTAAATACTAGGAAGTAGATACAACATGGAAGGAATTCTTTTGGTCCTTATTTGAGGAAATAAAAAAATGTGTATGATATACAAATCAATGTTAAGTGAAAGCAGTGTATTTGACTGGATTCACTGAGTATTCTTGCAGCCTTAACAGCACTGTACAGCTTCCTAGTTCACGCCAAAGAAGATTTTCAGAAACTTGCGCGGATGCATGAGAACATGGAAAAACTCTATCAGAATGTGATGGGGTATTATGCCATTGACCTGAAGAAAGTTTCAGTGGAGGAGTTTTTAACAGACTTAAACAACTTCAGGATGATGTTCATGGTACGATATATTTATTTTATGCCTAATGTTTCTTAGAAGTTATATTTTGTAACCATATCTATATGTATGAATTTGGATAATAACCTGATTTGCGTCACATCTGGCTTCTTATGATTACATAGCTTAACTTACTGACTACACTCCTGCAGGAATATTGTATGAGCATTAATTTTGTGACAAAATCTGGAGGACTGATCCAACTAATGCCTGTAGATCTGCAGAAAGATTCACTTAGTCATTTTGCCACCTACTCCTCATTGCAGCCTGATCATTACAACTTATCATTACTATATACATATTTAGGTTGCTTGCATGTTTTCCAGTCTTGTTTGGTTTTACTTGGTTGGTTGGGTTTTTTAATGATTTTGGCCAGGTCGGAAGATATAGACGGAGAAAATTACTTCTTTCACAGATACTGAGAAACAGTTTGAAATTCATATGTCCATCAGTTTTGAGGAAAGGGCTTAAACTGGAACCCATATTTAGCAACCATTTGGAACATGTAATGATTACTGAGCATCTGCTGCTTCAGAGTGTAACTAAAACCATAGATATTCTTCAACTGCAGTAATTTAGCTTGGCAAGTTACATATGCCAGATTTTTGGGAACAGGGGCATTGATTGTGTTTTCCTAACTTGATCAGTGCCTAATATGAAACTCACTAGTCTGATTTCAGAATTAATAAATATTATAAAATAGTTAAATTACTTTACTTTCTGATGTTTAAACCATATTTCCCATGTAATCGTTGTAGAATTCTAAATGCTTACGTTCATGTTGAGTTGGAGGCTCTAAGGAAGTGGTTGTGCTTTGCATTAATTTTCCCATATTTCTTCTCTGTGTCTGTAAAATTAGCACTGATGCTAGCCTTTACTTCACAGCAGTGTCATAAAGATAGATTAATTAATGCTTCAAAACAGTTAGGTATTATTGATGAGCGTGATAGAAGAAACCTTGAGGAAAATTAATAATTCTGTCGTGCAGAGCACAGTCTGAAGGCTATATGAAAAAGATGTGTAGATAAGGCATGAAACCCCTTATCATTCAATGACACTAAGCAAAATCTTGACTAGCTGCTAAGTTTTGAGACTTTTCAGAAAAGATTTTTGAGATGCCTAGCATGAGACAAATGAGCTGATTTTCAGAATTGTTTCATATTGGTCTTTGTTGCTGACAGAAACTGAAGGTGATTGCTTGTCGCGGTCTAGTCTGGTCCGGTGGTGAAGGTGCCGTGACCTTCCTCGTCAGAAGCGTCTTTAAAATGACGTCCGGATTGACAGAGGCATGGTCATTCTCAGGCGCAGAGTGGTTCGCGCTTTGTGAGGCTGCCTGAGCAGCAGACCCATGCTTGCCACCCCGGGTGATGCAGGAGTGAAAACAGCAAGACAGAGTCTTTCCAGTCTCTAGGAGAGCTTCTTTATTCCAGGAGGTCTGGAGGGGAAAGAGCCAGATAGCCCAAGAGGAGAGGGACTATATTGGGTAGCCAGGGGCGGGGTTTCACAACTTGGCCCACGGAGAAAGGAATTGGGAAAGGGACCAATCAGGGGAGGATCCAAAAAGAGCCAATCAGGAGGGGTAAAAACCAGGAACAAGGGGAATAGCCAGTAGGGTACGAAACATTAGCGCAGAACTGCAAAAGCTCACAGGTTGAAGCACTTTTGCTCACACTGAGCTACAAGGAAATCTCTCAAGGGGACTTCCCAAAGGGGAGTCACTGCTAACTGAGGCTGCCCACTCTCTAAGGGGGTGAATCGTCTCCTGAGGATGGTCCAAGGACCACCACAATTATTATCTTAGAAAATTTAGTTCAGAAGACTTGTAAATTTAGTGCTGAAAAATCATTGGATTATTAAGAAGCCCATACTAAAAGACCACTCATCATCAGTAGGTATGGGAGAGTGAAGTTCAGTCAACTTGTTGTCATGCAAAGTTGATGATTTACATGAAGTATTTTCCTACTTATAACTATTTTTTAAAATTCTTAATTATTGAAAATGAATTAAAACGTTTTAAAAATATCTATGTTTAAATCTGGAGCCCTAGACTTGAGTTTCATAGCTAACTTTGATCTGCACTTTGTATTTCAGTGTTATTTGGTAGCTGTGACAACTATTATTCACACTCTGTGAGCACTAAGTCTAGAGTAGTTTTTCGACCAGATCCAAAAAAAGGGGTGAAACATCTTGCTTTCAGAGCTTTAGCTTCCACAGTTAAATTCCTGGTACACTCAGTGGAACATCAGATATCCCTGTTAACCTTGCTCTATACTTTCACAGCATCACGGGTACTGCTAACAAGCTCATTCCTTTCCTTGGAAGGATAGCTTTCATGATGAAGAAATTGTCCAATGGTTAGAATTTTCGTCCAGTTGTAGGAAAGGGAAAAACACACCTTGAGGTAACAGCTCTTTTGTCCAAGAGTAGGCTAATTGGGCTAATCATAGGGTACAGAAATCCCTTGTTCCTATTGGCACTAGGTTGCTCTGCAGCAGAGACATAACCTCAAGAGCCAGAAGAAGAGTAACCAAATAAGAGTGTTGTGAAGACTCTTTTTTTCTTTTTATAAGAAGCAAATACTTTAAAATTAGAAAGGACCCTGGAAATCACAAGAGAGAGCCTGAAAATGCCTTGTTTGGAAAATCTAGGCATTCCTAGACATTTCGACATTTTGTGTTGAAAACACATGGGACACGTAGGATAGAATTTGACCTTAGGGCATATCTGTATGAGAGTTTGAGTGTCTAATCTTGTGTTTTAGTCAAGGGAGATGCCTACTTAATTCATTTAGTGGAATTTGGAGAGCTGTCTTCCTGATGTCTCAAAGGAGATATAACTACAGAAGTACCTAGTATCCTGGAGAAGTGTGTTAAGTAGTACCCAAGACATCATCAGCCTGAAATTTTAAGCTTTGATATAGAATTTGTGGAAAATTCTATGTCCTGTTAGAGAAAGGCAAGATATGATTCTCCAAAGTAGACAATTTGCACTGCATATGAAGATAGAAGCTATTAAGTCAGGCCCACTTGTTCAATGTGATTAGAAAGAGTAGACGTCTACATTTGGATGACTGCAGTCTGAGACTGAGTCCTACCAATACTATTTTTGGGGAAAAAGTAGGTACCAAGTAGAAATTTCCTTGGTCACTATTAGGAAAGTGTGTAATTTCTGCCAATATTGTACTTGTCAAGTACCAGGTCTCATTTGAATTTTATCCAGTAATTTATCCAGTAGTTTATTCTACAGAATGCCCAGTCTGAAAATCAGCAAATCATTTATCAAGATTAATTCAATCAAAAACTTGAGCATTTGGTAGGAAGCATCTACCCTGCTCCCCCTTGTATCAAGAAAATTGACAGAGGTGACTTTGGAGGAGTCGCTGTGAAAGTACAGTTTTGCTTTGTATAAAAAAATCCATTTATTTGTTGTTTTTTTTTCACGATAGAAAACTTATTTTTCTTCACTTATCCAAGACAAGTATTTCTTCACAAGCTTTATGCAGTATTTTTCATTCCCCTTCTTTTGGTCACTCTCTATGACAGTGATGCTACAAACAGTACCTGTGCAAGTATTACCGTAATCCTGATTCATCTGTGCTATGTAATACTTGTCAGTCCATTATTTTTTTTTTTCCTGAGTGCAGTTTGGATGTTTTCCCGCTAAAAACAAATGAGACATTAATTATCCCTGCAAACTTGCAGCTTTTGCCACAGACCTTGTGAAGATGTTAACCATTTTGTAAGAGGGGACAATTTGATATATTATGAGACAGGGTTCTATGTAACTGTTCTGAAAAAACAACTTTCTGCAATGAATAGGTGCACTTTATCTTTAATGCAAATGCAAATTCTCAGAGCACTGAGAGTTTACCAGCGTACATAGCTAACACTAAAATAATGAAAAGGTAATCCCAAAATACTTTTGTTAAAAATGTATTGAATGTAATAGAGTTCTTTTGCTTAGTGTCTGAATATGAAAAAATTTCATTTCAAAACTCTGAAACTCGTTGTTCTGTTTTAGCTTCAGTGGAAGTTTGAGTACGTATTCATAATTCAAAATAAACAGAATTGTACAGTATTAACCCGAATTTATAAACCTAGTGAATTAATGCAAATGTTGAGAAGAAAAATGTAACACTGTTACCCAGGCAGCCTTGTTTTGCTTGGTATAATGGCAGCATGAAAAAGAAAAGTGTTGAAATTGTTTTAGAACTACAAATGGTAATGTACATTTTTGTAGAACAAGATGGTTTAGAAATTTTGAATTCTTCCTACATTAACGTGCATTTTTAAGATGTATTTCTTGCTGAATTTATAATCCTCATTTGGGGGCAATTAGTATGCTTTTAATTTATTTATTCTGAATTTGCTTATTCTTCTGAATAAAATGTACTAAATACGGAATGTAAAATACTTGATTTGAAAAATTAAGGTTAGTTAGGGTGTATAGTTTGAAAGCTTTTTTCTTCTTTGTTTTTAAGGTTCAGCTTTGTTTTTGCTAAGACTGCCATTTTAATGGAACTCTGTTACTTTTTTCATAGCAAGCAGTAAAAGAAAATATGAGAAGAAGGGAAGCAGAAGAAAAACAGAGACGTGCTAAAATAGCTAAGGAGAAGGCAGAAAAAGAAAAACTAGAGAGACAACAAAAGAAAAAACGCTTGCTAGAAATGAAAACAGGTAAGTGATGTAGAAAACACATTTTACCAAGCATTCTACTGGCAATAAAGCTATTTTTTTCATTATCTGAATGTGCTATGAGAAAAAAACAAAAAATAGATGAATGCTTTTTCACTGATTAAAGTTTTCAGCAAAGAGGTGTTTAAATTTTGGGTTTTTTTAATGAGCTTTCCTAATCGCCTGGGGTTTTGAGCTATAAAATAACTCAAATTGCTGCTTTTTCTTTTTCCATTGGAATATATTGAACCTTGTGTGACCAAGTGTAAGTTCAGTTATGCTCAGAACCCTTTATGTTACTTGAGAAAAGACATTTTCCAAATCACAAAACCATTTTCTTTAACTAAGGTTACGTACTCATTTTTGTTCTTTTATAAGACTAAGCCCTTCTGGAATTACCTTGTATTTTTCTTTGAGTATGTCAATTGTTATTTTAACAGGTCCCTCCACCTCAAAAACCCCCACAACCATGCATTTTAAATTTACTGGTTCTATATTGTCTTTTGTACCAAAAGAGATTGCAGATGCTGTGAGTTTTCTGTTACTAAAAGAGGTGTCTGATGATCCTCTAAACCATCAGTATTTTATCCTAGACTGGGCTTCTGTAGTCCTTCAGAATGATACATGGCTTACTGTGTCAGTTGCCATGAGCTCCCCTTTTTTTTTTTTTCCTGAGCAGATCTTATTAAATGGTTCCCTGTCTAAACCCTGGTTGGCGCCTTTGGCATAAAGGATTATCTGTCTCTTCCAGTTTTCACTAATAGCCAGAGTAGGTGTGTTTAGTTTTGGAGGTGCTTCAGACCAAAAGTCTTTGATTTATTTTTATAAACCTATCCATGTTTTGAGGTGTGAGTCTAAAGCTGTCTTGGAGGAAGTCAGGCAGCTGCTCTCTGAACACAAAAATTCTAATTGTTTAGAAGTACAATTCAAGACCCAATCAGAAAACCATCAGTGACAATCTTTCCAAAGCTCACAGAGGACAGAGGAGGCTGCAGAAAACTAGGAAGGGATAAAAGTGGTGTCTGTGTTTATGCATGGTTGAAAATGTTTCAAATGAGATTTCTCTCAGACATGTTGCATGTATGACTGATAGCATTTCAAATGGAAAATTGATAGTCTTTTGGTTGAATGTAAAGCAGCTCTCAAGTCCTGATCTTCATAATGTCATGTTCAGTCTTCCCAGAATACAGGGGCCGATGCTGGAGACTTATGGGTTAAATACACATGTGTATGTAGGCCTCTGATAGTGAACCCTTCCACTTCAGCTGATGTGGCAGGGAACTAAGTACTTGTCCTCTATTTGTATTTAAGTAGCCTGGGGTTTTGGTATCATGGAAGTGTACAGAAAGATGTTCCTTGTCCTGTAAGTCACCTAAGATTCAGTTTGGAATGACTGATCTGAACAGCAGATAGTAAAAAATGGTGCTACAATCACCTCAAGCTATAAATGTCTCAAGCCTGATATTGACTCAATTGGCCGCTGAGGAGTTGTAAGGCTTCTTGTGCCAGTTTGCAACATACTTTTAAGTCTACTAGAAAACCTGAATTTTGGGAGTGGGAAGGAAAGCACGTGTGGTAGATATTTTTGTCAGGAAGGACAACAACAAATATATGAAAAATGGGATTGTTTGTTTTGTTTTTTAATGACAATTATTGTTATTTAGACAGTCTTGCCATAATTGTATTTGTAGTAGTTAATGTAACCCTGATTTTTTTGAATTATATAGCCAATGAAAAAAAGTCTTTTTTTTTCCTTTTTCCCCTTTTTTTTTCCTTTTTCCCCTTTTTTTTCCTTTTTCCCCTTTTTTTCCTAGCTATAACTTGTTCATCGAAAGACTGTCTTCTCATTAAGAATCTGTAAATCAGTCATGTCTGATCTGCTACAAAATTCATAACCAGGTCCTCTCTCTGTCAAAATACCAAAACACTATTACCTGAAGTGTGACTGTGGAGTAACTGATTTTTGCTGCCGATTATTTCTTTATATGATAACTAGATCAGATGTTAAATTTGTTGGAACATTATTTCAAATATTGCTCGAATAAAACTCATTGATGTCACCAACCCAGAAGTTACTTATGGGATTTCAAAGAGGTGCATTCTTGGTATAAGAGACAAGATGAGAGTATACGTCGCTGTGCCTCCCAGAGTGCGCACTCTGCCAGCCCGGGCTAACCCTGGCACTGGGCAGCAGCAGGTACAGCTCCGTCTGCCACGCACCCCGGGCTGATCCTGGGGGTTCCTCAGCGCACCCAACTCACGGCACCGGCCCCAGGGCGTGTGCCAGCCACAGAGGCGAGGAGAAAGGAGGGCTCTGCAGAGGGGCTGGCACACGAGTTTATTGGGGCCCCTGACGGGACCTCCTCACCTCAAGGTCTCTCCTTGGCAGAGCCCAGAACAAAGGCTGAGCAGTAACTTTTATGCCCAGGTGGGAGGAAGGAAAAGGAGCAGGGGATTCACCAACCAGGGTAAAGCAGGGACACCCTCGGGGGCCAGTCTCCCTGAAAGGGAGGGGGACCCCTCTGGCTACAGCCCATCACTTGATGCCCTTCAAGGAGCTTTCCGGCAGCAGGGATGGACCCCTGGGTTGATAGACATGTCCTCAGAGGAGAGGAGTGGGGAATGGATACGTGACTGTGGGGAGGGGATAAGGGAGTACAACCAAAAATGTATAACAATAGGGGTACATGGACTGAACCACAAATTAGCATACAACGCAAGTTATAAAACACACCGCTATAAGTATATATGCTAAATGGTTCTTCAATATTTTTTTTTCTTGGTGGATAGATCAGAGTGTGTTCTACATCTCAACTCTTTTTTGTTTGTTTTTAGTAACATGGCTTTTTAACTGAGAATGATTTGAAGATTAGGAATGGCTGTGTATCCCTGTACTGTGTGCCACTTCATGGCTTCTTAACTGTTTCTCTTAAACTTCTTTTAAAAACTCTAAGAATCAACAACAGCAATAAAAAAATAAAAACAAGCACCAAAAACAATCAAAAAATAATCCAATCCCACTTTACTGGGCTGGCAGTCATTAGTAGCACTGGTTGTGTTATTATCTTATCCTTGTGTGTTATTTGTCATTATCACTATAATTAGTTCTTAGTACCTATCAATCACTACCTCTGCATAGTCTGTCTCAACATCTGTGTCCTAAATTTAATGTCAGTATAAAATCCTATGAAGTTGATACTGTAGTGTTGGTGATGATGGCTACCAATGATGTTCCTAGTTGGCAAGATGACATACTGAAATTTGTGTGGTTTTCTGCAAGGGAAGCTAAAACAGAAATAGATTTTTTTTTTCCTACTCTACCATCTCTCTTTCCTTCCCCATGTGCAGTATTGGATCTTATTCTTTTATAAAATGGTTTAATTTCTCAATTGTTCAAATCCTCTTGTCTATCTCTAGGTTAGAGAATTTAAAATGCTTCAGGGTGGGTTAATTCCCCCAGCCACAGCAATGCCTGTGATTTTCTCTTGCTTAGCTGCTGCTCCTTTTCTTATGGTAGAAGCAATCTTTTCACAGTGCTTGAGGTTCTGCTTTTTTTCAGTGATCGTTAATTGGACATTAGTGACTACTAAATGATTCTGGAGCTTCTCTTTCAGCCTATACTTCATACCTTTCAAGACCTGAGGTGCTGTCCAGTGTTAGAACAGGATTTGTATCATCAACTTAAGCTTGTATTGTTAACCACTGGTCTCATCTACAACACAGACATTTAACCTGGCCCACATTCTGCTTTGTTCTTGAAGTCCTTTTCTTTGGGTTTCTTCATCTTCTATCTGCTTTTGGAAGCTATTTGAAGAGCAGGGTTTTCTTGCCTATCATGATACCTTTGGCTGCATGAGGTCGAGGAAACTACTTTTGCATAAAAGTAACCTACATAATACTGCAAAAGTTTTTAGTTACTTGGGGGGTATTTGCTGACTTTTTTTGCATTGACAAAAAATTAATACAGAATCATAGAATAATAGAATGCTAAGGGGTTGGAATGGATAATAAACCCCCAACCCCCTGCCATGTGCAGGGACATTTACATCATGAAGTAATATGTAACGAAATATAAATTTTATTAAAATCTACCCAGTATGTGACTTCAGTCAGTAAGTTGCATATAGCATGTTAGGATTGTATTTATACCAGTTTTGAATGTGCTACAACAACAACAAAAAAATGAAGACTACACAGGTTATAATAACCCAAAAAGAAAGTCATTCTGGATTAAAGGTCACTCCTGAGTTTTATTTAAAACTAATTTCTTCAGGACGAAACAATAATTTCATTAGTAGTAACTGATATTTATGGCAAGTATGAGTTCCAAGGTAGTTCTGTAATATATCAGCCTTCTTACAAACTATAATAATCTGTCTTAGCCTATGTTGTGCCTTTGATACACAGATGACAACTGAGTCATGTAGATCAGAGGTGTGCTCTGTCATCCATACTTCTATATCAGGCTTCTTTCGCCGTACTGTTGCATCAAATTCAGTGTTGATATGGTCATTTTCTATAATTAGATAAGTATGTATACTTTGTCTTAAGTCTTCATAAAGTTTTAAATTCAATTTTTTATATCTCAGGTATAAATATATCAATATTTTATAGTTTGTGAAGTGTGTAGCGTTTTATGAATATGCAGTACAGCATGTTTTAGAAAAACCTGAACGTAAGGTTTACAATATAAATTTTAACCTCTGCTAATAGGACCATAGATTTCTGTTATTTTATGGAATAGTTTCATTTGCCCTCTTGCAAATTGTTTTTGAGATTTGGGCCTGCAATCAATGTCAGATTTACACACCTCAAAAAACGTAGTTTGCTAAAAGTCTTTATCTCTACATCTTGGCAATACCTACATGTCCTAGTGGTCACAGCTCAAACAGTTAACTGATAAAGAAGGCTGTACAAGTTCATATTTTCCTTTAAGCTGCATCCTAACTTGAAAAGTAAGTGGAATTCAGTAAACATTATGCCTAAGTAGTGAGTGATACTTAACATTTTGAAATTTATGTTAATAAAATCTGTCCTCTAAATATTCTCTGGACTACAAAATTCTATTCATCGTGAGATGCTTTACTTGCTTTTGTGAAGCCAGATCAAATTATCACACGCTATCCTTCCAAAGGTAAATAGCCAGTGAAAGGGGATCTTTATGTAAATGTCACTTGTCTGCATACTATTAACATTCAGGTACATACTTTCTCATGCTGTTTGGATGCTTAGTAGAAGCACACCAATCAATTATTTTGATCATATCAGAATGTAAAGAATTCTATAGCTGACATAATAGCAGCAAAATTTATTGTAATATAATTGAGACCTCCATCATTGTGGCATCTTCACTGTGTCTTACTTTGAATACTATTTAAGTAACAAGCCACTTTTATCAGTGGTTATTTACAAAGATTGCCCTTTTCTTGCATAAAAGCAGTGAAGTAATGCCAAAATGGAACATCTGGTTTCCAATATAGCATATTAGTTTGTTTTCAGTTGTGTTATCGAGTTTCATTTTTATCATAATGATCTGGTTTTAAATAAGTTTTAGTTCATTTAAACAGTTCTGACCTTATTTGCAGTCAATTTTGCAGCATTTATTTTTGTAGAGGTTTTATATTGTTTATCTCATTTTTGGAAAAAAACCCATATTCCTGTCTCACAAGCTGGCTAAGAGCATTTTAGGCTTTGGTTCTTCAAATATTAACTGCTGCATTATTGTCTGCTAAGTTGAGCAATATGAATATTTTCATTAGTTCTGTAGTGTTCTGCAAAACAAAAAGACACCATGGATCCCCGTGCTGATAGTTTAAAAAATGAAAGTAGTAAATGTAATTAGGAAAATAAAGCTCAGACTCCAACAGATAAAATACTTGCCTTTGAAATAAATTAAAAAATCCCCAAAGATATTTGAATTATTCAGTACCCTCCAAGACCTTACTTTACCTGCTTAGCTCAAGTTCGTAAGGCCTCCATTATATTAATTTGTTCTCACTGGAGTAAGAGATTCAATACTTCTCAAGAGTATTCCTTTCCTCTGAAGGGAGTGATGGACTGCAAAAGTCACTGAAATGACATCATTAATTTCTAACATATGTTGGTAATTTGTTGTTTTAAAATACCTGCTGGGCTAATATCCTGAAAAAATACAGATTTTTGGACAATAGTATGGATATTACTAGCTTTTTCCAGTTTAGGAATATGTTTCATTTAACTAAATTTGCTGTAAAGGAGACAAAAGATCTGACTATGATATATATGAAAAAGTCCTAAGGATATATTATTAATATCCAACAAGCATTTTGTGTAAGTTATTTTCTTCAGGTAGTTTCCCCTTTGGAATTTCAAGTGCTCCACTCAAGTCGGTTCCTCCCTGGTGGTGATAACTTTTTCCTCTTGTTCCCTGATAGCCTCCACTTATCCTCAACTTGGACCCTCTTCACCAAGAGGATTCCTGAGGTCACTTTCTGTTATTTGAATTCATTCTTAAGAATCACTTTTATTAGGAGGCCAGTGGGAAATAACTCTTTTCCATAACTGTGAGGAGTGTAACCTCTTCCTCTTATGTTAAATGACAATGGCAGAAAGAACTCTGAAACTTTTTACAGTTGCTTACTCAGTATTTACTCATGTTAATATTTACTGGACTGTTGGTAGTAAGCTCATGATGATTTTGGAGAGTAGATCTAACTTTTGCATAACGTCTGTAAAAAAAAAAAAAAAAAAAAAAAAAAAAAGAAAGTCATACATATGAGGAAGGAGAGTTGACAGACATTTGCCACAAATCCACCAGAAAGGAGATATCACTTGATACTTCCCTAAGTGAGGGGGTTATTTTTCAGCTACAATTGTATTTTTTGACAATAAAGTATAAATCTGGGTAAATTACCTAGAACATCCAGATGTTCCCTCAAGAATAATTGGCACATTCATGCTTGAAAAAGGCTCCAGAGAATGATAAAATACATGTATGTTTAATCAAAAAAATCTAAAATACTCAATGTGATACCTCTGATGTAAAACATCTGCAGAAGCCACAACAAAAGATGAGATACAGCAAAACCTTAAACTGTTCACAAAATGGTTTTAGTGCAATAAAGTAGAATTGATCTGAATGTATATTAATTTAGTCAACAACTAATAGTCACAGGTCATGCTGTAATAAAATGTCAGTGGTGTTAAGTCTTCTGGAACATGGACGTTCATGCACTTACTTGCAGCCCGTTGGCTCAGAATGCTGCAACTGCTGTTAGTTTGTGCTATGCAGTAGCTCCAAAAGAGCAAGTTGTTTAGAAGAAAGAATTATTTTCCTTCTGAAAATTTTACTTAGAAGTGGAATCTTTGGAGATAGCAGTTGAAAAGTGTTTGTGAAAATGAGGAGAACACAAAGACCAAGGAAAAATAAATAGCAGCTGTATTTGGGAGAGAGAAAAATGATAAGAACAAATAGAACTGTTGAAAGAATTGAGAGTCAATAAAGTAATGTGTGTAGATGAATATTCTCATAAGGCTTGCCATTTATGTTACAGTGTTAATATTTCTCAGCAAATGTGAAAACAATGCTGCAAACCTAAAATGGCATTACCATGAAAAACAACTACAATCTCTGGAGACATCTTTTGGATTAAGAGCTCTAACATTTGTACAGGTAGTAGATTTTGATTTGAGTAGACATTTCCTACTCCAAATACTATCTCACATTTCCTCTATAAGGAGGTAGACATCAGAGTCCTCTAAACTCACTCCTGCAATGTGATGCTTTTATTCTCTCAGGTTTTTTTCTGTATCAAAAGTTTCTTCTCTCAAGTTGCAGAGAAAGGGAGCAATGAATATCCTTACCAAAGCATTGGTGAATATGCTTTATTTTTACTTTCCGTAGTCCAAGGTTGTAAAAGAGCCAAGAACCTCCTCTGTAATTGTTGGAAAGCTAGCTGATGGGAAGGTCATGTCTCTGACTCTTCCTTCAAACTGAGTCTGCTGCTGCTTCTATTACTATGCTGTTTGCTAGGACGCTTATCTTCACTCAGCAATACCTCAGTGGTTCTACAAAAGCACAGTCTTGGTACTGCATACCAAAATATTCTTGCTCTGAAGCTTGCTGACAAAAGTTACTTGATTTCTCTGGCAGCTTCTCTCTATTGAAGGCTGCTAAATTCAAATACAAAGTCTCTGAACCATGAACAGCTGGAGACCAAGAGACCATTCTAGAAATGTATATTTATCCCGTCCTTTGTATAGATGTTTGCTGTCGGCTACTAGTGCACAAAGGGTGCAGGGGTAGGTGGGCTGTTGATCTGATTTTCCTGGGTATTCTTAAGCATTTATACCTACCAAACCCAAGACCGAAGGGTTTTTCCCACCTAAAGCTGTCAAGAAGTTTTCCTTAGTAAGCTTAGTCATGTAACCTAGTCTGAACTTTATCACTCCACTGGTGAAAAATTATTTAACTTGCAAATTTTCTTGAGCCAGTCATCTCTGTAGCACAACCTTCATATGAGTAATCATTGTGTATATTTTCTACTTTATTAGCTGTTTATAAATTTAAATGGAAACAGTATTGTGCTTAATAAGCTCCTTCAGATGCACACAGTAACCAGGAGACAAGATGTTTGCACACACCCACACAGGTGTATTATGTTCAGCTCCATATGTTCTTTTAAGAAGCTATGTTCAATTAATAATGCTCCTATAGTTGTTCTTCCTGCTTTCTAAATGAAATTGTAATTGATTCATCTCAATAATAGATGTTTGTATCTTTTCCCTCTGTGAAACAAAACTAATGAAAATACCAGTTTTTGGCTAGTCTGGAAAGCAGATCAGTTGTATTCTTGTCAGCATCATTGGAGTTGTGATGTGTAAAGAAAAGGGGAAACTCCTTAATAACGAAACATGTTGATTGACTTCTTCATATGTAATCAATAGTTCTTGCTATTAGCTGTCCTTTCAAATCATAATCTTAGATAACCTGAGTGCATAAGGCTGATCTGTTTGAGTTGTAAGTGGTTAAATAAAACTAAAACTAAAAGAAACTTAGCATTGTTCTCAATTTAGCTATTTTTTTTCCACTAAGAAGGCACAGCATCCCAAGTGAATAGGAAAAGGTCTATAAAAAGATTGAGTCTTTTAACTGACTTTTAAAAATATTATCAGGTAATGCAATATAAAATGCATTACTAGAATATCCTGTATCGTTGGTGAGAGAGTAGGTATGTGTGCAAAATTCAGTGGACTTAGTGAAAAGGTAACCTCTTTGTAATCAGTTTGTGCTCATTGCCTGCTGTCCTCTCTGAGCATCTCTAAGATGAGTCTGGTGCAGTCACCTTTACTCCCCACCCAGTTCCCCACAGGTGTTTACATGTATTGATAAAATCCCCCTGAGTCTTCTCCTTTCAGGCTGAACAGCGCTAGCTCTCAGTGTGTCCTCATATGAGAGTTTCTCCAATCCCTTTAGCATCTTCATGGCTCTTGACTTTGCTTGGATATGTTTGTGTTTCCCTTGTAGAGGAGGGCCATAGCTGGACTCAGCGCTGCAGATATATCTCATCAGTGCTGAGAAGCGGGAAAGGATGCCCTCTTGTGACCTGCTGGTTGTGCTTTTCTTTGGTTATCTTTGCCTCAGAGCCACAATACTAACTCATGATCAATACATTGTCCACCAGAATCCCCAGTAATTAGCTTTAAAGATGCTTTCCAGTCAGTTAGCCTCCCACCTGTGCTTCTGGATGAGGTTTCACCTTATCACATACTGGTCTTTTTTGGATTTTGGTAGGATGCTTATGTGCAAATTTCCCCAACTTTTCAAGGTTCTTCTGAATGGATCAGCCATTACTTTGAATTTTGCACCATGTGCAAACTTGATCAAAGTGCACTCTATTCCATCATTCAGGTCATGAAGGAAGATATAATAAATATTATTCCCAGTATCAAGTCCTGGGGTACCCAACTTCAAAGGCTTGGTGTTCTGTTCATTCTTTTATAAGTCCAGTTTACCTGGTAGTCTCTCAGAAAAACTTGCACTGACAGTCATTCTATGGGATCTGGCACCAATATAAATGAAACTGGAGAATCTCTCTGGAAAACTCTTTGTGAGTTTACAGTGGTTTTTTTCTGTTGTCATAGAAAGAAGGGACTTAGAGACTCACAGTGAACATCAGAAATGTTTTATTAACATTTCTATTAAAAAGCTTAATATTGGGATGATTTCAGTCTCAGTCCCATTACTTAAATGGGAACCTGTGATCCAGGTGAGATGCAGGAATTGGTACCTTACACCACTGAAGTGTTTTTGTATTCCTGTGATAAAGAATCACCTTTTACCACAGCTTACCTTTTGGTTTTGTCATATGAGCTATCTTAAATTAAATTTGTGTAGGTACCAACCTTAATTTCAACAGCTGACTTGAAAGGGACAGCTGTCTTTCAGAGTTCGTGAAGGGTGGAGTTTGTTTTGAATTTAACTTGTTTTAAGCTCTGGAGCTTGGGCCCCTATTCCTTCATATGCTTAAAGTCAAAATGTATCTATTTCTAAACCATAAAAGCACTCTAGGATAGCTCAACAATGGACCAATTTATCAAGAGCAAAGAAGATGGCATGAAACCTATTCTTCTCAGCTAGATTTATGGAATGAGTGCATCAGTCTTTAGGAGAAATCATACCTTTCTAGAGTATACTTGCCAAGGGCTCTGAAGCACTATCAAAGGCTTTCCACTTTGTGTTGGGTATAAGAAATGTAACTCTTATGATACTAGAGTTGATTTGAAAGGTGAGGTTGTGTGCATGTGTTCTACTTTTGGAAGGGCTGTTAGGTGTCTTTTGCCTGAAGTCACTGCAAATAGTGATTTTTTTTGAAGTTGGATTTAATACTTCTAAATTTAAAAGGAACTGTCCTTTCAGCCAGTCCATCCAAGGCATGCTTGGCAGCTATTTCTGCTTGTAACTGTACACTGGAAATTTTCTTTTTCTTACTGTATTGTGACAAAGTTCTTCCAAAATTTTATCAGTGTCAAAGGAATCCCTGTGTTCTGGGTGATGGCTCTAGTTTGTGCACTGTTATTGAAAGTCAGACTGATAGTCACGTGTTCCTTAACTCACCTGTCAATGAAGATTGTCTGGTTGCTGCTATAGTTTTTACCAGAAAAAATTCAAAGCCTTAGAACAAGTTCATGTGGCAATCTATATATGTCCTGTGCATTTTCTGGAAAAAGTTTCTCTTACCATCCACCCACAATTTCTTTATAAAATTGTATCTGCATTTCATTGGAATGAAGACTCAGAGTTCAGGTAGTCATTGCTAAACATGTTAAATTGAAACATTAAAGTTGCTTTATATTTTTATGTTTACAATATAAAAGCCTTCAAAAAATCTTCTGCCTTGATCATATATATGGCTGAAAGATCTAGAGATTGTTCACATCAGCACTGTGCATACTCTGCAGAATCTGACTGCCTTACACTCTGAGACTGAAAAGATGGAACTGACATCCAAAACACTGGAGCTCACTGCTGCACTGATTCTTAAATTATCTTCCTCTCTGTGATCTGCTGTTCTGCTTCCTGGAGCCTAAGTCATTCAAAACTATGCACACCTAAGCTTTCCTCTTATGATTTTGTTCAGAGAAGGTAACTTCAGATTTTGCTCCGATGGAGGCCTTTAGTCAGCTGAGCAGTGCTTTGTAGCCTGCACTAATCATATATAGTCCTTATACAAACAAATATAAAGGACTTTTCATGATGTCTCTGAAGTAAAGGTACAACATAAAAGTTAAAAGATGTAACAATAATGTTAAAAGATGTAACTGTCTTTTTTCCTACCTTGTGCAAATAGTCTGGAAACATTTCAGCTGTCACTGCCCCTGGTAATCATTTGCCTCTGAAATTTTTGTACGTAAATGCACAAGACATGATGGAGCTAAACCTGGAAGAAGGCTGTGAAGGGTTTACATTTTAGTCAGTCAAAAACTGGGTTCGGTATATCTAACTTGAATTATGTCCTGAGCTGAAGAGGAAGAAGAAAAAGCAGTTTGTATTATAGCAACTGAGAGTAAGAAAAAGTGTCGATTCTGGTACTTGCTGAATTGAGAGGATTTAATTCTTAAGATGAGGAAAACAAATCTGATATCTTCAGCACTCCAGGTTTGTTGCTAAATTATATAAAGGCTTGAGTGCTGCCATGGAGTTATGTCAAAGATGAAACAAAGTTAATTAAACTCAGCTATCCAGATAACTTCAGGAATAGCCCTTGAGGTTTTGAACCCTTTTCCTTCTGTATGGTATCTGTAAGGTCTCTTTTTAATGTATGTATTTGTCCAAGTTGTGTGGTTTTAGTTTCACGTGAAACTCAGTGTTTGGCTTTAGGAGCTGGTCCTTTTCTTTACCTACAGTATAACAAAAAGCTGCATGTAGTTGCAATGCCATAAATAAAGGCAGGTGGAACATGATAGCCAAAATTGCTGTAGCTAAATCTCCTAAATGTACAGATTGAGTAAGCAAACTCAACAGAAACCATGCTGAAGAATCCCTGGTTTGATTCACTGAAACTTCTTAGCATTTTCTTTTGTGAGAAGAGTAGCTGAAAAAAGCTTTGATTCTGTGAAAAATGAAACCGGCATAGTATTATGTTTTCTCCTTGTAAAGTGAACTTTTGGAGTCCTAGTGTTCTGTTGTTTATTTTATATTGGACAGGTTCAGGGGAAGGGCAAAAATAAAACATTCTTCAGCCAAAATGATCTTGTTACAACACCGTTTTTATAAAACCATATTTGGCTAATGATATTTATGATTCTATCACGTCAGTGGACTACTGCTCCTGGAATTATCGCGTATATAATTTGTTCTTTATAAGTACATGAAATGCAGGTGTCACTACTAACTGCAGTATCTGTTGCTATCATTATTAGATATGTAAAGCTAATGATAGTGCACTAGAAGAGAAGGGTCTTTAATATTCTTAACATTTTTAAAGATGCAATTATGAAATTAGGTAGTTTGTATCTGACTTGACACTGAAATGTCAAGAGCAAGACTCACTGGCTACTTTGGGAAGTTTACTTCTCCTTTAGATGGTATTTAAAAGACAGTTGTATGAGTTTTAATTAGGTATGATATTAGAAATTGTTTAAATTTTCTATTCTACAGTTGTGGGAAAAGAGATAATTTAAATCATAAAAGGGTGTCTTTCTCAAAGGAATTACTGTGGGCTACGTAGCTATCTGCAAGCCAACTAGAATTCCTAGTTCTGTGATGTCAAAGATCTTAATTGATACACTTGACTAATTAGGAATCTTGTTGGGACTGGTGCCAGTCATCAGCAGCAGCTTGTGAAAGCCGATTTAAAGGTCCCTTAGGAAGTGTTACTATCGAACAGTATTTGTGACACTTGTACTGGCATGGTAGCAATGTTGTATACAGCTCTCCCAAGATAATTTAAGAGATTTCTCAAATACTGCATGGTAGACTCTCATTTCTTAATCTTCCCATCGTAGACGCTTGGACAACATTATCAATAGTGTGGGTACTGATAGTTACCTGAGTAACTTGACAGAGGTTTTCACGGTCAACTGCTGATGTAGGTTTCAGAAACCAGAATCTGGAGCCTACTGAAGTTGTATGACTTTGAAAACCCTACATGATTTGGGTACAAAGATTGTTAAGTATGAATGCTTTTATTTGCACTGGTTAGCTTGTTTCAATACATCCATGTTTAAAGTATTAGAGGAATTTTTAAATTCAAGTTTCAATCTACTACAGTTTATTCTTCTAATACTGTTTTGCATGTCAATGGAAGCATAATCTATAATCCACTTTGTGACTACCAAAATATTTCAGATAAGTGTGAAAAACAGATAGTGCACATCAATGTTGCAGCTTTACTACAAGAAATTGTGGGTTTGCAATATTTCTGTTGCATTATTTTAAATCTTTTTTTTGATCGATTTGATGAGCCTTTTTATAGTAACCAGGGTTTTTTTATACTTAAAATGAAGTTTTTGAAATTACTATGAAATCTATAGTAGTCTTGGACAGGCTTAAGAGGAAACAGATGACATGCTGAAATAGCATTGAAATTTTTCTTCTGTTATTCCTTCTAAAACAAAACTTATGAACTCTTTTTCATAGACATTAATGGTATCATTTTGGTGACTTTGATACTTTTAGTTCTTTTGGAATTGCTATTACCCAAAATGCTTATAAGCCTTCCTCCAGCATTCATGTTCATTAATTTAACTAATGGCTTGGCTAAAAATTTCTTCAGGCATCATGTTGGTTAGAAACTATTCACTGACTGTATTCATTCCAGACATTAACATTTTAGAGAATTGCATGACATTAGATGGAGAAAGTTAAACAACTTACAAAAAAACCCCTACCAAACCAACAAGAAAAAAAAACCCACAAAAAACACCCTGAAAAAAACCCATCGAAGAAAAAAAAGCCCAAACCAAAACAAAAAAAGGCAAAACAAAAATCAAACCCGAACAAACAAATAGGAAGCTGAAGACATAGTCTGAGTGATTTTTTTATAAGGTATATTCCAAGCCATACTAATAGGTGTGATAGTCCATTAGTTGTAAGAGAGAAAACTTCAGTGTAATAAAGCATGTTACAGCAAACACAAAGTAAAATGAAAAAACATTTTGTATTTCAGTCTTCATATTTATTCTATACCTGCCATAAATATAAATATTAGGCAAAATTGTGATTTATTTGCTAATTTTCACCTTTTTGGTGTTCTGTATAGCACTTTTGTCTAAGGTTGAAAATTAGTCTGGTAGTACAGAGTATAGAGAAAAGAGAAGAACTAAGGGTTACTGTTTCCTGGATAAAAAGTTGGCTGGATGGATCAGCCCAAAAAGTGATGGTGAGTGGAGTTATGTCCAGCTGATGGCTGGCCATGAGTAGCTTCCACAGGGCTCAGTGTTGGACTCTGTCCTGTTTAGTTTCTTTGTCAGTAATCTGGATGAGGGAATTGAGTGCCCCCTCAGCCAATTTGCAGCTGGCACCAAGCTGGGTGACAAGTGTTGAATTACTGGAGGACAGAAAGGCTCTGCAGAGGGATCTGAACAAGCTGGATCAGTGGGCTCATCAGGGCCAACCGGTGGGTTCTGGGTGTGGGTCACAATAATCCCCTGCAGCCCTACAGGCTGGGGGCAGAGTGGCTGTAAAACTGCCCTGTGGAAAAGGACCTGGGGGTGTTGATTGAGAGCAGCTGAAAGTGAGCCAGTGTTTGCTCAGGTGGCCAAGAAGGCCAGTGGCATCCTTGTTTGTGTCAGCAATAGTGTGGCCAGCAGGAACAGTGATTGTCCCCCTGTACTCGGCATCTTGTTATATGCACCAGGTAGTTTAGATCCTGATTTGCATATTCACTGTTAGCAATAACTGCTGACTCTATCCAAAATGTGTGTTGACCTAGGGAGTTTTGCCTAGTGGGGTATAATGAGATTTCTATAATGGAATTCTTTATTCCTCTGTGGAGATTTTTTGTTGTATAGTTAATCCCTAGAGTTCTGTTCTTTGTCCTCCCATGCATACATACAAGTAACAAGGTTCAAAAATATAACACTTTCTGATGTGTTTATTTAAGGAAGTAAAAAGAGAGTGTTTAATACTTACATTTGGTTACCATCTCAGAGTAACATTCATCATTCTTTTGGGGGTTATTATACACCTGTGTATATTATTAGGCCTTATAAGCATGTAATTCGACAAGTAGAATTTTCCTGAACTACATCAATTAATGTTGGCCAGAGGTTTTTAAATGTGAACAGTAAATGGCTTTTGATTAAAGCTACCTATGGGTATCTCTGTATTCTATCCAGTCCAATACTGTTCATTCTGCTCCCTGCTGAGAAACAATTTCAACTTTTTATCACAATAACTGAATTATCTTTTGTCAAATGTAACAAATCATATAAGGGACAGCTCTTGAAAGCTGACATGAGACTGATTATTTGCAGTTGTAGAAGGGTACTGAAATGAAAATATGAGTGAAATGATATTTCACTTAAAACTATGCTTGACTCTCTGTATAGAGAAAGAGGAATATGAAATGAGTGGAATAGAATTTGGTCTAGTTCAATCTCTAGAAGACCAAACCTGTTGTGGTTAATTGCAAGAGAGCAATTTGTAAATATTACAGCACTGGTCAAAGTTTGAAATTAATAGTTTTAATAATGCTATAAGTATCCATTATTATTGAGTTTTGTTGGTTGTTATTCTTTATGCTTTGATATTGCTGTAGTAACCAAGAGGGTTCCTTCTTTTTCCTTTACAGAAGGTGAGGAGACTGGAGTGATGGATAGCCTGTTGGAGGCCTTGCAGTCAGGTGCGGCTTTTCGAGACAGAAGGAAAAGGACACCAAGGTCCAAAGGTGAATATTTTATTTTAGATTTTATTTTCCGGAGAAAGTGAAAAGCATTATGGGTCCAGTGCTCTAGAATTTAGATACTGTCAGATTTAATTTGTTTGTGCAATGACAGTTTTCAGGGTTGTTCAGACTGTTGCTTATGTCAGTAAGACTGGAAATTAATGTACTGAACTTATTATAGCCAGATCATTTTGACAAGACTTTTCAATACAGCCAAATGTACTTTAACTAAGAAGTTAAAGGGTTTATAGTTGTATAGGGGAAGTGAAAGTTATCTTGCTGTATAAGTGAGTCTGATATTATCAAATTATTTCTCTGGTATATAACTGTTATTTATTCCAAGAAATACCGAACTTCTAATTCCTAAATTCCTAAACTTCTGCTTTGTAATGTTGTAATATTCTGGTAGCTTTCAAACAGGTGTTTATTTCCTTTGTTTCTTTGCTTTTGCAGACATCCCACAAAATCTCAGTCCAACCACGCAGCGGCCTGTGCTGAAAGCTTGTAACCATGGTAATGAACCATATTCATGAATTGCATGCACTTCTTAGGCTAGCTTATCTGTGCTTTCAAGTTGTAGTTGATCTGTGCTTCCAACACTGATGTGATTATTTTTTCAGTTTTGTACATTAGTGGGAGTACTAAACCGTATGGGAACTTGCTTTTAAAGAATCATCTGAATATTACATCCTGAAACTATACTTGCTGATTACTCTGCAAAGCTCTTCTATCTTTTGTGGGATTTTTATTTATTTAAATTTTGATTATGCTTTTAAATTGTAGTACTTTTATAATCCTTAAGAATTTATATGCAAGTTTTTTAGGGTGTATGGAACTAATGGAAAGAGAGATTGCGTAATGTTTTAAGTGTTACTGAGTGCCTATTATACCAAATCTGAGAACTTTTGGTATTCATTCTGTGTTTCTTTGTCTTGATTTTCTTGGTGCAATAGCTGGAATGGTTTAAACTATTGTTTATCGGTATAATTCATAAGGAGTATTGTCTCAACAAAATTATAGTAAATTTTTATTTGTAAACTGCTGAACTATCTCATAACCAGTAGAACTTGTTCTTACAAGAAGAGTTACAACGCAGGCGTGGGTGCCTGTTAGCTTTGTTAGGTAGTCAGTCTATAGCATATTACTCTATTGGCTGTGTTTCGATTAAGCTTGGGAGTGACTCAGTTGCTCATGCCTAGTGGTCTCATGAAGAGATTTTTGTCTGTAGTCCTTCTGTTAAAGAGAAATTTTAATAATGGGGGGAAAAATCTTCTTAGTTTTTAAAACAGGTTGCACTATTTTTTTGATATTTAAATGCACTGCGGGTTTTATAAAGCAGATGTCATAAAATTGATTTTATTGATTATACTCATGTTTAAGTGTTTTTTTCTCTGAGTGTAGCAAAAAACCCCCGAACCTGGTGAATTTGGCATATAAACACAAAATAGAGGAAGATAGAGTTGAAAGGACAGTATGTAGATAATTGCAGAAATTGGATCAAAGAGAAATCAAGTATATTTGACAGCTACTTGTCTAACTCATAAGACATTGATATTTGAGTAATGACTATAGAGCACATCTGAATTTATCCTGTAAGTGTTTCTGTTTGTAAGAGCAGTCATACTGAATACTGCTTCTTACCAGCACATTCCACCTAGGTAGCTGACTGTGGACAGACTGTAGCTTCCAGTTTTCAAACATAACTGCCTGTGGTCATACATTATGATCATGTTTCACATTAAAAAACAAAACAACAAAAACAAACACTCACACTCACCAAAATATTAATGCTGAAAAATCTTAGTCTAAACCATGGATGGATTTTCACATCAGATGGATATAATTTGGTGCTAAAGTTTGAAGTTCAGATATCTGATTTGGAGAGAAGAGTAAACAGTTGGATTTTTTTGTTATTTTTATCAAAGTCAGTTTTTCCATAGAGCATTAGGGACAGTCTAATTCTAAGACATTTTAAAATGAATTCAACATTTCTTTCACTTGTCTTGTTAGCTTGGAAACAGGCTAGTACAGATCTGAGCTTGCTTTTAAGGAATTCATTATCATGTTTTTGATATGTCGACACTTTTCACAATGTCTATGTGTTACATCTTCCTATCTTGAGCCAAATAGAGCACCAAACCTGGTGTAGATTATGGTGAGTTCAAAGCCTTTTTTTCCTTTTCAGTAGAAGTACTTGGTCATTTAGGTTACATGTGACATAGTATGAATGCTAGACCCTGAGTGTCAAAGTCAATTTTGGATAATGATGATAGTAACCTTAATGAAGTTAATGTGGTTTGTCAAGATAGGAATTATAATGATAAAGTTTCTTTAATTTTCTGTTTCTGAGTCCAACAATGTATAATGTCAGTATTGTTCTCTGTATCATTTTTTTGTGCACTTTATATCAGATATGTAGATACATGTTCAGTAGCCTGTTCTTTCTATCTATATGTGCATAATAAGTGAGGAATGCTCTATATAATGGTCTATTACATATACACTGTACAAGCAAGAAGTCTGTGACTTAAGCCCACTTCAGAAAACATGGGATATGATATTAGACAGAGGTATTGGCTTGGTCATTCTTAATTTGCTATTTTTTTTTTTGCCAAACCTAAAACCTCAAATGGATGTCAAATTTTATAACATGGGAAAAAACCCCCACTGTCTTACTGTAAGGCTAAAATATGTGGAGACTGCTGAAAGTCATTAAGCAGCAAATCAAGCACTTTTCATGTTTGCTTCTGTACTGGTTTTGGCTGTTTGGGTTAACTGGTAACTGGTTTGGTTACTGTTTATTCTGTTGAGATTGACAGATTCACTTATAGTGGATATATTCTATTAATGCACACTGCGGATTCATACCTAGGATTCATCATACAGTCAAAAAGAATTACATGCCATGACTTGAAATGTCTGTCTTGAATCCTTTAGAATGTAGTAATCTGTGTTGGGCAGGTGCTATCAAGTTCTAACTAATCTCTTATGTTTCAAAACACAACCAAACAAATCAATAAAATCTAGTTTAGTCCTTATGATTAAAGATATTTCTCTTTAAAAAGTGGAAACCAAATAAGTTCCTTAGGTGTTATAACCCCAAGCTGGCAGTTAAGTACCTCGCAGCCACACACTGTCTTCCCTGGTGGGATGGAAAAAGGTAAAGCTCATGGGTTGAGAAAAGAACAGTGTAATAATTGAAATAGGATAATAATAATAACAACAACAACAATAACAATAGGGAGGAGAAGAAGGAGGAGGAGTAAAAAGTAGGGGGAAGAAGAGGAATGAAATGCAAGAGAAACAAGTGATACACAATACAGTTTCTCACCACTGTGGACCAATGCTGAGCCAGTCTCTTCCTAGCAATCAACACCTCCTGACCAAATTCCTCAGTTTGCATGCTGAGCCTGATGCCATATGGTATGGACTATCTCTCTGGCCATTTTGGGTCAGCTGTCCCAGCTACGCTCCTCCCCAATTTATTGTGCCCCTGCCCACTGAGAAGGGCACGTGCAGAGCATGTGAGCATCCCAGAGCGTGGGAGCCTGGGAGTTCCTTGACTTAGACTAAGCACTGCTGAGCAACATCCAAAACATTGGTGTGTTTTCAACATCCTTCCTAGACTCAATTCAAAACAACACTGTACCAGCTACTAGGAAGGAAATTAACTCTATCCCACACAAACACAGGACAGGAAGCTGGTTCTGTGTTTCACAGGGCATGACAAGGGAGAGAAATACAGCCTGAATGCACACTTTCTCCATAGCTGTCATCTAAATGGTAGCAGGAAGGAAATTTTTCTAACCATTGCCAATGTCACCCTCAATACAATGCTACACAAGATATCAAGCTAGCATTTGCTTTTCAGGCTTAGCTAAACCCTGTAAAACAAAGTAATACAGAGGAACAAGCCAGTGCTACTCAGGTCTAGAACTGAGAACTGAAATTTTTTCCTTTAACTAAATAGTTAAGGGGGGGGGGGGGAAAAAAAAAGAGCAATAATAAATTTAGTGAAATTCTAGCTATTCTGTGGGTCATTTTTCTCTTCATGATCTGTTGAGGTTCCCTGGAAGCTCTTGTGTTCAGCAGGTACTTCTAATTAAAAAGGAGTACTCGTTCTCATGCCGCATTCCATGGTAGCTGAATGTGTGTTATTTTATTTTCAATCCTACTGCATTCTTCTGTTATTGAACAGATTGCCTCTAAAATGATATGTGTTTAGAAAACGTATGTTTTAAAAAAGATTGGATTTAGCACTCAGTGCCAAGGTTTAGTTGAGGTGATAGGGCATGGGTTGGACTCGATGACCTTGAAGGTCTCTTCCAACCTTACGATTCTGTGATATGTAGGTTTTGTCAAGTTTAAATTCACTCTATTTTTGTGTTCAGAATTATCAGTTGTATTTTTAATACTTTTGACAAGGTCCATCAAGTCACAATATTTGTGGTGGAGAAAAATTCCTGCTGCATAACTAACAGAAGTAATATACACTTAGAATTGCTAAATCTTGGAAGTGTTTTAATGCTTTAAGAATGCTAGTAATATGCACTAGATTTTAGTGGGTATAGATACAACTGGTATATTTTGTTCCCATAACACTTTTTAAATACGTAGTGAATTACATCTATATGCAAAACTACCTGTTAATGTTACAGTTTGCTTTAACTGCAAAGGACCATGTTCTGCAGTAAGTGTTGTGGTATATGCTTTTGCTGTGATTCCAATTCAGAGCACTGTTTGACACAAGCAAAGTATTGGTATAGTTTTAGTGGAGTGCTTAGGATTCAATAGCATCTAACAGAGGAGCACTTTTATTTAGGAAGCAGAGGAAAGCACTTCATTTTCAGTGATCAGGATTTTGCACATTAGAAGATCATTTCAAGCTGCTAATAGCTATGGCTGACCTGAGTTTTTCAATTATTTACAACAAGAGCCAAGGCATATTTGCAGCTTATTTCAAGCTACTGAAGTCCAGATACATGGAGCAGTATATCCAAGGCAGGGCAGAGCCCACTGCAGCACAGAAAGCTGCATTATTCACTAAGTTTTTGGTCAGGTTTTGCAGCCTGCATCAAGTTCTCTGCTGCTATGGCTACGCATTTATTTGCAGTAGCATTAGCCAAACTAATGCTACCTGAATTGCATGAATACAAATTTGAGATGCAGCTTTGATTGTATATAAACACATACCTCAAATGCAGCAGAAAGAGTTTATCTGTACAAGCAGATCATGTTAAAAATGCTGTGAGTAAGGAAAAGCTATAATAAAATGCAAGCAAAAAATACGGATTGCTTTTTGAGACTGCAGAGTTTGAAAGAAATCTTTCTGTCACAATCAGTAATTGCATTGTGGACTACATTTCTAAAGGTGACAAAAAGATCTTGTTTCTATATTGAGATCAAACTTCCATGGTAAGAGATGATTGTAATTGTTAAAACTGTTTGTTCAGTAAATCTATACACAATAGAATAATTTTCATGTCACATGTAGTCTGAAGCATTTTAAAGACTTCTGTTAAATAAAATCCTTATGTAGCAATGTAATTCTGTCCCAATTAAGCATAAGGAAACCCTTTTATCATGTTTGTTGGGTTCTTTTCATCTTGAATTTATAATAGAACTGTCATCTGTTACTCATATTAATGTCTCTGCTACCTTATTTTTGACAAGCAAAGCTGACAGTGAGCTCAAGCTCATCTTAGTTCTTGAAAGAGTGACCACGTAGAGGTCATTTTTATTTCATCACTGTATGTGACAGCCAGCTATGATTGGCATTTCAACTTAATTTTTCCTAAAATCTGTGTATGTTGCTGTCTTTTCCTCAACTGTATGTAGTGAACAATAGGAAATGTCTAAAGTGAGGAAGCTACCCATGAAGATAACTTTTTCCCCAGAACATGTTAGCAGTAAAGGCACCCTCTTGAGCATTAGCAGTCCTTCACTGTAGATACTACTTTCAAGGCACTGTACATGGTTAGCCATGTGATCACAAAACATCAGTACCTCTGGTGGAGAAAATTTTTGTTAAGCTTTGTGTTTTACTCAGTAGACAAGTTTTCTTGGTAGAGGGCGTGGAATAACTGTAGGCACTGTTATGAAAGGAAAACATTTAATAGGATTTCTATTAAAAAATGGTTCTCAGTTGTTGCCATTTTAAGACCAAATCTTCACTTCAATATTGACTTCATAGGTCAACTAAAATTGCTGCTTATTCTAACAGAAATAATTCCCCTGGAACCATCTACACTGGTTATAATAGTTTTTTTTTTCCTAGAGCATACAGCAGAGTTCAAAGAAACTGACCATGAAAGTCAATTTTGCAAGTGTGGAAAGAAATAGTAATATCCAGACAAGGAAAGTGAATTTACACATTTTTATTTTTTCTTTAGAACTGTTTCTGCATTGCTACAGTTGCAAACACATATCATCACAAAAATATCCCTGAAGAATTTTCATTTCAAAATATCTAGGAAAAAGATTAATTTCGATGCAGAGTTTTTAGCAGTCTCTCATGCTCATAATTTAATATTAGAATGAATAAAGTTTCCAACTCAGAAGAGATGGCAGCCAACAAGAGTTTAGAATGAAAAATGA
>WBMY01001045.1:355776-466107 GCA_013397315.1 Donacobius atricapilla | reverse complement strand
GTTGCTTTTCTAACAAAATGTTCCTTAAAATAAAGACTGGCATAGAGTTGTATAAGCCACTCATTTATTTAATGATTTATTTATTTTAAAATGCCGAGTGCTGAAAAATGCTTGGAGACTCTGTCAAGAGAGGAGAAGGGTACTTCAAATTAGTAGTAATTATGTATTATTACTGTGAAAATACTGATCTAGACAGAAAAAAATGCTATCTTGCCCTTAGTGTAAGCTAAACACACATTAGCAACCTGTATTTAGAAAGGTGAGGAGGAATTGTAATCCTACAAAAAATGTCCCTGTCTATTTTATTAAAGTCTTGTGAGATTTCCCTTATCAGCTCTCATGAGTGAGGTTGCACGCATATCCTTCACCCTATGACTTTTCATATAGCATTTTAGATGAACATAATGTAGACAAAAGGGAGAACCCAAGCTCTTTCACAGTAAAAATTTAAAGTACTACCCTGAGACAAGGTGGACCTTATGATGGGCTTTTTCTCCAGAGGCTTGCCAACTTCATTCCTAAAATGCAACCCTTTGAAGATGTCAAATTAGACACTCAAAAGAGCTAATTGCTTTTGTAAATATTTTGCCAGTGTTCATTGGTATTAGTTGAATAAGATCACGGCTCTCAAGGGAGGCAAGGACACTTTCTGCAAGATAAGAATGGTAGCAAAGAGCTGACATTTGAAAGCAGTGACACCGTATATTCCATAATTGCACATACAGTAAATGTCAGCTTCATAATTGCCTAGGTGGGTAACCAGATTTCCAAAAGCTACAGCAGGCAAGTTATATATTCAAAGCAGTCGGCTGAAAATTTATCAGCAGAAAGTTTTAAATCTGCAAAGGAGCTATAAATTACCAGCAATGTACCCATATTTGTCTTTTCATTTTTTAGTCACACTGAACTTCCCTTTTGAAGGGAATTACCAAGTTTATATGTATAGCAAAGAGATTCTGTCACTTCTCAGAGCACTTTTCAAGTCTCTGCCATAGGTAGAAGGTATAAATTGACCAGTCTGTTTCATTTTTGTTTTCTGAATGTTAAGAGCTAGTAGTATCTAAACTCCTGCCTCATTCTTCATAGGCTTTTAGACATTTGGTCTGAATAGTAGATTTGCTGAATAACAGCCATAAAGCTCTTTATATTCTGGTGTTTTAAAAATAGCTAGATAGATACACAACATACGTATTTTCTTAAAGGGGTTATCTTTCATAAATAAACCACAAATAAACCACAAGTGAAATATAAGGCAGGAAATTTTCATCAGCTAGACATCAAAAATTAGTTTTTTCTGGTTGAAGACTTAACTGGGGACAAAATCTGAGATACTAACAAAGTATAATTCCTGATCTGAGTCTGTTCTGTGACTCCAGTGATGTCTGGTTAATGCATCGTTGTTCAGTTAGTCAGAATTCAAAAGATTTAAAGAAAGCACTAAACATTATTTATAAATTCTTCAAGCACTTTTTTTAAGTCTTCCTTTTATGTCTGGTAAGTGAATGTGTTCCATTAATGTTCTGGGATTTTTTCTTCCTTTGGGAGAATTTAGTTTCATTTTTTTTTCCCTAAGTGGTTGCTGTAACAGAACAAAAATGTTGTGTAAAAGAAATAGTGGAGTTATGTTTCTGCCTGACTTTTTTCATTATAACCAATCCTCTGCAAAGGTGCAAACATGCAGAGAAAACAAGGGAATCTTCAACTTCTTCCTTTTGTTGGGGTGGGAACACTTGGAAGATTTACTTTCAAATTTCTGAATACTGTAAAGGGAAATTGGCAGTTCAGTTGTTTCAGAATTAGTGCTTGCACTTGGAAGTTGCTTGATAAATCTAGTATCTTCTTTGTTTCGTTCAAAAAACAGATGAGTCTGTGTATTTCCACCATACATGCCTAGGGCAATATCTGCACCAATCACTCAGCAAGATAATCTGAAGCCTCAGAAAACCTTTTGGTGGCTCAAACCTGGAGATCATGGGTGATAAAGGAAGGAAATGCGGGGGTCAAATGCAGCTATTGCCTGGATGGCAGGAGAAAGATGATAGCCAGGCTTCCACTGAATCATCTGGAATAGTGTGAGCAGGTTAGTCTGCAAATCTTCTTTTCTTTTGGTGAGGTAGGTTACAAATCCAAGATGGGAAGCTGCAGTTTAAGTAATTTCAGGAAAGAATATTTGGATTTTCAATCTATTCCCTTTCAGCATACACTGTGAGATAGTTTGGCTCTTATCCTTGGCATGGTAAAATTTTGCTTGAAAAAAAAGCCAACAACTTTTTAAAGCAAAATTGTTTTAACCAAACAGAAAAACTTTGTGAAGTCAGTGCAATTTCCTAGATGATTTTACGTCCTGGAGGATAACTAGTATATACTTCTTTCTTTGGGAGACTAAAACTGTCTAGTTAGTAGCATAGTCTTTCTGTTACAATAGTTTATCATGACATCTTCAAAAGAAGACTTTGTGTGTAATGGTGAAGTTTTTATTTCGATGGGGAAAAGGTTTTTGTCATGCTCTTTTTTTTGTCTCCTGACAATATTATCTAACTCCATATACAAGAGAAATAAAAGAAAAACTGTTATCTGACTCTATAAGCTTGACTGTATTTGTCATAGGTTTTAAAAAATCTAAAGGCTGGGATTTGGAAAACTAAGAGTGAATTTATCCTACACTATTCAAACTTGCAGTTCTTGATTTTCTCCCTCCTTGTAGCATAGCAAAATGATAAAATAAGAAATTGAAAAGATAACATCGGAACTACTTAGTGTCATATACAGGAAGATGAAATGAAATCTCAGCAGATTTTCAGCAGAGGCAAATAATTATTCCAGAGGTTTTTCTTTTTATCTCTTTTCTTAGGCTTTAAGTCTGTTTCCTTGTATTTCAAAAGAGATGAGTGTACCTGGTGCATTATAATACATTGCACATAAAAATACTTGAATTAGCTCTAGACAGTTTACTCTGTGTACTTGAGGCAGGATAGCTTTTAGGTCAGGAACAAATTTGGATATCGCAGCCCAGTTTGGGGGTTTCAGAAGATATTTGGGTATCTTGTACTACACCTAATCAAGCTATGCAATTTCAGAAGCGTGCCCAAGAATGTGGCAGGAATCATTACCATACCATGAGTATTTTAATCAGTAGACTCACATTTGTTATTTATAGTGGCACTCTGTGAGCAGAGGGGCTAATGAACAGAAGGGAACTTTGCAGGGATACAGAAAAGATGGTTTAAATCCTCTCCTTGAGGGAACAATAAATCTTGATGAACCAGGGTTAAATGCAGCTGAGTGAGAGCTTTCATTACCCAGCTTAACTTTGGCACCTAAGTTTTACTGGTCTTTTACCTTGTTAACTAAATTTATTAACAACAGAAGAAATTCCTATCAGAGTTGTGTACCTTAGCTGAAAGGCAGCTGTTTGAGTTACTACACATGCATGTTAGCCAGAGAAATCAGTCTTAAAGGTGGTGATCTTCCCATTGTTTTCTCTAGGCTCTAGAGGAGACATCAGAATTTTAAACCTATTAATACATAAATGCTTCAGCTGCTTTTATAGCTTTGTATAAGCTTGACATTTTCTGATTTTGGTTGTTAAAAAACAACCTGTAGTCATAATTACATTTGGTGATTTCTTTTTTAAATGTTGCCTTAGTTTCAAAAGCAGAGATTAATCCCCAAATACTCTTAATTCCTTGCCAAAATTGCTTTCGTTTCAGTACATAAGCACAGAAACATTTATCTGAGGACATATTCTTATTTCAGTGGGTGCATTTTGTTGTTGTCATTACCACAGGAGGGAGACTGAATATATTTTTTTCTTCCTATGCTCTAAAATGTAAATATCTCCTTTGATCCATTTTTTCCAAGAGAATGTGAACTTTATGGTATCTTTCACTCTGCCATCAGTAGCTCAAGAGCTGTGTGAGTCAATTTAATGCTTCCAAATCTGCTGATTAACTCATATGAACACAATGCCAAATTAGGCTGAGGGAGGAGCTTGTGGAGAACATTGTTGCAATTTGGTCAGTATTTATAAAGTGAGAGACCATTAAATGACAGCTATGTCAAAATAAATGCTACAAGCTAATAGAGTGCCCCATCCTTTCTTCGGATCCTAAAGCGCTTCTTTTTTTTTTTTTTTTTTTTCCCTGCAGNGTGTGTGTGTGTGTGTGGCGGTGGTACATGGAAAGTGGCTTTGGGTTTGGGTTGCTTGGGTTTTTATACCATCATTAACGTTGAAAAAGACCTCCAACATCATCAAGTTCAACCTTTGATCAAACACCACCATGTCAACTAAACAACAGCACTAAGTGCCACATCCAGGCATTTCTTGAACACCACCAAATGTGGTGGCCCTACCACCTCCCTGGGTAGCCTTGCCACCCATTCAGTGAAGAATTCTTTCTTGTGTCCAACCTGAAGCTTTGTGCAACTTAAGGCTATGACCTCATGTCCTATTGCTGATTGCCTGGGAAAAGAGGCCAACCTCCACCTTGCTACAACTTTCTTTCACGTAGTTTTCGAGAGTGATAAGGTCTACCCTGAGCCTCTTTTTTCCCAGGATAAACAGCCCCAACTCCACTGCCCTTCTCTGGACACACTCCAGCACTGAGGTCAGGCTGCCAGGCCTGTAGTTTACAGGATCTTCCTTCCCACCCTTCTCGTTGATAGGTGAAATTTGTCACAATTTGCATTGTTTGGTTCTTGAACTGAGATCTTCAGGCTTTCAATTGCACTGAGAGGTAGAATCAAAGCATTAAACACATAAAGTGCTTTATAATGTTAATTACTGTGAGAAATCAGGTATTAAGCATTTTTAACTGACCTCCAAAGTTAATCTATGTATTTAGTCTCTTGAAGAGGTAAAGTATCTCATAAATAGATGCACAGTTTAGGGTGTTTAGGCTCCTCGTAGTGGCTAGAGAGAGGCACATACCCATCCTACACAGGAGTTAGCCTATATAAATTGTTAATTGTCAATGAGTTCATGCCTCCAATTGAAAGTGCTTGAGGCTGAGACACCTAATAAGGGTTGTTCATGTTTTACTTCTCTATCTCTGTGTCTAATAAAGTTAATAAAACAGGACACAGCACACTCAGTACTGCAGATGAAACAATACCTCGAATAGCTGCTTTTTAATTTCATATTCTGTCCTAGGCTATGAACAATACAAGTGCTTCTGAGTGGCAGAAAAACTGTAATTCTCCTATATGCATACATACAAAATTTACATTAAATTTGGGTAGCTAACTTTGTTATGCTTCCAAATTCTAGTATTTTGATACTCGTCTCTTTTCCTTTTCTATACAGTATGCTTGTGTAATTTATGTTATGCTGATAGTGCAATAATAAGATTTATTTATCTACTCATGCTTTATTTAACTAGCTGGGTTAAAAGTAAATAGATCAATAGTGTAGCTTTAAGTTATGCAGCCTTCCTGGAATGCAAGGTGAGTTCTTAATTTCAGCATAAAGAGTAAACCACCAGGATTGATGTGTGAGTAGCTGCAAACTCCGTTTTGGCCATTCAGCACGGAAAAAAAAATTACTTTGCTAGCAGGTAATCCCTAGTTTTATAATTGTACTGTAGATGGTAGTCTTCCCCTTTCTCTAAGAAATATAAAATCATTTTAATTCTGTGTGATCCATCATCAGGCAACTACTCAAAAAAGTAACATTCTTAAATGCTCTCAAATGTCCAGTAGCAAAAATAAATGAAGGGCAGAGTGCATTAAGGAATTTCCAGTTGTGTCTCACAGGGCAGAGAAAACTGCTGTGAGAGAGCTCCTGGGATAGCTCATACTCTTGCTGCCTTTAGCAATAGCTTCCTGACTAATCAGTCTCTGAGCTTGCCCCAGTGCTTTAAGTCTGTTCTTTCTCTGTTGCCAGCTGCTGACTGAAAACAGGACACAGCCAATTACTCTCCGCTGAGCTTACCCAGTCTCTGTTTATCCACCTAACAGCAGTTGCTCTGAGATCATTTTATTGAAAACTTGTTATGCAGTGAGGTCTACTATTATAAAATCTTGTATTTGTTTCAGTGGGGTCAAAAATACAGGAATCTTACAATCTAAGATTAGATTATATTATTTGGAATAGTTGCCTCCTGTGGGACAGAAAACAAAGCATGCTAAAGTGGAATTAATTTCTTCCTTTTCCACGTTCCAATGCCTGTCAAATAAAAAAGGGTTATCTTTAATATTAGAAGTTAAAAAATAAACTGCTAATGACGTTTTAATTGCAGATACTACTGGCTATATCCTAGTTTCTTGGTTTGGGTTCTGATCTTCATTCTTCATTTTCGGAAGGAGGATGCTTTTTTTTTCCTTTCTATTCACATCAGAAACCATATGAATGATACCTAATGATAGTTTTTCTTGTCCCCAACCACATCTTTTAGCATCCTTATTCTAACCCATCTTTCTTACTCATTTATCAGTCCTATAGCACATTAGCACATTCAACAGAACCACTTAACTCTAGTGTATAAAACATTTTACTCCTATTTCAGTCTGTAACTGCAGATTTAGCTTAATAAAAAGGGCATTTTTGACCTGTGCCGATAAACTATAAAATGTACTGTGGTCTGAAAATGAGAATATTGCTTATTATAGAAGTCTTTTACATTCACATTAGTAATAAAGCTTTGGTGAAATTGTGCATATTGAAGGAACTAAGCAACCAGAAAGGCTGCAAAGGATCTCCAGCTGATGTTTTGTGGGAAAGCTGTAGTAATACAAAATGTACTTTTATTATTTTTCTAGTAACTGAAAGTCCAAAAAGGTGCATTAAAAAAATTATGTCCTAACCACTTAAAGCTAAATGAGAGCCAGGTCAGCAATAACTTAATGTGCTGTCCAAAAGTCATAAATATTTTTAAATTGAATAGCCATAGAGTTTACATCCTTTTAAAGATCTGAGGAAAAGGTGGTGGGCTGGGATTCAAACATTGTACACTTAGACATCCCATCCAAAATTGAGTGTCACTCAGATATTGCTACAAGATGCACTTTAAGATCTGCTAACTCTGGGGTTGCACCATACAGTCAAACAAGATTTTCTTCATCTGTACTTCTACAATGCCAGTGCATTGAATAGTTGCTGGGTATTTTTTCTTATACTTAGTACCTCCTTGCTTTAATTTAGCCCATTTGAAAAAAGTCACCAAACAAACAGGCATTGCTTCTTATTTTTAGTTTAAAAATCTTTATATTCTTAACCTGCACTGACATAGTGAAAGTTATTTCAATGTTTGCATTACAGTAATACATTTCTGCAAGTGATAAGAAGGCTTTCTTGGTCAAGAACACTTTTTAACAAAAAATACTAACTGTATTTCATGTGGAAATAAAGTTTGACTGAAATAAATCTACCAGGACCTGGCTTTTTCAAAGCTAAACTAAACAAGTTAGGGAGAGCAATAGGAAAATATGAGAAATAGGAAAGCTTGTCGTAAGCTGCCAGTGTGTATGCTAGTAAAGAGTGCATTCCAGTGCCTCATGTTCTTGGCTTCAATTGCAGGTTTCAGCCTGAATTTTTTTTAGTTGTTAATATAGAATTCTCATTACATCAATTTGTCCACCTTCAAAAACTAAGTTGAGTGCAAGAAAATTTTATAATCTGTTAGTTTTCCTGGAATATGGTGAGCAAGCTTGTTGAGCAGTCTACTTCAAGATGCTTTGGATTTGGAAAACAGTGCTGCAGCATTTCTGTCCTAAACAAGATTTTCAGATTTTGAAGCCAATGATGTACTTTGTACACTCACATGAGATACACTGATGAGAGAAATATGTTGTCCTTGAGCTGTTTTCTTCTGATGAAGCATAGTGCTTCTCTGCAGTATTAAGTTGTGCTGCGTATCTTTAGGACAAAAAGAGCTTTGTAGTTTTCACACTGCATAACACTAAAGGTATCATAATTGGTATTTAAATGTCTTTTAACATGTTCATATTTGGTGTATCACAGACATTAAATTTGAGCTTTCGAACTTTTGCCATTTTCAGTACATATTGAAATCCTTCCTCTGTTTGATGAATGTAACATACTTTAACAGATATTTTACCTGTTGTCTTTGAGGAGTTACTTAACTTTGAGGTATATGAGCAGTGGTGGATTTGATGTTTAGTTCTTAAACTTGCATAGAAGTGGGCATGTGGAAGTGAACAAATTCATCTAAGAAAGCTGAAATATGTTTCAGTTTCCTCAGTAAATCAGTCCAGGATTATTAAGTCAGCCTAAGAATAGAACTTCTATCAGCTAAACTTTCCACTGGGATTTGTGATTGGAGTGCATATAATAACTCATTACTGATCAATGCACAAGAGATGCTCTGTTGTAATATGTATTCATGGGAAGTATCTGTACTCATTTTCCATTTTCCATTTTTGTAAATAAAAATCCCATTAATTATTAACAAAAAATTGAGTCAACCTTGAAACTCCCTGGATCACGGTGCATCAATCAAACAGAAGCAATGATCTTTCTGGGATATTTTTATTTTTTTCAAAATAGGTTTCCAATTCATATTACTTATTTCTTCGTTGTTGGCAAATTGCATTTTCAACAGTTTAAGGAAAGAAGAAATACAGTGGTCTAACCAATATTATTTGTTGAACTAAATTAATCCTTAAAGCAAGTTAATAAGACTATCATCCAGAGCAACAACAAGATAATATAAAAATTACCTGAGTGCCACTACAGTTACTTTTGATAAAAAATTTCAGATTTCTTCATCACAATTGGAGTCTACCTAAAAGTTAAATTTCTAGTACAATAGCAATAATTGCAGCTCGAACTTGGGGCAGAGGTCTATTAGTTTAAAGAAAAAGTGTTTATAGGTTTTTCTTGTTAGTTTTTAGAAATAGTTTCATTTGTGCTCATTCCTTTGATACTTTTGAATATGAAGAGAAATATAGAAATAAATTGTTTCAGACAAACAGTGGTGCTAGAAATGAGATTGTGTTTTATCTTCTGAGTCACTTTTTAAAACCTACTCTGATAATAGTCTTTCTCCCTGTGTTAAAAAAGAGAGAAAATAAAACACTTACTTTGCAGAAAGAAATCAGTGAAGTATCTACATTTTTTACTTTTTCCCTACATACTGGATGCTATCAAAAAATGTGGCAGCTGACATCTTAGTCAAACTGATTCTTGGAGTCTTGAAGTATACTAATTTCTTGGGATGGGTATTCGTGTTAGCATGACTCACCTGAAGGATTGTTTATAGCCATTATTCTGAGTGGAGTTTGCATTTGATAAACTCATAAGCATTACCAAAAAAAAGTAGCAAGCCTGTGATGTTTTCAAAGGTTTAACAACTCACAGCAGCTTCCTGACTTTAATGCGTGGCCCAACAGGAAAAAGCAGCTTGAAGTTCTCTGGTTTGTTTGGGATAAAAGTTTTGAAGAGTGCTTCTGAAACCCTTTATTTACATGTTTTATTTTCTGATACAGTATTTTCAGTTAATTCAGATTCAGCTCAACTCTGTGTGTTTGGGATAATTAAATTACTGTTTCCTCTTATCTTGGCTCACCATGCAGACTATAGTCCACCCCTGTAGCTGCTTTTACTCCATTGCTATAGCAGCTCAGTTATTTAGGGATAAATCTTTTCTTCTCCCCATCAGTTGTTGTGAAAGAAATGTAAGCCACCTGTGAAAAAAATTTACATATTTGGATTGACTTCTTGTGTTTGCTTGTCTGGCTGTATTCCAGGTATTTTTATGTCTGTGTAAGGGAAAGAGCAAATAAAGGTATTTCAGCTGTTCCTAGTTATTAAAATCGACCTGGATCTACCACAGACTGGGAGGAAGGGGAGTGGAAGGATGAAGAAAACCAGGTTCTTATGTATCAAAGTGAAAAGTGAAAGGGGAGGGGTGTGAAGGGCGGCTGAACGGGTGCGTGAGCCCGAGCCTGCTGTGCTGGGAGCATCAGCCACCGCATCGTCCGGGCAACCCAGGTTGCCATGGCAATGGCGGCAGCGACCATGGGATGAGCACAGCTCCCACTGCCCTGCACTGCAGATGCCAGATGAGGGCTAGAGACTTCCCAAACCTTGTTCTGGCAAAATGCCTTTGTTCCCAGCTGAAGGGAGGACCAAACGAAGCTGCTGCTGGGTTTACAAAGTTGCACATTCAGCAAAACTTTACAGTCATGAGCGTTTTTTTCTGGCAGTTGGTGAAAAGAAGTACGGCTCAGAAGGTGGATATGGAAAACAAACACTGGTTCTACTCCAGGGAAGCTTGCCATGATGCAATTTTTTTTAAATTTATTTAGGAATACAGGTGACTACTAATAGCACAGGCACTCTAATTGCCTCCCAGAAAAACAACATAAAACTGATATTGTCCCTCTTATTTCTTATCAAGAGGTCACTGCATAACAATGCACTTTGATTCTAGTAGCACACTTCATTTTTCCTGCACAAGTGAGCATTATCTGTAGTTTCAAATGTGAGTTGTACTTACCTCTAAATGGGGATATTAAGCCACGTGCCTTTGCATACCAGAAAAGAATCCTTAAAATAGCCAATTACTTTCAACCTTAAAAATTTAATCAAAGAAGGACATCTTATGTGTTTGTTTCTAGACCATTAAAATTGCTCACAGTTAAACTAGCTGCAGTATTTTTAGATGACCAAGATTTGTATTACCATTGTACCATATCAACTAACTTAAAAGTCAGAATGTTCGTTTTTCTGCCTTTTATTTCCTGTCTGTGTACACATACCTATTTAAAACATCCAATCCTATCACTTGATTATTTCCCTCAACTCCAGGAAAACATACGAAACTGACTGTTAAATTAGGGTTTTGTTGGGCTTAGGTTTGGGAATATGGGAGGCAGGGTGGGGTGTTTGCTTGTTTGGTTGGGATTTTTTGGTTTTTTTTTATGTGCTGGGGAGGAGGGGGGAGTATTGTTGTTAAAGCTGTAATGTGATACCCAGCAAGATTTAGTAGAAATCCGAGGCTGAAAATAAATGTGGTAACTTCCATAAGTGAGTCTGTCACTGAACAGCAGGCTGACTGCCATCAAGAAACACTTCTGACACAGTAGATGTATTTTGGGAAAGGGGGGAGTAATGGAATGGGTTATTTGGTGGGGAGTCTGAGAACATATTGCCTGAGAGAAATGTCTGGGGCAGAGCTGTGATACCTACCCTTTAAATTTTTTTTCTGTTGCTAAGGCGTAGAGAAAAAATAAATTTTACCCCAAATGTACATTTTTCTGCATTGTATTGAAAACTGAAGTTTCTTTCCATTTGGCATGAAATATTTGCTTTTCTGAGAGAAAGAAAGAAAAGCAATTGAGAAAGAAGGAGATGGATGTTACTGCCTTTCCTCAACACCCAGATTACTTCATCATTTAGCCAGGAGATGAGAACACAGATTCAGTTTTGTTCCTTTGTGTGAGAATGTTTGTGAATTTTCTAGAAATAAACAAGTCACCTACTCACCAAGCTTAGCTGCTCTTTCCCAATTGCTGCATGCTCTGAATATCTATGAGTAGTGGTACAGTTCCAGTGGATTCAGTCTGACTTAAATCTCAGTGAGAAATGGGTTTTACAGAGTTAATCAAGACATCCAGACACTGCATTGGATCAGCAGCTTACTTTTTAGGTGAAGTTTCAAGGTTTATGGCCTCAGTTACTACAGTTTAGATAACCCTTAGGTCAGGGTATAAAATCTAAGAAGATACAGATTGATCTATGCGCCTTTTGTGTGAGGTACAGGATTTTCTCTGTGGATGATGTGCTAGTAGAATCAAAAGAAAACATGCCTGCAGCCTTTCTTTTCACATCTTTTATACAACCCTTCTTTTTGTAATAACCTGTGAAAACATGCCACAAGAAGTGACAATTTTTTTTAATCTGCCTTTGGAGAAACAGAATCCCAGGGTGCCCTCCCTGAATACCTTGGGAATAAAAGCTACTGTGTTTGGCATAATTCTCAAGATCATAGGACCAATACTATTTCTTCATGCTTTTTTTCTCCCCATTTTCCTTTCTTTTCTTTTGGAGGTTCATATTTTGCAACAGGATTAAAATTATCACAATGACTTCTGAAAAAAATTGCTGTTCTAATTTCACTTCATAGTTTTCCAGATCATCTCCCTCACTGCCCTTTTCTGGGGGTCTTTACGGGAGAAATTGTTTTAAAAGGATGATGAATCAATTTAGGCAGAAGCAAGATAAATTCTCCTAAACTTCAGGGAAACAAACGTCTCTTGTATATTTCTGTCAAATGATCATCAATATGTATTAAGGTCTGGTGTGCAAGTACTAACTAGTCGTTTCCTGGACATTTTATCTATTTCTATTTTTTTTCATATTTTTTTTTCTATTAGTTATGGCTAAGATATGCATTGAAGAGCACAGTATGTTTGTCACGTCCCTACCATTTTTTCCTACACTAACAGAAGGATATAAAATATCATTTAGGTTAGTGTTTCATCCCAAATGAACATGTCTTTCCTGGTCTGTAGAGAACATTTTATGAGAACGTTAATTCATTCTTTCTTGGGTTTTACATTGCTATGTTAGCATCTTCCATCACCTCAATAACCACTCATTTCTCTTAAATGCGTTTCTAGGGTTTGATACATCTATCATAGTGATACATTAAAAAATCCCAAAAAACAACAGCCAAAAAACCCAACAACAAAAACCTCCTATCCTACTCTTTTGGACTTGCTGCATGTTAAAGACTGAAGTAATTGGTTGGCAATGGTAAGATAACATTGTAGGCATAAGTGTTCATTGGATGGCAGGTGAAATTTTTTAATTTTCCATAATGTAAGAGAGAAGCTTCTTGTTTAATTCACCTGTGACTTTCCAGATTTCAGTGTCATTTCTTCCCTTAAAACCAGCAGGTTCTTTGATACCTTGGTCATCTTGTTGAGTAGAAAGTATCCAAGAAGGCTGTTGGTAGATATAATTTGCCCTAAGTATCCATGGAAGGAAAACCCAGAAAGACAAGTTCTGTGGAAACTGCTTATAATCTCGTAACCTTGATATAAATACTAATGGAAGATCCCAAAGATATTAATTTAAAACAAAAAACAAACAAACAGAAAAACCAACCAAACAAAAAAAAAACCCAAAAAACCAAAACAAAAAAAGGGTGGCAGAACACTCTGGAGGAGCATCAGAAAGGGAGTTTCAGCCAGCTGATTTGTGTAGCTGTGGTTGGTGTGGGTGTTGTTGGTTTGCTTTTTTAGTAGAGCTGGGTGTCCCAAAAACTGCCAGGAAACAGTCTGAGGGGGTTTTCATGTTCTTTCATGAATCCTTTACACTTTAGCTTAAGGAATCCTGGGAATGTCTTGCGACAGTGTGAGGTTTTTTTACAGAAGAAAAAGTGGAAGTTTTACAGAAGGAAAATTATAGGTGGATCAATTAATATTCTCCCCTAGAATACTAGTGTACTAGTACTAGAGAAGTACATATTTTAGTGTTCTGTTCTGTAAGACATAGGTGCTAATGGAACTATTTTCTGATCTAAGTATATAATATTAATCCTATGGATCAGAAATAAATTTCCTAAGTGATTTAAATAAGGATTTATTTTAGTCAATGCAAGTATTACCAATTCAAATAATAACACTGCTATTAAGTTCCACTACAGCATTGTTACTGAAGTGGAAATGTAACATGTTTTTTAACACAAAACATAGATATAAACCATTAAAAGAGCATTCCCCTGCAAAAACATCTGAACATTGTGGTTTACTGGAAAACTGCGTGTGACAGACCTTTATTTGTTTAGCATACACTGTAATCTGGTACATATCATGGTTTAGAGCTTCACACATACCATAGAGCTGAACCATTCACCAACTGCTTTAAGCAAAGGAAGATTGCGATTCATTTTGTCATTCAGTTCTTTTCATATCAGCCTTGGAAACTGAGATGTGAAGCAGATCCATGTGTTAAGATATGTAGCATCTCTGTTGCCACACAATTCATTGTACCACTTAGTATACCAGTAAATTCTGTAATATAATACAAACTTATAGTTGTAACAATTGATGATGTTTTAAAATACTAAAATAATTCTAGAATATTATAATTATTCTTTTTCATCTTTGTAGAACATTGAAGATTTTTTTCTTTTTTAGTATTGACATCCTAGCTGAGCATGGTAAGAAGAATACAGAGTTCATTTATCATCTCATGCTTGGAAAGTCTGAGTTTTATTTAAATGATTCACTGTTCAACTTCCAGATATAATTACTGTATGGCCGTAATAACAGGTCAAAAGAGCAATTGCTTTTTGGATCAGATTATAGTATTACCTAATAAAGAGAAAATTCCCAGCAAAGCTAGGTGTCAATAAATTGTTAAGATTACAGAGCATGAGTCTCTTCGTTCCTCCTCCCATCTTTAAAAATGATTGACACTTCATATTTTCTAAGTGTTGTTCTGGTGCCAGTGTATAGGAGATTCTAAATGAAACCAGTTTTATACATTAACCTTCCTGAATAGTTTATGTGTTAAAAATTATAACAGTAAAGTGAAACCAGATGGACTGAGTAGAGTTGACAGCACCTTTCTGAGTGATGAAATTGCTATTGATTTATGACAAATGCCAGTAAAAGCAGTCAGGGACTGTTTTGTTGCTGTCAGATGAGAACTGAAAGTAGGCAGGTTTTGTTATCAATCATTTGTTGTCAGTGTAAGACAGTGGCAGGCTGCTATAATTGATTTGATAGCTCTGTCTGACTTGAGCTCCAGTGGCTACCACAGACTGTGGCAATGCAGAAGTGCAGAGAATTGACATGAAAAGAAGTGACATGACTCCTCAGAGGCCAAGTTGTATGATTTAAAGGTGTATGTTTGTCAAAACATTTTATAAATCAGAATTTTCAGACTTAGGGGCAATTTATTGATAGCATGCAGTTTTGAGGTTAGTCTGGAAATGGGCTTATTTTATATTGTGGCATTAAATTTAATAGATGTTTTATGACCTAAAAGGATTTGCATGGGTAAAGAGACTTCTTTTTTCTCTTTTCTTTGTCTTGAACAGCTTACATGGTTTCATTCAGTTTGGTCTTTTGATGAAACTTTTCCCCTGATATGGTATCTGTCCCAGTTATGCCTAGTGTGATTGTAGAGTATCACTATGACACTTTGATCCTCTGTAGTAGGCTGGGTTTTGCGTTTTAAAGAAATAAAATAATGATGGCTACTAAAGCCTGATTAGGACTATTGAATAAAGCTTTGGGGACTTAATTCTGAGGTAACCCCAAATTAATCTGTAATGTAATGTCCAGGAAACCTTACTTTTTTCTCTGTGATTTTTTGATTTCTGAACAGTTTCAAGTTTGGTTCCAGCTGAGTTAATTAACAAAAAAAGATTGTCGTCTTTGCCATTTCCTACAAGGGTATGGAATATAGAATTAGAAAGCACACAGCTTATGTTAAGAAATATGAAGTCATGGATACATTCTGCCTCTTCCTTATTTTAAGCATTAATTATGCCAATTAGATACAAACTTTATTCCCAAACAAAACTCTGTAATGATACTTATTTTATGTATACGAGAACTTGAGAGATAAGAAAGCATCATGTACTTTATATAAGCAGAGGATTCATGAGCTAGGAAGGACTTGGACAGTTAAGTAAGTGTAAAGATCATGCTTATTTTTGATTCCACTGTTGTGCATCTGTAAATAAAGTCAGTAATTCTCTGTCTGGATTGAGGAAAGTATTTTTGCAAATAAAAAGTGAGATATTGATGCCCTCCACCAGTGTTCAAAAATAATTAATTCAACTAGAGTTAATGTAGAACAGGGCTGCTAGGTTAATGCAGACAAACAGACTATTTAAAATTAGGTGATTGAAACAGTGTGGCTTGTTTAGTATAATCAAAGGAAGACAAGAAGAAAGTGTATGTGTACATGAGGGTGTGTGTGTGTGTAAAATACACACAGATCTGTATTACATGCAATGTAAATATACAGTTATGTACAATATGTTGTATATGTTTGGAAGGGTAAATGTTGGAGAAGAAATGTTAACAGCATAAACACAAGAACAAATGGAGATTAGTAACAAGTGCAGTTTTGAAAATAGCATTCTATGAGGATGAGTAGTTGGTCCCATTTACATTGGGACATTTTAAAATTTCATCTATTAATCAGCAAGTCAAAGTATATTAGCATCATCATTGAAAATAATTAAGGAATTGGAATCTCTTGTCTTATACCCTATATTTTAGCTGTGACTTTCTCCACACTAATTTGTATTCTTCCCAGTCAATTCCTGTTTGCTTAAAAGGCTTATCTCTTTTAGATAAAATGCTCTCTCAAAAAGAGATGTTAATCGGTTGTGTTTATATTACAAAAAAAAAAGGTAAGATTTTTACACTCCAAATGTCAAGTATAGCTAGATTTTTAAAATATATATAACTTTCCTGTTATTTTTCAATTTTTTTATCATCCCTATAGTCTAAGAAAAGAAAAAGCTGTTGATTTCATTTATGCTGATGGATATTAATTGCAGAGTAATATTATAGATAGCAAGATATGAAGAAAGCGAAGACAACTGCTGGATATAAAGAGAGATCATATTTCATACTGTTTCTAAAACAGTTTCCAGTTTAAAGAGAGTATCAGGTGGGTAAGACATGGAAAGCTACTTCAAGTACATGGGTGTTTTGATAAAACACTTAAAGGTTAGATTTAAAAACAACACAAAAGGAGTATTAAATTCTGCAAGGAACCTGAAGAGACTAAGAAAATTGAAACGACTAGGATTAATGATGTAGGTAAAGTCAGAAATATGGGAATAATCTTGAAGCCCTTCAGTTTCTACAACTGGAAAAAGTTGTAGTGAGTTCATTGTTCCAACTCCTAAATGTTACTCTAGGAAGTGATACCCAAAAACTGTGAGAAGAAATTTTCTGAGGAACTTGGATCTAAATGCACTGCACTTTATATAATATGTTTATCATTTTAAATTTTACCTAGATGCATTCACCAAAAGGCATCAGAACAAAGGTGTAATACACTCCTGAAGATTACTGAGCAAATGCATTAAATGTAGAAATACTGACTAAAAATCCTACACAACTGTGACATAGAAAATTATGCATTTGATTGTTCTACTTTTATGCTATATTTATATTCAAGAGTAACACTGTAAATCCAGTCAATTTGAGCTGTAAAATACCCTGAAAGATCTGTTCCACTACAGGTCTGAAAATTGCAGAAGATGATCTGGGTTAATTAGCTGCAACCTTTGAGACACCATTCTAACATGCTGAAGTTCACGGGTTTTGACATAAGAGGAGTACTGAAATATCAAAACTGCTTCTGTCAAAGGTGATTGTGCTTAATGATGTATCTCAACCAGTGGTGCCTCTGCATCCATGTCTCACTATTTATCTGCCTCACTTCATCATTAATGCTGATCTCTACTCTTGTTTCCACAATACAGTGCATTTCTGTATCCCATGATTTCTTTAGTACACTAAGTTCCCCAGTTGTGTGGACTGCTTGCTCATTACAGAGCTGGCACTGCACTGAGGAACCTAGCTGAGACTCAGAGTTAAAAGTGGCTGCTCTGCACTCTTGGTATGCTCATTACACTATTGGTTTCTAACCTTCACCTCTTGCCTCCCCCTGAAAAAGTATCTGAAAAAATCATTTCAGTTATTAAACTTGTATTTCTCTCCACCAGTACTTTGCAATTTTTGTTTTCTATGTGCTGCTTTAGTCTCCTGTGTCCTCTTAACAAAATTTAAAACAATTCACTAGAATGTAACAAAAGTACTCTAGCCTCTAATGTTAAGGGTAAAAATTCTCGACATTTCTTATCTTTCCTTAGATACTGTGAGCCCTTTCTTTTTTTAAGTACTACTAGGTGATGTGAGCCACATAATAATAATAATAATCTTTTCCAAAACCATTATTTGTATTAAATAGATATGAAACCATTTTAAGGTAAAATTTACTTTTACATGTCCTGTAAACTATATTTTAGCTTAGTTACAGATGGATAGAATGAGTAGCTTGTTTCCATAAGTGTAATTTCATTACTTGGGAAGCTTGTTATGAAGCTAATATATAGCTACTGTTTTTTCTTAAGTGTACTAATTCAGAAACTCTCCTTCTGGTCAACTGGATTAGACCATTAACATTTCAGAGAGCATTTCATTAACATTTACATACTATCTCATCAGACTGTTCTTCAACTTGATATAGAATGAGACCAAATCACCTCTAAGATTTCCCAAGGTGCTTCTTGCCTCTGAAGCTTGTGTGTCAAAAGCCCTTAGGAACTTGCATGTTTTTCAGCTAGAATGTAATGATGGGACTGCAATTCAGACAGAGCTTTGAAGGAAGTGTACCAAAAGACACTAAATGCTCCCTTATTTATCTTCCCATTGTAGAAGAATATAAAAAGAATAAAATAATTATGTATTTGGTGAAAAATCAAAACTAGTGGGTGAGCTGGATGACCTGAAAAACTTCAGAATCCATTTGTATCCTGCCCTCAGTGTCCTCTGAAAAAAAGTTCATCTACTTCATCCCCTTCTATTCTGCATTAAGAAACTTGGCTGAAGTTGAGTATGATTACCTCCTCAAACAAGAAGCAAATTGCCCCATTTTCAGAAACTTGAAATTCAGGTGCCTTGCATTCGTCAGGCAATTGTAAACAGCCAACCTTTCCCCCGCGGCTGTGGTCTTTTCACAAAACAGCTGTTACTGCACCTATGCAGTGTACAGTGAAAAAACAAACTTTACGGCTATTTTCCATATAATCCTGTTACCTAGGAATAAGTAAAGATAAATAGAATCACTTCAAGGTATCCAAATCTTAACTGGTGTTTTGGTGAGTAGAGGAGCAAAGAAAGCTTTCAGTGTTTGCCTCTGCAATGTTGTCAATGAATCTGTAGGTTAAATTTTCTTTCTTTCTTATAAATTATTTTTATTGTCAGTGTTTCTTTATTTTCTTAATTTTATTCCCTCTTTTCCTAACTTGAAGGGTAAATCCAGATTATACTGCAGTAGATTATATATTTATAGCTTAATATTTTGTATTTGGAGTTTTCAGGGGATACACTTTAGCTTGAAATTTTAATTGCATGCATTTATACTTATGCCATTTCTACTTTTGTGGCTTCATTATTATAATTTTCATGGGTTTCTGTCCATTATTGCTTTGCTAAAGTCCAATGCAAAAGAGGAAATGGGTAAGTTAACCGAGGTAAATAATGCAGAATATTCTCTTATAGATGAGAATTATTCCTTTATTTTATTTCTTTGAATTGCAGTTGGGCAAATGTGATTTTTAAGTTGGCTGTGTCCTTTTTCTAAAGCTCTTGAAAAAATTTAATCAGATACTGATGGCTAGCTAAATCTTACTGAGATATGAAACAATCTCCATCATTCTTTATCTTCCTAAAAATCTTCCAGTTTTCCCTTCTACCATTTTTTTCTATTTTCCCAAAAGAACGGGAGAATATAAACAATGACTCTCCATTCTTAAACTGTTATTTAAGATTCTGTGTTCTGAAATTTTGCAAGCCTTAAAATGCCAACATGGTGATCACCTATCACAGGAGGTTTACACTAAGACATTTCACCAGGCCAGTGGACTTTCCTCATCTGCCTTTGTGTGCATGTACACATACATTTTTGTGTTATATCTATGTCTTAAAATCTGCCCTTGCCATGCCAAATTGTCTCTAATCTGAGATACCTGTGAGTTAACGCTTCAAGTATTTGACTGTACAATTCATTATCTGCTTCTGCATCAGTTTCAGTGCATTAACGTAAAGCATGTCTGAGTGAAGATATATTCCAAATGAAAAGAAACAGCTTTAGAAAAGTATTGTAGGTTGTGGTACCAAGCACTGCTATGAAATAATATACTGTGTATTTGTGTGTTGCTAGAAAAGTGTCTGAATGTACTGTATGGATAGTGAAAAAAGAGGGAAGGGCTGTTTCTTAGTGATCTAGTGCTCAGGCACCTGATCTATGGAGACTTCACAGTTAACAGTCTTAGTTGAGGGGTGAAACCTATCAGAAAGGGATGATAATGATTCCCAATAATCCTGTTGGAAATTCTGAGGAGTTAAAAAAATAATCTGTCATTTTTGATTGAGACTGGTAATTTTAATTTAGGATGGCTAATCCTAAACTGTGGATCAGTCATAGACATGTAAAAAACAACTGTTTGAGAAACTATACATTAAAGTATTGGGAATGGAAGTGAATACATTGTCTGGTCTGTGGATTTAAATGTCTGGATGTTTAATTAATGAAACAAGTGGTTAAATATAGTACTTAGAAGGAGATTCAGGAGCCAGAAGGAAAACTGCAGGGATAAAAGGGGGAGGTGTTATTGCCTCTAATATGCATGACTGGCACAGTAGTAATTTTGTACTTCATTTTTGCATATAAATATATTTTAAGCTTGTTGTGATAGAAATTCTCATAGTTTTAATTAGTCTCCTTGTTTTTTTAAATTCATTCAGACTTCTAATGTGAATATAGCAACCATTTCCGAATGAAATCAGGGGTTTTTTTTAATATGTAACTCAAGCTGTAGTATTTATAAAGACTTAGAGTATCACTGTCTCTTCTACAATTGAAAATGTAGACTGCTTTGACGGTAAGGCTTAAGGAAAGCTTCCCCTGGGACACTGCAGTCCAAGTCTGTTCTTATGTCCTTGTTTTATATCTGTTCAACTTCTCAGAAAATGAGTTTTAACTAAGAGTTATTTGATTATTTTTGAGATATAAGTAAATCTAGAGTTTTATCTTTTAACTCTATTTATTACCGCTGTGGAATTTCTGTTAATGGATGTCAGAAATGTGTTTACTTTAAAAATCTGGTTCACAGATGTAATTTAACTGTTAGCACATGATTTAGTACATCTTCTCATTGATACTACAACAAGAATGACATGAAGTTTCATGTTCTGTGTGACAGATGAGCTGCAGAGGGATTTTTCAACAAATCCATATATATCTTATTAGTGTTCTTGCTGTACTCGTTGATTTTGTTACCTTGATTTTGAATAAAATAGCATATGGTTATATTACTCAGGAGAACTAATAAAATCACTTTTTCAAATGGCAGATAGCTCTCGTTCCTTTCACTACATTTAGGAATCATAAAACTTAATGGATAGTTAAGAGTTTATTTAATCTATTTCCCTTTCAAGGATAGGGAGTTCAAGGATACAGATGCCATTCTCAATGGAGCTCTTTACAAAAAAATTAGATGACCACACCCATTCTGGACAAAAAGAGCAGCATCTTTTTTTCTTTTTTGCGTATTTGTTTCATTTTTGTTTCCTTATATATATGCAGGAAAAAAAAACTACTGAATGGATTGTCTTACTGCAGAGTAAGACAGCACTGATCAAGGCAATAAGAGCGTTATGTGGACTTCTGAAGTACTTTTATCATCCATGTTTTCCTTGGTATTTTGTTGTCTGCAGATGTAACAGCGTGATACTTTTTTTCTGACTGTTCTTGTAGATTAGGATTTTCATATATCTAAAAGGGGAAAGTCAACTTATTGCTCGTACTTCAGTGTCTAAAACTGGACAAAAACATGAAGTTGATGAACAGAAGAGCTAAGACATGGTTCATGTTTTTTAAAAGATGATGTTCCTGTTCATACATCCTAGAAACAGGCTGATATTTTGACTTGTGATGAGCAATTCTGTGACACTTCTCTCCTTTGTTATTACTAGAATCATACACATTCTTTCAGTTTTCTTAAATCAAATCTCTTTTTAAAAATTCATCAAGTGTAGCTGCAATTTGCATTGAGGCTATTTTACCTAATGCCCTGGGTTTGATTTTGTCTGAATTGGGTTTTTGGGGGAGTTTCTTATAAAAAAGTCAGAGTCAGCTGTGCATTAGTGCTCTGTCACATACATTAATTATCTTCAAAATGCAAATGTAGTGAATACTGAAGTAGAAGAAGTCATTAAACATTTTGGCTTTGGTGGTCTCATCCACTCAAAGCTTTTTCTTCCTTTTTGAGTAATGAACCAAGTCTTTATTTGGTCTCCTCCTTATCAGTATACTCATAGAGTTGATTTTTTTTTCCTTTGCTGGTTGTATCTCATTCTGAGTACTGTTGTTATTATTTTGTCCTTAAGCAATTTTCTATATTCATCCTTACTAATTCTCTCCAAAGACTGTGGTTTCTGCTTTTCTTTTCTGAGTTTCAAGTCATAGAAGTCTTTGTGAATTAATCAAGTTGATTTCTTACTACTTTTTCTGTACTTTCTCTGCATTGAGATAATGAGATTTCGTTAGATTTAGATTGCATTGTTAAAACACACCAATATTTTTGAGTCCACTCTTTCCCAGTATTTCTTGTTGTGGGAACTTTCTTCTGTGCAAAAATAATGTGGGCAGTGTTTACAATAAAGCTAATAAAACCTGGATTTATTTCTCCTGTTTTAAAGCATTACTTTTGAGGATATAAGCTATTTCTAGCATTGATCTGAACTGGAACGTTGATGTTCCAACCTATTCATATTAATTATCAGCAGTAAGTAATAATTTCCCTCTGAAAACTGAGCAAAGTGCTATATCCAATGACTTGAAGATTTATTTTTTCAAAAGGAAAAGATGTTCTTCTCGAGAAAACCAGTTTTTATTTAATTTCTTAGTTACAATCAAAAAAGTAGAATAGATGGGTTGTCTGACACTCAGATTTTTGGAGTATTTCAAAATCCATTTTCTGGTAAGATTTCTGCTTGATAAATTTTCTCATTTCCCATGTCAAGTGACTGAGGTAGTTAGCTGTTCCTACCAATCTGTTTGGCCTTCAACTAGACAAGAATTAAAGGTAGATAGCACACTTAAATTTTATTTTTAATACATCAAATGGGAAAAGTGGCAAAAATTTGCATTTTTGGTGGCATTTGGGAAATGCAGAACATTCCAGATGATTTGACTCTGAGGCCATGTTAGTTAATGATTAATGTGAACACCAAAAATGCTAAGCTCTCCTTGATTCTGACATATAAATGACTGTCTTTGTTATAGAAAATTTAACTTCTTTCTTGAATATAATGAAGAATTGCCCTATCCATATATTTTTTCTTCCTTTGTATACTTATTGTCCTGTGTATTCTAGGACATGTGCAGTCCACTGACAGAAGGAAGTTGTTTGCCAGGGTTTTTTTCCTGAGCTGTTTGTAATCCTCTAATGCTAGAGAATAAATATAGTGGTGTCAAATTGGTCTCACTGTTAGTACAAAGTCCTGTTATGCAATAACTACACAATAATTTCATTAGAGATGAAGATGTAATAGTCTTCATTGAAGTTACCTTATGATAAATGAGCAGTTAACCATCTTCACCCTAATCCCGACCCTAATGTTGACCAGCACTGACACTGTGGTTTTCGTCTTAACTGGTGGTAGCATTCAGGAGAAAGTCTCTAGATTGTATCTTTAAGTTTGTTAGATAAATGTTTCAGATATTTCAAAGAATATAAAAGCAGTTCTGAGATCAAATTCTACCATGGAATTAAGTGGCTATGTTGCCAAAGAGGTTACATAGATGCCACATTTGTGTTGTATGGTTCACAATCTGTTAGGAGGCGAAAGAATCCTCATCAAGGATTGTGATGCCAACATGTAATTGGGAAGAAAAGCAGCCAGATGACAAACTAAATAGACCTAATATCACATCCATCAAATTAGAATTGCTTTCTACTTGCTGAAAGCTAATAGCTGGGCAAACCCTGTATGAGGTGTTTTTCAGAAGCAGCCTGTGTCGAGAGATATTGAATACAACCTGAATTTGAGAAGATTAATATAAAGTTAACTAGACAGAGAGGAATATGTTAAATACAATAAAACTTGTTTGTTCACTGAGAAGATTTTTATATTTGAACAAAAGAAGTTTGCTTTCTTATTTTAGGAAGGTTAATAATGAATTTTCAAAGAACTCTGTTATCTTTTATTTTCCTTTTTGTTGACTCAGCATCATTTATAGACATTTTTTCATGTCTTTGTACTTTTTCCCCTTATAATATGTAAATTTTTTTTTTTGAATCCTTGTAATGTACTTGATAAATCTTTTTTTCTTAGAATAAATTAGTTAAAAGGTTAACTGCCTTTTTGCAACTGAGTTTAGACTGACAGCTGGGGTTTTGCAAAGTCACTGTTCCAAAGTATTGGTTTAGATTATTAACAGAGCTTGGATTGGCATTAATAGTTTTACTAAAGCCTGTTGAGTCAAGAAAAATGGATATAATGTATATTCATGCATAGTATCTGCATGTGTATAAAATGTCTATATATATCATCATTTTTATATGTATGTAATAATAATATATTTGCTAGAATCAGGCATTAATTTTTTAGCCCAAAATTAGGGCTTTCAAGAGTGTTAGTAATGAAAAATATTTTCTATAATAATTGTTGTTCAATGTAGATATGGGTTCTGTTGCTTATATTTTTTCAACTTAAGGGAAAGTTTGATTTCCAAAAACAGTACATTAAAAATTCTTATATTTTTCACTTTTCTACCTAAATCACTCACTAGAATTTATAGGAGGTCAGTTATGTCTGAAATCCATTAACTTTAAACTGACCTGGGTAAAAGAATGTATTTAATAAAAAACTGTTTTACAAAGAATCTCTACCATCAAACAGTATTTCAGATAACGGTGGTTGTCCTCTATTTTTAACGTGCTGAAGTGTTAAAGAAAATGAAATGTTACCAAAATATCTAGAAAGAAGTTGTATATTATGAAAACAATCCTATTAGTGATTAATATTTATCATGCATATTTGTGATTCAGATTTTTCTTAAGCTCATTTTTATCCATATTTACAGTGCTAGTTATTTTTCAAGCAATAATCACATTTTAGGCTTCGAATATCAATTTCTTCTTGTGACAGTTCTACCAGAAGAGAAGCCTAGTTCACAAAGTCTAATTACAGTGAAATTCCACTTCCCTTAGCCTTGTTACTGGCAAGAATTTTGGCCATAGTGGAATTATGCTGGTAGTAAAATTGTTTCAAAAAAGCCTACAGACCCAAAAACTTTCAGATTTGGATTTCAGGTTTTTTAAGGTAAAATCATATATTAAGCATTGCCAGATTATTTTTTAGCCAGTGCAGAAATAGTCTGAGTTATTACAGTGTGAAGTTCTAGCTATTTATTCTTAAGAATGTAAATTACACGGCACAAAGCCATACTTATAATGCCTAATGAAAGCTGTTACACTGCAATCGGAGTGATGCAGAGCAACAGGGCAATTCATTAGGAGAAAAGCAGTTAACAAACAGCTAAAGCATGCCAGTTTGGACCTTTTCCTTTCAAATTCAAAACATATACTCTGCTCTTGGTTTGGTATGCTAAGTAATTATTTCTAAGGTAAAGTAGATAAGGAAAAGTAAGGTTATTCCTGCCTGCTGATTCTTGCTAACTCACAAAATGCAAAGAGAAGGTGTCATTTTTGGCTTTGTTATGAACAGATAAATATGCTTGCCGTGTTACGCTTGTTATACATACTGTACTTGTGATTTGTTACAGTGGGATGTTGATTCAGCACAGTGCATAAGCACATACATAAGCCCCTCCTGACTTCAAGCACCTCTATTTAAATTCCGTGTTCAACTAAACTAGATCAGGGAGTCAGTAAAGTAAATCAGACAATCGGGACTTAACTTGTATGCTTCTAAATTACAGCTTCTGTAATATTAACAATGTGTATCTCAAAAGACACCACTGACATTTGTGACTGATTTTTCTTTCATTTTTCTGTCTTTAAGACACCATTACAAGAAGTAGAAATTATAAAAGCTATATTTCATTTCAATTTCTCTTTTATATAAGCAAGATATGTAGGAAAAAAGGCAATTGTCACAGGTGCTAAATGGTAAACTTTATAGTTTTTAAGACAGGCTTCGTCTGATATTTTATTTTTGAAATAGCGTGAACCCAAAATTAAGACAGATATGAGTACTTAAAAATCACCTTGCTATATTTATTTTAGAAATAGCGTTTTGTACCAAGTAATTTTACCAAATGCTATTGACAAAAGTATGTGTCCTTATGTTTAAACGTTAGCAATATTACATGCTGCAACTTTATTGTGGTTTTAATTGTATTTGCCCATAAATTACCATTTCCTGTATGTTTCAATTGAATAGCATTTCAGGAAATAATTTATTGAAAGATGAACCATTCAGGCAGTAAAACTACAGTTTGCTGGTACAGGAGAAGGAGTTAAAAAAAAAGCATCAGATGACCTGACTGCCATATTCCCATATCTTCTTCTCCAGACAAAACAGGATCTTACACTTACATGATGCAGTTCAAGAAAAAACCCCTTTCATTTTGACAGGTTAGCTGAAAATTCAAAATTCATTTGCAACTACAGTTATTTATAATCATTTTCTGTTTCTGTGATATACAAGTAGGTATATTTATGAAATACATGTCAAACTTCTCTCTAATTATCAAGGCTGTTTTTTGTTAAATGTGCTCAAATTCTGCTCCAGGTGAATTTTATGTATAACACAAAGTATAAAAACTTTATGTATAACATAAAGTTACTCAAAGTATTCTTAATTTCCACAACTTTCAAGTACCTCAGGTTTGTTCCAGTTAAGACAGTTTACCAGTAAGAAGTACCCTGCTTGTGTATGGTAAGGTGGAATTTCTGGAAATCTGGTTCTACAGATTTGTGGTCTACCACATGCATGTCAGTCTGCCAAGAGCAGAGGTGCTTATGCTTTCACAGAAGCAACATTTTCTATTAAGTTGTTCTCACATTCATACTTAAATAAGAAATCCGGACTTCCAGAATCATGCTGAGAGTTGTGAAGCGTTAAATAAACAGCTAATCATAGAATCATAGGATGATTTGGGTTTGAAGGGACCTTCAAGATCATCTGCCATGGGCACAGATGCCCCTCACTAGGATGAGGTTGGTTAGGGCCCCATCCAACCTGGCCTTGAACGTTTCAGGCATGTACATGCACAGTCTCTCTGGACAACCTGTTCATTCTTCACCACCCTCTGAGTAAAGAATTTCTTCCTAACATCTAATCTAAATTTGCTGTCTTTCAGCTTAAAGCCATTGCCCCTTGGCCTGTCACTGTCTGCTAGCATAAAAAGTCCTTTTCTTCATCTTTATAAGCCCCCTTTAGGTACTGGAATGCTCCTTAGGGTCTCCCGTAAGCTTTCTCTTCTCCAGATAGAAAAAGCGCAGCTCTTTCAGCCTGTCTTTATAGGAAAGATGCTCCAGCCCTCTGTTTCTGTTTGATACATTTACTGATTTTCTGTAAATTTTCCAAAATATAGAACTAGCTTTTATAATAAGTTGTGGGGTCTTTGTTCTAGTATACAGTATTTGAAGTAAGCTGGGGCGCTAGATTAGGTTGCTTCTTTGGTTGTGTTTCAGAAATAACTACAAGTTGGGATGAAATGATTCTTAGCAGCATTTGAAAGATGATCACTAATTATTTGAAGAAACATTTTTGTTCCTAAGGGGTTGTATTAGGTATTAAGAAAATAATCTTAGAAAATGGCAGGTATGCAGCAAATTCTCATTTATCTTAGCCCTGGACAAGCAAAATGATCAATTTTCTGTAGAAACCCTTTGTATAATATTTTCTTAAATTTGGTAGGGGAATAAATAACATTTGGACCTTCAGTCAACATAGTTCTTCTAAACAATCAGTGATAGATTGCTTATAAGTGATGACCATACCTAGCACATTTTCAAGCAACTCCAGAAGTAACTTCTTATGACTCTGTAGTCTTTTAAAGTTATCGTCTTTACATCCCAAGCTTTCATTTATGTTGCAGAATCTAGTCAATTTATTCAGTAGCACCTAAATTAAATAGTTTTTCTTCAACTGAGTCAGTAAAAATTCTAGAATTTTAATTCCTAAGCCTTTTTTTCTTTTGAAAATGGCAATAGAAAAACTGCACGTTCAAAAAAAGAAATATGTCATATAGAAAAAAAAAACCCAAAATACTTTGCTCGGTGAGCTTTATTGTTCATGAAGCTTGGTTTATACATTTGTGTTCATTAGTTGATAGGCTGTTTAGGTGAACTTTACTTACTGCTCTGCATAAACTAATCTTGCTGTCCTACACAGAATGGATGGACATTTTTGCTGTTACCTTTGACTACTTAATTCAGCTGATGTGATTAAACGTCACCAAGGTTAAATTATGAAGTTTGAATCTTTAACAGCCTATCCTTTGAAAAATTTTATGATCCGACTTAACAACTGTATCTCACTTTGAAGCTGGATTTAAACCAGATGACCTCTATAGAGGTCTTCGCCAACCTAAGCTTTTTTGTTATCTGAGAGAGCTATATCTCTTTATTAAATTTTGTGAATTAAACACATAAGTAAATTTTGAAGTTACTACATATGCAAATTTCTTGAATATAAAGGACTTATTTCCATCAGGAGCCACGTAGAAGTTCTGATCATTAATTTTTAGTAATATTTTCACATCTATATAAAAAATTAGAAGCTCCTTGAACATAAGAAGTCATTTGTCTCGCGTTCCTCAGATTCAGATTTTAGTGAGGCACCAGACATTTCAGATAAGTGTCAGGAATTTTTAGGGCAGCTATTCTACACTACCTAAGTCCTCTGTACTTGTGCTTCATGTCAGCATCAGCCTTCGTATTTTTGCACCCTCTTTATCAGGGAAACCTGAGGCTTTAAAGGCTTTATTATTTATTTCTGGCTTCGTTTTTAGGCTGATAAACTAAAGTATACATTCTTTGGACTTCTTTATAACTGTGATTTCATTGGTCATGTAACTAAACAACTATCTTTGCATGTCTCCCTAAAATCCCACTGGAAAGTTACTTATTAGGAAATCACCTAATTCTAAATTTTATCTTGTGATGTTTAAGGAGAATCTGTTTACCTTCATGGCAAGCTGAGCAGTTCTGGAAGCAGTACTACTGTGTTTTACCTCCTGAGGATTCACTTGCACAGCTTTAACAGATCACAAATTTGATGGGAAGATTTAGTGACTTTGCCTCATGCTTTGACCACTAAAAGATTTTCGCTAAAGTACATATTGCAGTAGTTACAAGTTTTATCTATAACTTGTTTTCATCATAGCAATAATAGGCATCTCAATAAAGATGGGAAAATGTTTTGCATTGATGGAATTAAGCTTACTGTAAATGCAGTAGCCTACCTTGTCACATTCAAATTGGAAAAACGAAAAAAACACTGTCAAAAATTCAATTTAGCATTACAGAGATTACTGCAGTATAACAACCCTTTATCTGTAGTAGTGTATAAAAGCACTTCTAACAGTGCATCAATTTTCACAGCCATTTAGTAGATTAGAAAGCAATTGTAAACAGAGTAAAACCCACATTAACTCCTGTCAGCAGCCTGCCTTTTTCTCAGTTATGGATTTGTTTGAAATAACAGTGAAGTCTAAAGTGATTGCATCAACATCACAGATTGTAACATAAATATGAATGAACCCACTGTAATGGACTGCATAGTAAAAGATGGCAAGAATTTGTTCCCCCCACCAAAGTAACAGCTGTAAGGGAAGAATAGCTGTAGCATAAGGAAACATGACAAGAAATTACTGCTCCTGTTGTGAAACAATAACTGCACCAAGTGACGGATTTTTAAACTGCCTCTATTTTAGTATTTTAGCAATGCACCCTTAATAAGTGTCTGATATTTCTTTTAACTGAAATCATCTGAAAGTTACATATATATTAAAAAACCCTAAATCAAGTATTTTTAAATGAACAGTTATTAAAACAACATTACTGGGGGTGTTTTTTTGGGTGCACAGAAAGAAAGTAGCCATACACAGGTTTGTTTATTTTGGGAAATTGCCTCTCTTTTAACTGCTTAAAAGCAATAAATGCAGTGAAAATTAGAAGGATACTATTTTTTCCCTCATCATCAGGTAGCACAGTGGTAGTTAGAATAAACTGACCCATGGACAGTGTGGTGAAAGCTGATCTTGAAAGATTTGAAGATTCTTCATACACGACATCATGCAGAGTAGGGTGTGTTTTCCACTTTTTTCATTTCTCCAGAAGATGTCTAATGTCTCTAACAATCACTGGTCACTAGATATTTCTTAACACCTGTTTCTAAAAGGTGTTCTACTGCATATCTTGTTCATTGCTGCTGTCCATTTAGCTATTCCTTATAGACTTAAATAAGGTCTACTATTCAATTGCTTTTGTTAGAAAACTCTGGCCAACAGTGCATTGTGATAAATGTACCACAGCCATAATGCTAGGCACTGTGCTATAAAATAGTGCTTCCCTGAAGTAAAAGGGATGACGGTACTGTATATTTGAGTTCCGATTTATCACACACAGGATATTAAACATTGAGGTCCAAATTTGCAAATGAAGACTAATGAAATGTTTCGTATTTATGGGAGTAAAACCTGTTAGTAAAGTAGCTACAAAGATAAAAATACATTTTCCTCCAAATTGTAAGAATGAGACGTGACAATATCTATCTTCTCTCAGCTGTTGCACTTCATTGTTATTTTGTGAAATATTGTGGCAATTACTCAATGAAACATTTTGTGCAAAGACTTCATTTAAAAAGTCTTTAAATTTTGGCTGAGAAAGTGAGTGGTTTTCCCCATGGAGACTGTATATAGCTTTGATAACCCATGTATAATTGTAGCTTTTAACCTTCAACTTTTTACATTAAGAACAGTTTCAGGAATGGTGATTTCACATTCGTGAATTTTCTGCTTTACTGTGTTATAGCTATTTTTTATATTTAACTTATATTTTTGTAAACATCGCAAGAAAATGTAATTAATGTTTTTGAGAATAAAATATTTAACTAATGCTATATCTAAATTTATATTATTTCATCCAATAAAAAAAATCCCATGCTTTGGTAATAAAAACGGACATTTAATGAAACTTAAAGAGAAGTAATCATCAGAAAAAAAAATAGAAAACATCGAAGAGTTTATTTCATAGTTGTGTGATTTCTTAATTTATATTTTTCGAAAAAAATTCAAATATTTTTTCAACAATTTTTTTCTCCTTTTATTGAAAGTGAATGAGTGATTTCTTAAATTGGACCCAGCATTCTAATGTAACTTCCGGTTGTTAAATGTTCCTATTTAGTGGATTTCATTATTCCAAGTCAAATGAGTGCATAGAATTCAAGTGCTGTTCTGTGCCCTAGACTTACACAATCATAAATTTGATTATCTTGCCTTTTCTTAGCCTTCATTTACCTGCACACTCTTTCTTGGGTGCAGCTGCAAATGTTCTTTCAAAACTCTGTCATCCATCGTAAGTGCTCAATTCTTTCTAAGATGCTTTCTCATGTAATGCAGAGTTACATGTAGACAATGTTTTATATAAATAGATAAAATTAACGGTATCTTGCAGAAATTTTATTATCATTGGCTTACTAATCTGCCTTCTTAAAGAATATTTAAATGCCATTTAAAAGCAAGTGAAACTACAAAGGAAAGCAGTTCGTAAAAAATAGGACTGGTGAAGGTCCCAGGGCTAGACAGCAAGCTATCATCTCATTAGGACCTGTCACAGAATTAAATCCTCAAGAAAGAATAGCATTTGAAACTACTGCATTGTTACTGAACTTCAAGAAGAAGCACAGTCTCCTCCTACTGATGGTCATGTCACCCCTAGAGCAGTCAAGAATCACTGTTCTCTGAACAGCAGAATTGTCTTCCCAAGGCAGGTGAGGACTCCCAGTCCAAGATTTACCAGTCTTTCCTGATGGGGGGTCATGTCAGTGCACCCTCGGCAGCCAGCCAGCTGCCAACAGTGCTGCTCTTACAGGTGTCTGTCTCTCATTTTCTCTGTTTAGCTACTTCAGCCCACTCCACCTCTCCTTCCAAGTTATACCACTTCTGTTTGAAAAAAAAGGTATTTTAAAAATTATTGGTGAGAAATTACTGTTCAAAGCTGGCAGTTCTCAGACAGGTATAGACACATAAAACCGGTAAATAAACTTTATGTTCAGGTGTAGATATATTCTACTTAATTACATGGGATCTCTTTTGCTTGCCTTCACTATCTATTTAAAACTAATCTAAGCTAGGCTCTGTCTCTAATCGAAAGAAGCCAATAGATACCTAAAGTATGTGCTTTTAATTGTGCTCTGAAGATTGCCTTTTTCCCTTGACTAGTCCCTTGACAGTACAATCTCTTTGCCATTATTGTTCTGCAGAGTCAGGCATAATGATTCTGCACCAGGACTACCATGCTCTACAACGATTTCATTATAGTGAAATACAGCACTAGTGGGTATGTAGGATCCATAGATAACATTCCACACTTTGTGTTGCTCTCAGAAATTCTGTATTTGGTGTAATTAGTATGATACAAAACAACCTCAGCCACCCTCAAATAGATTTTCCTATAAATGAGTTATCTTCTAAATTTGAAATATCTTTCAGCTGAATCTTTGTGCATCACAATCCTTCCTATATGCACCAGTGACTATGGAACTGTGCATAATCTGAGGAGGAAAATGGCATTTCTGTTTTAATTCTGATAGGCATAGGTAATTTGGATTAGTTTCTGAATGAATGATGAAATGAATATTAAAATCCATTAAACAATGAAAAGATCAATGAAAATAGTCATTTCAAATGATTGAGTCTCAAGTAACAGCATGTTTTTGTTTCATACCAAAAATACCTTTGTGTGTTGGCATTTTATTATTATTCTTCTAATAAAATACCTTCTACTTTTTTACAATGTTGAAATCTTAATGCTTTTCTTTATTAGTTCCTCAGCTTTATGCTTTATGCAATAGTTCAAATTTAACATAATATTTAGTATGCTGTACAAGTAAGAGACAAATATTCTGGAATATGCACATAAAATAGGATAAGGCCCAATGAAAATGTATTGTTGACTGCTTATTTCGAATGGCAATGAAACTATATGAATTAAATAGGTGCTGTTATGGTTTTTGTCACTGCATACTATTTTTATCCCTTTTTTTTTTTAACTTGGTGCATACTCTGCAAAAGCAGTGTTATGGGTGCTTTGGTTTTTTGGGTTTTCTATTTTTTTAGAGAGAGAGTGTATAAAACATTTTCATGGAAGTCAAATCACTGTTGCTTTAATTCTTTGACCTGCTAATCTATCTTAACAAAAATGTGTATACCCAGAACAAATTTCTAATAATCACAGGATTGCCTTCCCATTTGAAGTATTGTCTCTAAAGACTAGACTTAAACACTTAGTCCTCCACGGATGTGAAATTCTTAAGTTTAGATGTACACAACTAGAATTTTGTAAGCTTTGCATGGCCAGGACTAAATCTAAGCTAATTTCAGTTTAAAGCAGTGATGATTTTCACCTGAAGGGTAGGATTCCATGTACCAATGCAGAAGTAGAAATCATTTCTTTAATAGGCTGATTTTTAAATCTAAAATATGTTTCAAGCTTGTCAGAAACTTGCAAAGCTATACAAAAGTTTGGGTATCACAAATCTGTCAGAGAGAAGAGCCTTAACATCTATAAGAACTGTCTACTACAGGTAAAGGTTAGTGAACATGAAGGATATTTAAAAAGGAAAAAATGGTGATAGGTAATGGCTGAGCAGTATACTTAGTAATGGTGTCTTTCACATCTACAGTTCTTGTCAGCATATTCCATATTAAATAGAGTTGCCCTGCTTATATCCAAACTGTTCATTGTAACAACTGTGGTTTGTTTTAATTATATTCTTCATGTAGCCTGGAAAAGCTTTGCTAAATTTTGCAGCTTCTGTTAAATAAGTGATGAGATATATACTTAATAGTCTATCAGGCCTTAAAATCACCAAATCTGCACCCTGTCCTCCCTTATAGGGGAGGTGTCATCTCAACAATCTCTTGTCTCTGTCCAGACTAGGAAATCCACCTTTTATGCAGACTTTGCTGCAGTCAAAAGAAGTTACTACAAGTAACAGAAGTTACTTTTAGATATCTGCAAGTGTGGGCTCTCTTGAACTGTTTAAAGTATCTACATTAGGGTGAAATGAAGCACAGTTTAAAAGTGCTTGTTTCTCCTCACTGAATGTGAAGTGAGCCTGAGGCAACCAGCGCAAATTCATTTGGTCCACTTAATCTCACACTGGGATCAAGGGCCTTTGGTCAGGCACAAGGACGCACAAGACTTTGCATGCTCTTGTTACAAACGATTTTATATAACACTGAAGAAGAGAGGGTTTTTTCTGTTCCTGCAGTACATATGTATCCATAGTCAATGAGTTATAGCTATTTTATAGTTGTAGTTATAATAAGCCCAGTTAAATCTGTAGTTTATCGTTTAAAATGTAACAGAATATTTCAAAGTATTCGTTACCATGAAAAAAAAAAAAGGAAATGCATCTACACAAATGTAATTGAACTTTTTGCTTTAAGCCATATTCTGTTAGATAACTGAAGAGTTATAAATTTATACATCTGTTTCACTTTATTGAAACTGTTCTGATTTTAAGCTTGATTTCTGGAAAAAAATCGGTTTGCCTAGTAAGCTCAGAAGAAGCAAAGGTTTTTAAGAGAAGTAAGATAAATTATCAGGTGCCATAACTGAATTCTTAGACATAGAGGATATTCTCCCTTCGCACTGCCTTCCCCAAAGTTTTCCTCGGTTATGTATCTGAAATGAAAAATACATAAATAGCTAGCCTATGCTTTTTGCTGCAAAATTTTTACAAATTTTGGAGTCAGGTGAATTGTTATTCTTAACATTTCTGGCTAACATTGAGAATCCAGATAATAATACCAATTATATCTAGTATTATTTTATTACACAAAACCGAAAATCATATTTCTTTTATAGGATGTTGCTTTGAAATCAATAGTAACATGCATCACGTTTGCATTTTAATAAATTTTCCTTAGATCACAGTGAACTGCTGACTATGGTGAGATTTTTCCATAGCATTGTTTTTTTCCTTAGCACTTAAAGCTACTCAGGTGTAGCATTTCTCTGGAAATGAGCACTAATGAAGGTGCTAGGAAAGACTTGAGAATATATCTCCATCATGTTTAGTATGAGTGATTAACTTAACTGATGAGCTAGCAGTGAGTTTACACAATATTGTTGTTCTAGAAAGAAGTGTAATTTTAATAGTTTATGTATATTGTGTTTCCTTTAAGGTGTTTTTATCATATCTTTACAATATGGTGAGAGAAAAAGAATTTTCATTATGAGAACCTCCTGGCGATTGTGCCAGTGTATGACTAAGAGTAACTTACAGGCATTCCAGCCTGAATGAATTTATGCACACATAAAACTGTGTGTGTTCCTTGTGTCCTAAAAAAATCTTTTAAAATTTTTTGAGTGGTCTTAAATTTTTGAAGAGTATCCACAGAACTTCTCCAGGCTGTCTTCTACTTTCTTCTATTACATATGGAATAATGGAGGGGAAAAAGATTTCTGAGCAGTCAATTTCCATCACAGACTAACTTAGATCTGGAAATAAATTGTTTTATCAGTTGGGTTTTTTTTTTTTTTTGTCTACACCAAGTTGGCATCTATAGTCAGTGCAGTTGCAAAGTAGTAAACACCAGGGATTTCACACAATTGGCAAAGCTCACCCCAAAACAAGATTGGCAATAGCTGGTTTACAGGCAATGAAGCATCTGCGCATCCACATTTGAGAAGGAATTGTCGTTGCTTAGATTTGATCACGTATGGGCTTGGAACTAAAGTCTAGGCTTGTAGTGGGGTGCATGCCAACATAAACTGATGCAGTAAACAACTGAACAACAACCTAAACAGGAAAAGATGGAATTGTGTAAAAGTTTGCCTTTAAAGTCTGAAATGTGTCATATGAACAGCTTCTATCAAATTCATATATGCAATGGGCTGAAGTTATTACACTATCTCTGGTTTTACTGGGGATGCCAGGGTTGGCCTTTATGTTCTCCATGGCAGCCCATAAGCTGCTGTGCTTTGTCTTAGTGACTGGTGATGCCACCAGACCAGTGTTTTGGCTGTTGCCGAGCTGTGCTTGCACAGTGTTGTGACTTTCTGCCTGTCCACCTGCAAAACACATGGAGCCAGGAGGCTCAGGGTGGGAAAGAGGCTGGGAGGGGATAAGTGGCACAGCTGACCCAGACTGATGCTTTACCATATGCTCAGCAATAAAATCTCAGGGAAAGGAGGAAAAGTTGTTTTTGAACATGTTCCCTTACAACCTTAAGCATATTTTTAAAGGACTACATTTTTCCCAACTTCCTTCAGAAAGCCCTTTCACAGATTTTATGCTTTTATATGTCATAGTATGAATAATATTTAGTTGAATGCCCAGAGTAACTGAAGAAAGAAAAGCATTCATGCTAATTCAGATAAACTTCAGTGGTCTTTGCTGTAAAGTGTTGTTCTCCGAATTGTTGTGCTCTTCAAGCATTTACATTTAACATGAGGACGTATTTGACCATGCATGCTACAGAGAAATAAGTTCAACATATGTTTTTTTCTTTGTGAGTGACTGAACTTGTGTATTATTATTTTAATTACCCCTCAGGCAATCTTCTGATGTGTGATCAAGTACAGGTCAATGTTCTGAGAGTCCTTCAACATGACAGTTCACTGAATAATTATCCTGTCATCACACCTTGATTCACTGCTACATCGTTTCTTGGACTTTTTCCTCTTTCTCACATTTGCTTAGCAACCAGATCACAAGTCTCATACTTATTATTCAAGTAATCACCCTCTGCAGCACATAGATGCATCAATTAAAGCTTTACAATGAAGTGTATTGTTCTGTGTGGAATCCTCAGGTGTCAGGAATTAAAATTTGATTTTAAATGTTGCAGGCTGCGTTCAAATGGCTCATCTGTGTTTATGTTAAACAAACAAGCATGCTAACAATTCCGAACAAAAGAGGTCAATAGCATTAGGAAATGAATGATAAAATTATATTCTGTTCTTAAAGCACTTAGTCTTTTAGAGATTTACCAATTAAATGCAGCTCTGAAATGTCTGAGTGCCAAACATTTATTTTAGCTCTGTTTTTTCAGATGCAAATCAATTTGATGTCTGCTTTATGTGTTCTTACCTATAGTCTTTGTAAACATTTTCTGGCTAATTTTCCAATTTTTGTAAATTTCACAGCAATTTATTATTAGAATGAAATTCAAGTACCCAGAAGCTGTCAAGATGGTTCAGTGATTTAATGTTGGCATCCTGCAGCTTTGACTGTAATCAGCAGATGCTCTGGCATTACCATAAATGTTTTCTTAACTGTCTCCATCNAAAAAAAAAAAAAAAAGATAGACAATTTTTCCTGTTTGGAGTCTCCTGTTTGTGATTAAATTCGGTTTGGGTTCTTTTGCATAATTAATATACCATGATGATCTCTAACCATTTGTTTTTAATATCACCTTTTGAGCTAAACACATTTGCAAGACTGCTTCATAAGTCAGAACAGATAAAGGCAAAACAAGTCCATGTTTAAGAATCCTCTGTTTCCATGGCTCGGGAGGTTTTACTGCCTTTTACCTTACTTTCTCAGTGAGTATAAAGGGTTCAGGTTTTCAGTCACTCAGTTTTTCATATTCTATGCAATATTTTAAGTTCCTCCATGAGAGGGATATTTTTTTTCTGTACGTGCAAAGGTGTGTTGCATTTTAGATTTTTGGAAATTTAAAAAAAAAACTTTCTACACAATAAGATTAACTTTTATTAGCTGGTGATTACTAAATAGTATTTGAGAACAATTGATTAGGAATAGAAGGAGGAAGTGCTGCAGTTAGCTTCTGTAGTTTTTAACATACCAAAGTGGCTGCTAAGAGTTTAACTGGGCATAATATAGGACATAAAATATGTTCATTGCATGAAAAGTGCATACCATTAGTGATGTTAAACACAGCATTTTGAATTCACAATGACTGGATTAATTACCCATGATAATGTAGCTTGAATTTGTCTTGTGATAATTCAGTTGTATTTGGAAAAGTCAATAAAAGCCATTTTTAAATAATAATTCCTCTTTCAGAGTTGAAATCAGCGTCCCTTTTCAGAGCAGTTTGTCACACTTGCAGAGTACAGTTGTTGGTGTCAAATACACATATGGCTGGATCACGTGCAGAGTAGAAACCTTTTTTTGCGTCCCATCTCCATACATGAACAAGGCCAAATTACAGGCCACCCCAAAGAGAGGGAATAATTAAGTGAAAGCACATAGCATTGATTAGATCATCATATAACAAAAGAGAGAATTGTCAAAGGAATATATTTATGTAATCTTATGGAGTGTGGGAAGGATGAATCACTTTTCCTCTGCCTTTATTTCCCAATATTTAGTTTTGCACAAGGATCTTCTTGAATATGTACTGTTTCCTGCTACACAGCTTCAGTCTGCTCGTTAGCATGCTATCAATTATTTTCTGCAGAGCTTTGTCAGAGGAAAGTAAAGACTATAATAATAATATGAAAGTTACATGAACTAAGATGATTCAGCTTCATTCCATTTCCACATAGTGTATTTATGAAGGCAATCTTGGATTTTAGTTTACACAAGGTAAACTTCACAGTCAGGTCTACTTCTGTCCTCTTAAAAAGCACCCATGCTATAAGGAAGCACATATTAGAATTCAGAGTTCTCATAAATTCTTGTCCAGGTTTGTAAATCATGGCGCTCTTCCTTGTCATGGCATTAACAGCATGTAGTGCTTTCTGTTGCTCTTCTTCCAGAGACCTCTTTTAAAGACACTTAAAATTAGAGGAGCCTGAGGGCCATATGCTATTCTTGCAATGTTTTTGAATTATAGTGAATAACAGCCCACTGTGACTGTGCCCTGTGTGGGCAAGAGCTGCCCCAGAACACTGGTCCTGTGCCTCTTACAGCAATGTGAGGAGACTGTGTTTCTATTCAACTGTTAAAACGAATACCCACCTAATTTACTTTCAGCTCTAGCCTCTCCTCTATGCCGTTCTGAAAGTATTTCCAGGACTCTGTCGATCTCTCTTTAGCTTAGAAGTAGTTTGATTCCTTAGGAGAGAAGAGCAACAGATGATGAAAGACAGATAGTTTTTGTCATTGGTTTGATCTGATATTACAAAGTATTTGTATTTAAACTTAAAGGAGTTCAACCTACCAGTACTCTGATTGCTGATATAAACCTGGCAATGGAAGTTTGGGATAAAAATAAGAAATAAAAATTGTATGGATTTGTAGCAGCAATTGGAATAGCTTGGGAATATCTTGTAAATATTTGCTATCAAGAGTAGTGGATAAGAAGTAATAATAGCGTTAAACTTTTAAGGCAATTACTAGACATAGGTACATGTCCTGATTTAGGGTAAATTTGGGAAGAAACCAAAGCAGCCCCTCCCCCTACCCTTTGGAGGACAAAAATCTCCTTCAAGAAAAGTGGACAAAAGTGTTTATTTATCAAGCAAATTACTCACAAATATGGAAAAATGAATAGTATTAAACAATAAAACCTCTCGCTGTTCTGAAGAGCTGACAAATTCAGAAAGTCCTTATTGTGGGGTGTAGCTTAGCTCATTCAGTCTCTTACCAGTTCCTCCAGTGCTGGAATGCGGCATCCTGGGTCTTGGTGGTCCACAGGCATGAGCTCCCCATGTTTTTCTGGGTTTTTCAGTCCAGAGCAGTTTGGAACAGTTCCAAGAAAAAGAGGAGCCACAGTCTGGGGAACTTCTCTGCCTCAGCTAGCTAAAAAATTAACTAAAAGCAAAGGAGAGCTCTCTCCTGCTGTCCCTGCTGCAGACAACACAGTCCATGAGAGGGAATGCAGGGAAGCAAGTGCAGCTTCTGCACACAAACTGCGCGCTTCTTCTCTCCCCCTGCTTCGCTCTTGGAACCAGCTATGAAGGTGCAGAACTTAATATCTAGCATAAACAGACAATTGGGGATACAAGCATCGTAAATCACCCCAGGACAATACATAAAATCATAGAATGGTTTGCGTCAGAATTAGCCTTAAAGGTCATCTAATTCCAACACCCACGCCATAGGCATGGACACCACCCACTAGATCAGGTTGCTCAGAGCCCCATCTAGCCTGGCCTTGACCCTCTCCAGGGAGGGGGCATGGTTTTTGTGGGGGTTTATGGGTTTTGCTTGTTTGAGGTTTTTTTCAATTTGTATGCTAAATAGTAAATACTGAACAGAAGCAGCAACAACATGTAGAACTGCAGTGAGTAGAATCTCATAAATATAAGGTCAGTCTTTAAGATTTGCTTTGTTGTTTGGATTTGTTGTGGGTTTTCTTTTCCAGAGGTAGGAGGCTTCCTACTGTGTTTTTCCTCAGTGGTTGGTAAAAGAAGACAAAATTGTGTTTCTTTTCCATTTCAGTTATTTTCATCAGCATGTTGCTTATCGTTCTCCATTGCATCTGCTAGTGGCGTTCCTTTGATGGCAGCAGTCTGTGCATATTCCTGAAGTTTTTTTTATCAAAGTGCACCTTGAAAGCAGTATTCATCTATAGGTAGCTGATTTGCAGGCAGGTTTGGAGACTAAATGTGTCTACTGCTTGAAGGCAGTTTAGTATGTGTAATCTACATTAATTATCATCAGCTGAAGAGGGTAGCTTTAGACTATGTACCTCTCTGTATCTTGTCACAGGTCACTTTAGACAGTCATCATTTTTGACTGTTAACTCTAAAGATGATTTGGAATGCAAGCTGTGATATACTTGTGAACAAAATAAAACAAGTAATAAACCACGTTCCAGGAATGTAAAATACTCTAAAATATGTCAACTTCCAGTTTTAGTATTATCATTTCCTGGTTATTTGTTGACTTAAAGAAGAGAAAAAAATGATGCTTGTCCTATTTGTACCTTGAGAGAAATCCTATAAACACCTAGGCTGTGGATTGTTTCTGCCCACTGGGGCCTGAAGACCCCATGGCTCTGGTATTCATGTAGATCAGTATTTACAGTATTACCGCCTGACATAAATAAGAAGATTAATTTAGTAGTTATTAATATTAAAGCTATGACTTATGGTTTATCCATTTTGAAATTAAGAGACTTAAATTTTAATTTTTCAAGAATGTTTCAAATTGTGTGCTCTAAAAATCATTAATGACCACAAAGGAGATTTCTGTTTTGGAAATTTCCATTTTGCCGTTTTCCTAGAAACTGCCAAATGTGACTTCTTTTGGGGAAAAATGCATGAAAAGACACAGGAAATAAACTGTAATTCAATGTGAAATAGGAAGGATGCCAAACTCCTAAGTCTGAAATAGTCATCTTAGAAGACAACTGCAGAGGTTTCTTCTCTCGCTGACCTGGGGTGATTTCTGTCAGCAGGTTGATCCACACTCTTGTTCTCTTATCATCTTGACAGGTACTCAGGACTTTTATTAAAATCCCAGTAAGTGAAAGTTGCATTTCTTCTAAAAAAAGTCATTGTCTTATCAAAGGTGAGACTATATTAGTTTAAACAGAGAAATTGGTTCCAACTCATTGCAATTGCAAAGTGTCTTTCAAAAAGATAGGTAAAAGTTTGAATGGAGTGATCAGCAGGAACTTAAAGTAGTCTTTGAGAAAATATAGGTAGGAAAGGAATAAAAAGAATTTTTAAAGGCTTTACTTTAGGGCCAAATAAAAGGGAGCTGAACCAGCACAATTCCTCTTGTCAAAAACTAGTTTGCTCACAGTTTGTATTTGACTGTCTTTGAAATTTAGTTTCTATAAATTCTCTATTAGTCAGTGTGTGCTGATATACTCACTTCTTGTCTTTGAAATGCACATAAACCCCCTATATTCACTATTTCTGTAGACTGCCTCATCTAAATGGAACTTACTGATAGTGTTTCTTCCTTGTGTTTCACAGTTTAATGCAGCACTCAAGAACAGCAACTATTAAATGAAATGTGCATGGTTCAAAAAAGAAATATTCCAAATATCAATAACACTTTTTCATGTCTCATGAGTTATTGTCTGCTTAAGATTAGTAGAGTTGTGAGCATTTGGTATGAAATACAAAGGCGTAAGAAATTACTTATCAAGCAAAGGTCTTTCGAGTACCAGTCATGGTCCTTTATGTGTTAGGGCTGGAGCTGCAGGTCTGAACTGAAGTAAGTTGTAGCAATACACAGTGTTCCTTTTACCAGGGACATTCTTCAAGCCTACCCTTGTCAGTCAGAGATATTGTTGAAAACCATGAAATCAATAAAAAGTATTTTAAATATTTTCTATTAAACCATCCAGAAAGGAGTTATCCCATATTTTTATGAATGATCTTACGTAATACCAGATGGACCTTCTAATTATAGCAGTCTTTCATATTGTGTCTAAATTCTGGTTCTGAGGGATAGGGCAGGCTTTGAGAAGGATAATGAAGTCTTGTTATGTTCTCACATCAGGGCTAAGGTCTGGGGATGGATTTCAGAATGCCAACTTTGGGCTGTAAAAATAAAAGGAAATTGGATGCCTGAAAAATCTTGGGGCTCGCAGTTGTCTGGTGTCTGGGGGTCTAATAGGGGTTGGTACAGGAAACAAGATTGTCATTTCAAAATTGAGAGGAAAACATTAATTATTTTTTTTCTTGGCATTTCTGATAGTAAGAAGCCAAGAGTTTGGAATCTGTTGATTTAGATGAAACATGTGAGGACATATACCTCAATATGCTCACAATGTTCATGATATGTGACCCTTGTCTAAGTACAACTTCACCTGTTCAGGCTGCACTGGGACATGCATGATGATGTGGTCAGAGAAATTTGTGAGAAATGGACAGGACTTCCAGACATAGACTGGGTTGCGTCAAGCATTTCAACCTGTGGGAATGCTAAGCAGCGGTATCCAGAATTAGCACATGGCACTGCTGTCAAAAATACACGTTCTTTTCCCCCGATGTTTTGCTTGGAAACCATGAGCACAGCATCAGCATGGTGTAGCTTTTTTAGAATTTCAGTTCCATGCATCAAGGATGAGGAACCAGAGACAAATTGTTGCACCAAACTGGGGAGCCAGTGGTAAAAGAGTTATGGCTAGGGCTATTACCTTTTCCAAGCTAAAGCGCTTTGGCATGGGGACATTCCTTCAGAGTATTGTTTAGGACATGTCTTAAATGACAAGTCATGACCTAAAATGTAAAAATAATTTGCATTGCCGGTAATGTCAGCATGGGTGGGCTTTAGAAAATGTTGGCATAGACATAGCTTCAGGAATATGATGTAGCATGTGGAGCACAAGTCAGTGAGATCAGAAATATTCCACTGGGTTTTTGAGCATTTTCCCTTGTTAACGTGGTAAGAGATGTAATGAGGTTGTAACTGCAATTGTTCTTTTTATGTTACAGTTTTGTCATGCCCCACATTGAGATGTATGACTGTAATACCAGCATATAATGCCACTCAATGCTGTTCTCCTTATTGTATTTGCAACTTATTTTTCAGTCTACAAGTATTTACATAAAACCAAAATATGTCCTTAGTATCAAGACTTTTACTGAGAAGCTGTGTGATGAAATAAAGCTTTTCAACATCCTTTAAATTATTAAGTATTTATTAGTCGTTTTAAAAAATCTATCTTGACTTTAGTGAGTCTCTTGCAATCATTTTTCTTCTCTATTAAAAGTAATATATAATACTATTGTGTAGGATTTTAAAATCTCCAACTGATCATATTTTGCTTCCCCAAGTTCACAGCAGGCAGGTCTCAGACTACTGATTTTTTTTATTCAGATGCTAGTGCACAGTTTCCTTTTTATGAATATGATGTATCCTTTAATCGGTTATAAGCATACTATTATAAGTTGTTCTGTGTTAGGACATCATTTAAACTGTGGACAGCTATATATATTAAGCACAATTTTCTGTCAGCTGAATTTCCTGAGCATTACTGTTAAAAGTCTTGTATCTAGATGACTGTAACTATTTGGCTCTAGGTTTTGTGAATATGGCTTTGGAATGCTTTTGATTAACGGCAATGTTCAAGCAATTAATATCTGTAAAAACCGAATTTGAATAGGTCTGGAGGACCCACAAAAGTTCAATACTGAACAAGGGAAAGAAAAGATTTAAATATCATGGAATCTGGACACTGAGATTTTTGTAGTATACAGTGTGATCTCAGCCTAACCCATGCCTGGAAGCATTTACAAGCAGAAAAGTCAAAACTTTTTTTTTTTTTTTTTTTTTTATCTGCATAGTGATTGTCATGATATGGGTGAATGACAAATTTCAATTATTGAAAGTGACCAAATAGTAGAAACTTGTCTCAACTACCTCCTGTATATACAGGAAATTAATAAGTTCTGTCTTTATCCAGTGATTTTTAATGTCTGATTTCTTTTTGTCTTGCTACTGCCAGAAGGTGCGCCTTGCTACAGTAGGTGGACAAATAGTGCATCTTCAGAAATGTAAGCTTTCTTCTTAACAAGAATTCATATAGAAGTGACTTTCCATGAGTAGTTTTTGTTTAACTTTCTGAGCATTTAATTATATTCAGTTCCTTAGAAGTGTATTTGGACCAATGCATCTGTGTAAATACATAATTTATTTCAAGTAGGGTTTATTGTCAGAAGCACAAAAAAAATTTATGTATGTCTATGATGTAATGGTTCAAAGCATTTTAGGAAAAATCTGTTAATACCTGTATGGTTTGTGGATTTTCTGTGTGTTCCCTTTTTCTGGAAACATAGGTGGCCAATGTCACTAAGGCATGTCCTGGCTGTTTGGACAGCCATATCAAATACTGTCTTCAGATCAAATTCCTGCTTATGACTGGTTACGGTTTCTTGCTCTCGCGTGTATATATGTGAATTCCAGAACTTCATTACTCTGATGGTTCAAGGTTTTAATGCCTAATAGCAGTAAATTAATGGCTGTTTATTCTTTTACTTACTTTGTCAGTTAATCTTGACTTCTGGCTTTTCTTGTAAGTAAATAACTGTATGCTTTACAGCCTTTATCATACAAAACTAAGGAAGTCCGGTTTTTCCACAGTTGTGGTCAAAGCTGCATACTAACCTGGAGCAGATTGCTGCCATGTGGTTCTGAATTCACAAGCAAGATGCACTGTTTTTTTTTAAACCACTCACCTCAACACTGACAGGTTGAAAATTAAGTTCTTTGGTTTCACCATTGTAGCACAGGATTTGAGGGGGATGAGGTTACAGTCCCAAGTCACAAGGCAGTGGGATGGATGTGGTACCAAATCACCAATGCATGTGAGTTTTGAATCTGTGTGTAAAGCAGTATATGCTTAAGAGTCTGGATTTAACAAAAATTAATTTCTGTTGTCTTAAAATAAAAAACTGAGGAATTAGTGATAATGATTTTACCTTGACAGTGCCTAACTAATTTTACACTTTGATTTAAAGAGAAGTCATCTTTCACTCTGTTAAGAATGCCACAAGCAGTGCATATAACTCAAATAATACAGCAGTTAATTCTTTATGTGCGCAATTACTAAAGTGAAATGTAGGGCTCTAAGTAAATTTGTATGCTTTCTGAGCAAGGCCTAGCAAAGTTCAGTGTTTCTGAATGAAATCCACAACAGCCAATTTGCTAAGCAGGGAACTATCTACCTCCACATCTGCCAATACTGGACTTGTACTTAGGCATAGCAATGCTCTGTGGAGAAGTTCCTCCTTGACTGAAGAACATAAGCAGTAAAGATGCCACCTGATTTAGAAAGCAGCTGAAATAACAAATTTGAGATGATAATACTGGATTTAAATAAAATATTTGTCCAAGTGCTATTTTTTTTTAATTTACTCTAGCTGGTCAATATCATTTGTAACATGGCTGCGTTCTCATTATTGAGGAATGCTGCTAATCAGTAGCATGAGACTTTGTGATTTTTCTAGTGAATCTTGACATTATCGTTGCAAAGGAAATGAAACAAGAACTACTCACATAAACTAAACACTATTTAAGGCACTTTACTAATGCCATTTTTTATTGCTGTAGGACCCTTCAGAGTGAAGGGAAAGACTGGTCATTCGAGTTAAATATTGCACTTATTAGTCCATGCCTAGAAATTCACAATTTCTGTTGTTTTAAAGTGAAAAAAGGCATGGCTGTCTTCAGCTTTACTCTGTTCTATCCCTACACAGCAATTCCACATTGTAGGCAGCAATTTACGGGACATGCTGAAGTGAAAGCCTCAATTAGTTACTGAGTTTCAAAGTGGTAGGAGAGTTTGGATAAATCCCATGAGCTACTGCTATTAATGGCTAGCTTGCAGCAGTTCCCTGCTTAGGCTGCAGTTGTGAATCTCACTCTAAGGCATCTCTACTCTGCCCTGTGTACACTATGAGAAACTGGGGGATTTTACTGCTGGATTTTACTTTCAGGCCTCAGTTCATAGGAGTTGCCCATGTCTGTTACACAGCCGAGTTTTACCACACCTAATTCATCCTCAAGTTTTGGGGTGAAGACTGCTGAAGTGAAAAGTAGTTAAAATCTGTTGGTACATTTGAGAAGCTTACTTACAGTGCCTAATTTTTTTAGACCTTTTAAAAATCCAACAACTGTGCTTCATCTCTGATGATATGACAATGTGTTTTCTTATACTTAAAAGTGTTGATATTTAAACACCAACTATTTTCCTGCTGCCCCTAAATTGAACGTAAACGGAAAGGTCTATGGTGCATCTGCTAGCTTGTATATTGACACAGGTAGCATGCTTTTATCAGCTTGAAAGTATGTGTTTAGAATCAATAAGCATAAACATTTAAGTAGAATGGGATATTTAAGAGTGCACATATAAGGGATATTTTAATTGTATATGACAGGTTTATTGCATGTAATTAGAAAGATATGTTTGTAACCACTCACTGGCCTCCTGTGATTCAGGAGTACTGTGCTGCTGCATATTCAAGGTCAAATTATTTTTCGTATTGTAAAAAAAAATTACATTTTTCAGCTAAGTGTCAAATTTGTCTTGAGAAATTTTAATTAAGTATTGTTTATCTGATTTAGAAGATGATGGAAAGGAGGTATTTATTTTCCTCCACTTCCCAAAAGGTGATTGTACTTACAAAATTTGCTGAGATTGTCCAAGAAAGTGTGTAAAATCCTCATCCATCACCGAGAGCCCCTGGTTAGGGAATGACAGTGCTGTAAATATCTTCAGCAGCTGCCTTTTAATGTACAAGCTGTTTTCGGTAGGAATTTTCAGCACTCACATAAAACACACTGTCATGAGTGACTGCCTGTGCTCCAAAGTCATTACTATTGGGATGATGGAACATCTTTCAGCGAATAACCAAAAAACTTTAAATGTCATGTCAAGTGTGTTGAAGGCATTTTCAAGCCTTGCTCAAGGTTACATGAATATTGAGTAGGCCTGTTTTTAAAAAGTTTGAGATCTATGAGAGAAACCTCTCATATACTGGTTTGGAAAACAGTCATTTGATCTGGAAGGGGGGTAGGGAACAACAGAAAAAGAAATCTGTGTATTAATACATGCCAAACCTGCAAAACTCCTGCCTGGATATTAACTGAGTGCAACTTTGTGTGACAGGCAATGCCAATGATGTTTAGCAAAAAATAGTGAATTATGCAATTTCTTGAAATTACTTAGGTGCCTAAAAGTTTACAAAGGAAAGGTATTACAATGGATAATTCAATTAAAATAGATTTTTAATACAATTTAAAATCTGAACAATAAAAAAATATGTACAAAATGTAATTAACGTGGTAAAACCTTGGAAGACACTGAGAGGTGCTAGGTACCTCTTTGACGCCACTAGGAAAGGAGGATCCTGTCAGGCTATAACGGTGATTTTGTAAGATATATGGATGTTAATCTAATGAAGACATGTAAAGTCTGTATCATTTCCAAGGGACCAAGTCCACTGCTTTTGAAGTGATAATATATTTTGTCTTACCTCCTTGGCAATCATTACTCCTTGTAGTACATCATCTGCATGTAAAATTTGTCTGATCAAGAGGTCTTTTCATATTACAGAATACTGAAACGGAGTGTTTTAATAGTGAAACAAGGTTTGTTTGATTTTTTCCTCTGCAGAGAACCAGAAAGGACAGCCAGAGAAGCTGTGTTCACACCACAGTATCAGTTTAAACTCGACAAGAAGCCCAGTCATCAAAGAAGTTACATATGATGTGGAAACAAGTTCTAAGGTGTTGAATAAGGCTGTTGGGAGAAAGGAAGCCTGTCATGGAGAAGGTGGCAAAGAAAGGAAGATAGATCGTATCGGGTCCCCTTCTAGGGGAGAAGCCATTCCAGAAGTAGAAGCTCTCTTGGCAAGACTGCGAGCACTATAGAATAATCATATAACAGATTAAATAATAGTTAAAAACAATAGCCCACACTACAATTTTAAAGAAAAAATAATTTTCTGGTTTTGACATTACGTGCTTCTGAGTTCCTAACTTCTCTGTGAATGAATGATCTGCTTCTAAACTTTGCTTGCAAGACTATATAAAACAATACTATAGTTTTGCATAACTGCAAGATGGTTTTTTATTATATGTTTTTTACTTAATAAACATATGAAAATCTCAGAAGGAAAGAAACACTAAATTGTTCCAAAGCACAATCCTTTTAGTGGACAGGCTGCTCACCATCTGTTTTGAGTGCTTCTGAAAACAGGAATATCTTTTAAGCATTGTTAAATCACCATGACTGAGAATAGAGTCAACAGAAAAGGTATTGTTATATTTTCTACTGTAATTTCTATAATTACAAGGCTAAAGCACCAAAAATAAATCATTATAGTGTCCTTTACAATTACAGTAATATACAGTATCAACCATATTCCAGTTTGAGCTCATCAAAGAGCACCAAAGCTTGCTGAATTATAGATGTATTTACCAAATGGTAATCCATGGGCAGTAAACAAAAATTTTATGCAAATAATATACTTTATGTGTAATTAATATATCACTGCTATTAGGGTTATTATGATTATTATATCAAAATAATATATACAATTGCTTTGATTGCAAGGTTTTGCAATTGTGTCTTTAGTGGGGGAAAATGTCTTCATAGTTGTTTACCAGTGTAAAATTTAATCTTTTCACATGCGAATTAATATGTTTCTATAAAAGGAACATGTAATGGGGAACATTTTTTCAATTGGTTTTTCACAAACTCATTTTCCAGTGGCCCGTAAAGTCTTACTTGCTGGCACAACAGGAGTCTTGCTAGTGATTGCATCTCTTTTATCCCACTGTCACTGTACAGTGTTGCTTGTTCGCTATCATATTTATTAATTGCACATCAGAAAGAGTTTCTACCAATGTTACCAAGTAGGGAGCTATTGTTAGTCTCTTTGCTCTGTTATTTAAAGCTTCCCTTATTATAAGAGCGTATTAAGAATCTAATATCTTTCTTCTAAATTACTTTATTTTTCTGTACAAAATGCTGAAAAATATGTCTTTCAATAAGAGTCAGTTACATGAAACCAGTGTTTCAATGCTCCAGTGCTTTTTATATCCTTGTTTAAGTTGCCTTTGTACATCCTGCACTAAACATTAATAAAGTTAATTAGAACTTGAAAACTGGGCCTGATTATACACACAGCATAGTGGGGTTTTCAGCCATCATGGGAATGAATCTCTTGTTTCTGGGACTGTTGTAGCTGTTATTATACACTAATTACATTTCCCACCTTTGCTGAAAAAAGAGAGGTATAAACACAAGTCAGGGAAGGATTCAGAGCAGGCTTATCAGACGGACATTTCTTCAGCTCCCCTTGCAAACAATGGGCACAGCTGTCATACAGAGACACCTTTGGTAACTTGAAATATGTCTTGAGTGCATAATTCGAAATACAGCAACTGGTGGTTGTCCCAATGAGGTCTTCTTCACCTCCACTATTCAGACTTATTACCCCTATTTACAGGGCACAGTAAAAATTACTATCTAAAAAGTCCAATATGATTGACTACATAAAATGACATTTCAAACACAAGGGGAATAAAAGTTAGCAGTTCACTGGATCTCTTTGGTTACTGGGGATGTGCTAAAATAAAAGGGCTAAAAATAGAGAGCCACCTCTTAAATATTAGGATGATGACCTACCAAGTGTAGGTGAAAGTACAAATTATTTTCATGACCACTGTAAACTTGTTCATTTGAATTAGTGGGTGATACTCTGCCTCAGAAAACTGACAGTTCAGGATACTGCTGATCAAGCAAAGAAAAGTTACGAAACTATCTACTGAATTTTGCAATGAAGAAAATGCTGCTAGAAGCCTAGCATCTCCTGATTTTAAAATAAATATTTATCTTTAAATTACAGAATTTAAGCTACTTTTTTTTTACAGTTTGGGAAGCTTTTAGAAATGTATTCCAGGGCTTTTAGTCCTTCTAAGGTATTGTGATTCTTAATTAATCCTTCCAAGCAGCCATCAAGTTAATTTGCAGAAGGTTTTTTTTCTGCAACAAGGCAAATAAAAAGCTGTGCAACTTCTTAGAATTCCATGTAAATACAGTATGCAGTCTTTTTCGTCCTGTGCTTCTTTGTGCATCATAACTTAATCTACTCAGAGTTAAAGTACATGGTCCACTTGAAGTACGCAGTAAGTTTTCTTTCTACATTTTATCCTTCTTTAATTTCTGTTAGACACAAACTCATACACAGGATGGTTTTGATATGAAAAATGCTAATATTACCTAATAAGTTCAGGGGAAAAATAACTTTGAATGTATTACAGCTGTGTTTATTTCTATGATTTTGTTTTGATTAAAATATAAAACTCAGCTTGTAAGTTATACAGAGTAAACTAATTAAATTTAAAAATTAATTCATTTATTCAGTTTAAAATTTAAAGTTAATTCAATCTCAGAATACTTGGGGCAGACCTTTATTGGTATGTGCTAGTCATTTTTAGTAGGTATCAAGTCTACTCCAGCAACTGCAGGATTGAGCCATGAACCACTTCTGCTAGATATGGATGAAGGTTTCACATACTGTGTCACACCCTCTCTATAATTCACACCTGAAAATTAAGTCCTTATGAAAAGAGCTTCCTGATTTAGTTGAATACGACTGTTCAGATAAAAGCATTTTAAGTAACCTTTCAAGGCTCCTTCTCGAACTGAGAAGCAGATAGAAGGCACAAACATCCATTACTTTTCTTGCCAGTACAACTGTAAAGGTCTAAGACATCTTTTTGATTCTTTGCATGCATTTTGGATTACTTCATTTCATTCAGTAAAAGGATTTTGATTGCTACATCAATTTTTGCTTCCTGTAGACACCGTATTTTTTGTGGTTTTGGTCTAAATTCATATGAAGTATTCTAATGTTTTGACCCTAGCAAGGCAGGAATGTTTGGAGCAGTCTCTTCAAGCTGCACACAGCCAAGATAGACACCTGACTCACAGGCTGGAGGTAATACCCCAACATATGTAAGCCCAGAAGGAAAAGTGGAGGAAGTGCCTTCGTTAGAAAAAAGTCCAACAGTGCCAGCACCTGGTGGCTGCCGTGACATGTGATACTGCTCTGCATCGGGCACTTCATTAAAGAAGAGCCAACACACTGAAAATACTTATTTTTAGTTCCTAATTTTTATGGCAACACTACTGCTTAGGAGACTGAAAGGACATGTAGGAAAAAAAATGTCTCACATGCAGTTGTTATAAACAATTTTTCTTCAGCACACAGTTTTCCTTGGCCCATCTCTCAAGAACTGCATGAGTTAATGCTGACCAGCTGGAGGTGTTGCAGACCTTCAGGCTTTTATAATAAAAGCTGAGAAAGACAACATTTACCGCTAACACTTTTTCCACATCCATTTCTAATAAGTAGGACCAAATTATAATTTTTACAATAATCTTTCCAAGCCTTACAATATTCAGTAACTATAAAACAAATGGGCAACAAACAGGGGTCAATAAACCCCAAGCTATGGCACCTAAAACATAATAAGCAAGCAGGGTCAAGTGAAAGAGCTCAGCAAAAAAAGCAATTACATGACAACATTGCTTTGTCCAGAACAAAATAAAGCATTGCTATACCATTTTCTAGGGTTTTTAAGGTGATGTATAGGTTTTACACAACTGAATTGCAGCAGAAAAATAACTTTTCTTGAGGAACTGTTTGTCTAGTTTATGAAATAAAAAGAATTAGACAAATTGCACTTTATAAATTTTTCAATCTAATTTTATGCCAAAATTTCTATGTTTAAGAAATTCTAAAATTACCATCTGCTATTAAATTAACTATGGCGCCAACTAATGAACTTGATTTACATTTTTTTAACACTTTATGAAGCAAGCACATTTTCTTCCTTTCCAAATACACACACTTTCTCCATTACACTATTGTGTGTTTTATCTGAAGTACAGTATTTAGAACAAGACTCTACATCTCACTGTAAAAACATACTTGATAAAGCATTCTGGTCACTGACAGCAGTGAAAAATAAGCAAGAGGTGTTCAGACACTATTTTTCTCTCCCTCCCAGCTGCAGAGATAGCCATTAAGTTCCATACATTAGCTGAGTACATTTACACTCCTCTGTGCTTCTTCCATAATGCAGCTTTTTCTTTTTGTGATCCATGCAATGGCATACACTAAAGAATTCGGCATACACTAAAGAATTGTTAAGGTAAATATTTTCTAGCAGCATACCAAAAGGACACAAAGCAGATGACTTACATGCAACACCAGCCCTATATGCCGTAGGACGCATAACACATGAAATGTAACCTAAACAGGCCAATAAGGTATTTCATCGCACAGAAAGAAAATGGTTCCTTTCATCTAAATGAGCTTATTCCACTGCTGATACCAGAATTGTATGTATTTTGGGAGGATAATGTGCCCCTATTTTTAAATCTGTGTTACATTAGCCAGAAAAAATAAACTATGGAAGGACAGAAGTGCAGAGACTGGGAAGCAGAGTTGATTAATGTGCTGCCTGATTTCACTTTTGGGACCTGAAATTGCATCCAGTGCAGAATGAAGGAACTAGGGGGGAAAAAAACCCAGTCTCATCTGACATCTGTAAAGGTCATGAAGGAAATGATGGGGGGTGATCCAGAGCTGGTAAGGCCACAGGTGCCTTGTCTTTTCAAAGACATATATCAGAGTATCCTCGGAATAAGCAATGCTGTTGGGCTGTTAGTTCTCGAAGCCCTCAAATGAATCAAAGGAAGGAAAAGTCTGGCAGAGATAAATATGAGCTACCATAAACTTGAGAACATTTTCATCTTAAATTCAGGCACCAGCCCTGCTCCTCTTCACTTTGGTAGCTAAAAGAAGAACGTGAGGAGGGAGAGGAGTCCACATGGTGGCCATACCTTCCCTATGGCTATGCCAGATAATGCTGCTCTTGGCAGCTGCCCTGGCTGGCATGGTGAAGGCAGTGCAGATGCCACTCTGCTCTCCCACTGTTTAGACTGTGGAAAGACGCAGGAACCATGGCCAGAAAACATGGCCTCAGATCATGGGATCACTGTAAAAAGACCCCGTGGTTCTAGAGCCACACATTAAGGACAGTAAAAAAGACAGTCTTCTAAATTATTCAGGTGTCTAAACAGCACCAGAATGTGCACATATTCCTTACACCTCCTAAAGACAGCTATTACATGCACTCTCCAAGTCTGATGACTCCATGCAAGCTGCACAGAAGGACCTTCGCTTCTCAGTTATTTTGGCTTCTTCTATAGGGTTCTGCCCTTAATTGAAAATCTCAGTCCAAAACAAGCCATTTTAAACTTCACAGTCAATAACTGTTACTTAAAAAAGAGGCTTTTGTAAAAGCTCTGTTTAATTTGTTGCATTTTAATGTGAGGGTTGTTGCACATAGTTGAAAACATGGAGTTCAACACGACTCCATTAACTAAGACAGAAATGGCAATTATGCAGTCTGTTGATCGAATTCCATACTAACGAAGGGTAATTTCTGCTAATGGATAGAAAAGCAGAGCAGTCCAGTCAAACAAGTCACCTTGATAGTGGAATGCAAGACCCATCAATTTTACTCATGATTTCTTAAGTACTGAAAATTGGAGCCCAACCCGTCAGCATTGCTCCTGAAAGACAACAGCTGAGGTAGAGGAACCACAAAAAGTGGTTTGAAATGAAAAATGGAGTGAGAGATTTCCACCCCTTTAGAGGGAGAATTGGTTAGGATGAATTTTTCTCCAAGGTGCCTGGGCACTGCATTAAAAATGCTTGGACAGAAAAAAATACAATCCTGCTATGTAGTTGGTGGCACCTTACTTTTTTGTGCTGCAGCATCATGACAAGATAACCAGGTCCCTGTCTTCGTCTCTATCCTGGAATCCGCTGACATTGTGGAAAATCAGAAGGAACAGTAACCATAGCAGTATGAGAATTTTTTTCACTTGGGATGTAGTGGATTCCAGCCTGCAACACCACACCACAGATTGATTTTTCAAGCCTCTGGATGATGGTTGGGAAGAGCCAGCTTTCTCCCTGTCCCCTGAGCAGGGAAAAAGGGGCACTCTTGTTCAGAAGGAACGGAATGAGCTCTCATGAACTTTGGCTCCAGAATACAATTTTCTGTTCTTTGATTATCACATCCCCAAGGAGAGATTAGATGTTTTTATTTTTCTCAGAAGGACTATGCTACAGTAAATCTTTCCATTATCTAATAAACAGTTAAAATTCAATAGCACCTAGGTAGAGCATCAAAATCAGCAGGCAAGAACAAATTAAGTCCTTCATGAAAGAGGCTGTGCAGGATCATTTCTTCCATTTCCATCTCCAATATCTTTAATACTAAATACACAAACCTATATTAAATTTAGAATTGCTTTTAATTAGATAAAACCAAGAAGACTCGGTGTTCATCTTATACCTTTTGCACTGGTGCTTTGATTAGCAGTTTCAGCACCTTGTCTCAAATTATTAACCTGCCCCATTTTCAACTCACAAGTCCAATATATGAACACAGATGCCCAAAACCTGTTCCTGTGCGGTCCTTGGCATGTCCTCGCAAGTACTCGTCATCCTCAAACTGCAGGAATTACTCTGATCAAAGGGTGACTTGTAGCCTTTCAGGATCACGCCCTAATGAATAAAATATACAAAGGCGACTTGAGTGAAATCCTCTCCAATGTGCTGACAAAGGTAAAATAAAATATTCCCCTTAGGACATTATCCTGGCAGAACAACTTGACCCCTGTGTGACTGGCCTTCAGAAAGAAACAGAGAATGCTCTAACTAACTAATTCACTCACTGAACTTTTGGGCAATTTTCTGCCAAATGATTGGCACTGTCCACCATACATACAGCAGATGCATCTCAAAGCACCATAAAGTTTTAGATGAGTAGATGATACATTTTTACTTCAAGCCCCTTGTATGCAAACTGCACTGTTAATTGCTGTGGTTTTTATTTCTAAAAGCTGCCTATTTTCCAACCATGGATTTCATTTTTTACAAACCTCTCCCATGCTGCACACCAAGCACTACCCCAGAAATTCAGCTTTGTCCTTGCTCGCTGATGAAATTTTACTATTACGTAGTAATTGCAGTGCCCTGAACTCTCATCCTCCTGCAAATTTTATGTTCCTCGAAGGACAATGTTTCTTCTTAAAGTGATATTATTTCATTGGTACAATGTGGCTCACTAAGCTTGCCTTTTGCCCCCTTGTTCTTAGACTTTAAAAGGAGACTGTAACAGTCTGATCCAGCACCTACTGAGAAGAAATCAAAGGCTCCTGTTGACTTCAGTGAGTACTGGAGACAGCTCCTAAATAGGATGACTCAAAGTGCAGCTCTAGCCTGGAGGCAGCTATACAGCTGATACTGTGGGGCTTTATTGTCTCATTGCTTCCAGCTCCAATCTGCTCAGTTTTTTAGTATAATTATAATTTTCTTGTTGCCAGCCCAATAAATATTATGCTGAATAGGAGAGTTGAATTACTGCCTGAAATTTTAACCAGCAAAAATGATCCTGTAATCAGATTTCTTATGTCATGTAGGACTCAGGATTGTGTACAATTCTAATTTTTCTTAAATGAGCCACAATCATAAAGACCACTCAACAGAAAACACATGGTCTGCAGGGCAGCATTCCACCCAGTGGCTGAGCCAACAGGGGAACAAAGTAATGGGCAAGCAATTTTGAAGGCCATGTCCCAGGACACAGTCTCTGTGTTTTCTATTGTATCACCCCACAGACTGTGTGTGGGCATATTGACATAGGTCACACTTGTTTCAGGGATAGATTAATAATTATATAATGTGGGGAACAGTGGGCCAATGCCTCAGCCCATGCTATGACTCCTTGTAGAGTACTGTTATACTCAGAGACTTTGTGAACTTGAAATCCACAATCTAGTATTCTTATAAAAACAAAGTATGTTAGCACACTTCTGTCCATCCACAACTGACTCAGGCATGCGTTACTGACCAGTAACAGAAAATTTCCCTGCATCACCGCGGTCAGTCACGTTGGACAGAAACAACTCTTTCCTTTAAGGTAGGTCAGGTTGTTAGTGCTCGGCACAGTGCACCTGACTGAGAGCCCTGCCAGGTTTGTCTGCAAGCAACAGCCACCATCAGTAGTTTCTGCCTTTGGGCACCACTAACAAGTGGAAGAGAGTTAGTTAATCGTGGTAAAGTTAAATTAACATGAAATGCCTGACTTGTCTCATTCACATTCTTTTGACAGCAGCATATGTTCCTTGCTTTACACATGAAAGCTTAATTACAGCATTTTAGGTGGCAAACCAGTTAATTATATAAAAATGGGGCCCAGAAGTCTGTGATATGACACCTTTCCATGCTTCCCTGAGAGATGTCACGAACAAAAGATGTTTATTGTTAGCAGCATCAGTCTGAGGGCTGCAGAGGAGCGTTGCCGCTGAAGCCTGGGGTGCCTGTGCACAATCCGGCTATAATGGAGAGCAAAATGTGTTTTATACAAATTGCTCTTGCTAATAACAAAAGTGAAAGGAAAGGTTTTGTTTTATTTTTTTTTTTGCCTGGAACAATACACAATCTCTTATGCAGGCTTCATATCACCTCACTTCAGATGTTGCTGATGTAAAAATCCCCTTTTGAGATTATCATTCATCATGGCTTTTCTTTATCATTCATCACGGCTTTCCTCCTACACAGAGCAGGCCAGTTTGAACTCTTTCAACGGCGTATATCCAGAAGAGAGAAGGCAGTCTGCAGCCATGCCTCTTCCCTCCTTTGACTAGAAAGAGAGCCTGAGGGGACCAGCTCGGGTGAGGGTAGATGAAATTGAACATTTGCAAATGATTAGAGAAACCAGTGTGCTACCCAAATCTAGAAGAAAGGGAAGATGGAGCCCCTACTCAGCATCATGTCATGAACTCCATGTGCTTTGTTTTTCCTTGCCAGGCTTGAAGCAGCAGATGTCTCTTGTGTTCACAAAAGAAGAAGGTGAATTGAGTCCTCTTGGCGGCAAATTCTCTCCTTGAATGGTATTAGCGCAAATTTATTCCTTTCAGAACCTAAAGCAAGTACCTGGACAATTCTTTTCCCCAGGAGCCTTCTGTCTGCCTTTCAGCTGATGGTATGCTGGAGGCTACCATATCTAAAGTGTATCCCACAGACTATGTTTTAGTCTGGACCTTAGCCCTGTAGTGTTGCCTGTTGCCCATGGATTTTCTGGTCAGTTTGGACCTTAAAATTAAATTCCCACTTTTGACCCATCCACCAACAGTCACTCACTAAGCCAATGGCAAAACAATTATTCACTTAAAACCAACCCACCATCAAATCAGCAGACACTGCAGGTCAAAAAACCCAGCAGCATAAATCTGTAGCAATCACCTGACGAGAAGGTGTCTTGTTTTGTTCTTCCTTCTGTGTGTTTTTGTGTTTTGCATCAGACTTTACAACTCTGACTGGTACAACAGCTATTCATAGCCTATGGTATATTTGGAATAATTAGCGTCCACAAACATCTTGGCATTGCACTTGCATGCAGTCACCTGTTTTCCATCTCATATTCTGCAGCTATGAAAATTCTGTCTTAAAAAATAATAAATATAAAATGTACAGTGGAAGGCTTTTTTTCACCTCGGGCTCTTGATGACAAGAATAACTCCTTGAATTTCATCTTTCAGGTTTATAATATGACTCTAGGGATTTTATAAAAGCAAAAGTAAGGTATAACTTAAGTGTTGCATAGCAAAGGACTTCCTATCTGTGTTTTTAGAGACTTTATCTCAGAAAGCCCTGTGAACATAATAGGATAAATTACTTAAGCTTGCAAAAACAAGGACGTCTCAGAATGCTGACCTCCCAGTTTCACCTTTATCTCACCTAATTATATCAATGTGCAGAACGGGATAATGCCCTGCTACAGTGTTCCAAGATGCTTTGTAGATCATAGGTGCATCAGCACACTGAAAGCGTCTGCCTTTATGGCAGATTTGCACTGTTTCAGGGAAGGCAGAGGGGAATTGTCTAGTGTCTTGTTCCAAAAGGGTGAAGAGTGCTACTTTTGCACAGAGGGCTTCTAAAAGGCACAGCTGCTGTCAGATGGCAAAATACCTAGTGTTGATATGTTTGCTTTTTTTTTTTTAAGTAGTGGGGAAAGTAAAATGCACAATCCTCCAAGACTGCTGCAGATGTGGTGTCAAGACAAAAAAGCAATGGGATTTTATTCCTAAGCAAAGATAGCTGTGTTACTGAAGGCAGAGAAACCTGTATGCCAGCAGCTCACAAAAGAAACCATGAGATTTTCTAAAGGTAATTGAATACTGGTAAAGAAATACAGCAACAAAACCATACCATCTCTGATCCCTGAAGGGGAATTCAGGGACTTACCTGTGTCTAGCAGTTGGAAGCTATGTGCTATGGAAACGATTCAGTCCTGTAAACATGTCTAGTACCCAGCTGATCTCTCTTTCTGCTGTTTTTCCAGTCATGTAAACATCTCTAGTACACAGAGTCCTTTGGCAAGGGACTCAACTCTCTTACTCCCCCCTCAGCATCTCCTTTTGTTTATTTTGAACCTGACTCCTACTGACACTGTGTGCTGGCGCTAATCCTCATGTTGCAGGTGTAACGCCAATCTCACTGGCAGTTTTGGGAAAAGCCCTGCACTTCAAAGGCTCGGCAATTCATCATAATTTCCAGGAAGAAGCAAAAGAGCAGTGGTGGTGATTTCTGCCTCTTTCCTAAGGGCAACAGAGGAATGTATCTGTCAACCGGACATGGCATCCAGTGAAAGCTAGCGCCAAGTGCTCCTGTGCTGCTCATCCCCGTGGTATTAATAATACTGACAGGAATGACCATGGCAGAACAAAAGTGACTACAAGGAGCTGGAGCATGGGTGGAAACCTTTGCATGTGCCAATTGTTCCTAACAAGAATCATGTTGTGGGTAACAGCAGAAACGGGCTTCTGGGGGTGGCACTGGAGTACTGGCTTCTCATCTGGGGCCTGTTGCTTAATGAGCAGCTGGGTAGCTTAATGAGTGTGTTCGTATTTAATAGAGGATAACGAGAAGAGGGAAACCCATCCTGGAAGACGACATCCAACCCTGGGATCCCCAGTGACCTGTTGGAGCGGGCCCAGAGTAGGGCCATGAAGGCAAGCACAGGGCGGGAACACCTCTCCTGAGAGGACAGGCTGAGAGTTGGGTCTGTTCAGCCTGGAGAAGAGAAGGCAGTGGAGAGGCTTTATTGCAGCCTTTCATCACTTAAGGGTCGATTATAAGATGGAGAGAAACATTTTAGCAGGGCCTGGTGCACCAGGACAAAGGGTATATCATTTTAAACTGAAAGAGAGTAGATTCAGACATGATACAAGGAAGGATTTTCTTTTTTAATGAAAAGGGTGATGAAACACTGGAACTGATTTCTGAGAGATGTGGTAGACATCCCAGGAAACATTCAAGGTGAGGTGGGTCAGGGCTCTGAGTAATCTGATGTAGTGGAAGGTGTCCCTGCTCATTGCAGGGGGGTTGGAACTGGATGAACTTTAAAGGTCCCTTCCAACCCAAACCATTCTATGATTTATAAACAGACTGCCCTAAAAAAGAAGGGGAAATCAGGATATGCCATAGGGTTCATAGAGGAGAATGGTAAACTGGTCAGAGCAGTTCAGTTCTGTATTCTACTGCAAGTACCTGAACAGGAGATGATGGAAAGGTAGATATATGATCAAATCTGTAACTGAATCAGTGTAACACATTCAGATAAATAATGCTTACCCAGAAGAAGGAGAATACCGAAACAACCTTCAGCATTCTGGAGGGAGACTTTACTGAATTCAGAGGCTTGCACTGTAAAATCATCTGTGATTCTGATCCAAAGTAAATAAATGTTAAAGATGGCATTTCCTAAGAAAATATCCCATCAAAATGAAACAAACAAAACATGGGAAGAGATACCTACCTATAGAGGAAAATGTTTGCAGATACAAATATGAGTAAGTTGGATTTGAGAGTCAGAGAGGTTTCACAATGGGACAAACATAACTCAGGTCTCAAATGACTAAAAAAAGAGAAAAATATTCAAAGGCACAGAAAAAAAAAGCAAAGCAGCAGTGTAACATGATATTCAATTAATAGAGAACATGGAAGATAACAAGAAATTGGTTTGTAAGAATACTGATGTTACCACCAACATTAAGAAAAGTTATTGGTCTGATACTCAACGGAAAGGAAAGCAATCAAGAGACAGCTTCAGGAAAGCTTTTTAATTTTCTTGCATGCCTTTGCTGAAAAGGGAAACTGATCATGTGCCTGCCATTTCATTGGCATGAGTAAAGGACAATGCCACATTTTTTAGCAGGGAAATATAGGCTAGGAAACATTTAAGTCATAAAGAAGTTAAAACCTTTCACATCAATTGGGTCTCAGGATTTTTATTCCAGTTCATACAATGACCATCCTTGAAAACTCGTAAGGGTTCAGGAGGGATCAGAGATCAGGATAGGAAGGAGTAATCGTGATGCCTAACAGGAAAGAGGGTTACAGCATCACTTTAGAATGTCATATACCTTGGATTCCACATGGCATTTCACACTATGCTCTGGAGCTTTCTTGCAGGAAAACATTACTGTGCAAAACCAGTTCCAAATAGTGACAATGCTGGTTAGAAAAATGTATTTTGTTGTAGGCAGAAGTAATCTGTTGTGCAAATAGAGAAAAAGGAAACCACTCTAGGTAGCTACATGAAGTTACCATGGTAGTCACCATGAAAAACATGGTGAGGGTTTTGTAGAACCAGAGCAAGCACAAGTGAACTTGAGTCATCACACTGCCTCAGAAAAAAGGTAATCACCCTATTGGGATTTACAGATCTTTCTACAGCATGGCACACCTTTAAAGTAACCAACTGGTTTTGTCCAGTCCTGTCAAAACATCCTGGGAAAGCCGTGTCCAGTTTGCCAGCAGTGCACTTCAATAATAAATCCAGGCACAAATCTTAAGAGGAAGGACAACAATCAGAGATCTAGCAAAACCTACCTAGAAGGAAAGATTGAAAGATTTGGGGTTGTTTACCTAAATAAAAATGAGGGATGAAAAATAATGTAGGGAAAATTACCACAAAGAGGACTATTCTGTTCTTCCAACCTTTAATGATATAGGACAAAAGTCACAGACAAACTGAAATGACAGTGCTTCAGACAGACAATAAAAGAGAATTCCTAGCCATACAGAGAAGAGCAGTGATTTCACCATACATCCTGCTACCATCACACCCACCCCTCACTACAGAGGATGTGCAGTCCCCACATTGGATGTCTTTTAACTGCTTAGACAATCATCTATCAGGATTTCTGTAATTGGAGTTGAACTTGACATATGGCAGAGTGATGGATTAAGCAAACAATCTCTCTCGCCCTCTTGTTTGTTTTTTTTTCCATCTAAGAAAACAGGGGTTTCATCCTCCTCCTCCTTCATGATATGGTAGTCAGAATAATTGTCTGACACCCAAGCTGATCTGCTGGTGCAGGTCGCCCCCAGATGTGTGGCCCACATTACTATTCTTTCTCTGGAACCAAACCACAATATTTGACTGCCCTGTGTACAGCAGATGTGATGCTAATGCAGAGCCCTGTCTCTGGCATGTGGGAGGGAAATGGGAACAGAGGTCTCTTTATGTCACAAGAGGCAGCACGTGGAGCTGCACCCCAAGTATGGCAAAGGCTTTTACTGAATTCACTTCAAATAGGTGAAGGTGAGGGTGCAGATTTTAATTTCCATACCAAAGTTTTGCCTGCTAGAATTCCTTTCCTTTTCTTTCCAAAGCTCAGTATGAGCAGAAGGCTGCATGAAAAAGAGTTTGTGTGAAACAAAGGAGACAAAGGATAAGACAGCAATAGAGCTCCGAACACCACCTAATCCTCCTCAAACAAATCTGTTATTTTGGATATTTAAAGAAAGAAGCCTGTCTACTTGACAAACCAGAGTGGTTCCAAAGAGACGATTACAACCTGTCACATCAGGTCATACTGAAAAGAGTTTCTGTACAGCCCATGATTCTATAAATTACATTTACTGTCACTTCACTTCCCAGCCTGAAGAAGTGCACGCTAGGGCAAAATGAACAGTGACAAAGTTGTGCAGGTTTTATACAGTGGGATTGTTAAGAATAATATGGAGATGGGAATGAACTTGATCGAAGCACAATGAAAGATTAATTGTGTGACGTGTGAGTAATTGGTTAATGGGACTGGGTCAGCACCTGGTGTCTGATGGTTTGAAAGAAGGATAAGAATGCAGTTTCAGCTATTTGAAAAAGGTTTTGCAGGCCAAAATGTTCCCATCTCTGTAACTTGCAGAGTCTGGGAAATTAGGTAAATCTAAATGTAAATTACAGAGTTGTCTGAGGCAGAAAAATCTGCTTTGAGACTGATATTCATATTGTCAGGGTTTGTGGCACAAAGAGGCCAGAATGGGCATCCAGAAGGGATAAAAGATGGCCTGGGCAAATGAGCCTGAATGAAACGTGATGCATTAACCTGGAAGTAATTATAAAGAAAGGGCAGGGGGTAGCCTTGTTAGTGACTCCTCAGTGTGTAAGAGAGAGCCATTATGGTAATATGAGACTGTAAAAAATGAGGCCTTGTCTGCACTGCAAGGATATTAAAGAATGAGTGACACTTCTCTCACAAAAAGAAGGATTGCCCCATTGTCCTTCACCAACATTTTCTGTGTCTTGTCAACAGCCTGCCTGGATATTGCCCTTCCCTGCAGGTTGGTTACCTCTCAGCTGTGCTTTACCTGTGTATTTTGGAAAGGTAACAAACTCACTGCAGCTCTAAGAAAATTATCAGGTAAAGATTATTTCAGTTGGTATTTAAATAGGCAACTTTTCAAGATTATTCTTGAAATTTTTTTTCCTTCTCTACTACAATTAGTTCACATTGTACTTGTAAGAAATAAAAAAAAAAAATCCAGGTGATCCAAACCAATTTTTTTTAAGCATTAAAGACCACATTCATTATGATGTTCAGAGAAAATGTCAGCAATGAAGATTCTATTTCAACATCTCACAGAGATGGGATTTTAGATCTGGACCTCCATGTCTGCCTGCAGAAATAAGTAACATTCTGGTTCTAGAAGTACAGGCAGGAACCTACCTCTTTATTTGATCATACCAGTATTAAGGAAGCAGAAAGGCATGCAGGGATAAAATCAGAAAAAGTCATTTTACAAGGAGCAAAGGACATAAAAGGAAACTAGAAAAAGATTTAGAAATAAAATACAAGTGTGAAAAATATGACAGAATACACAGGCTGATTATTCAAATCAGAGAACAGCAATATATAATGGTATGATATTGTATGAAAAATCTCCTGCATCAGTCTTCATAAAAACTATAATGTGTGATCAGCTGCCTAGAGCAATGGTTTTAGAAGGAGACAGAAACATAAACTAGGAGAGGAATAGAATAAAGAAATAACACTTAAATAGTCTGGATGAATTCTTGTCAGTATTCCTCAAAAAAATGCCTGCTAAGGTAATGAAGAGCTGGGAGAAAACAGACTCCATAATCCTCATGGTCTTCAAGAACTTGTGGATTCAAGGCAGATTGAAATGATCAAGAGGAAGGTAAATATATCCCCTGTCTGATTAAACAAAAATAGCCCAAGCAACCAAGAATAATTAGGTAAAGTTTCATCCATGATGACACACACAAACAAGTGACTACACAGCAACTGACAAGCACTGGAATAGCACTCCTGACCCTTTTTATCTCCTTAGACATGGTCACACAGCAGAGCAGGTAGGTCTGAGGTGAGACCTGGCACACTGGATACTGGAAAGAGGACAACAAAAAATGTGGCCCCTTAAGGACCAGATGCCAATCATGGACCAACTCCATCCCACTTATGTGGTGTCCTGGACCATGAGCAGTTAGACAGACACTGGCCTAAATGTTGAGGCTGGGGTGGACAACTAACAGAGAGCTGTGAAGAATAAACTGTGACAGACTTATGTCATTTCTCTGACAGGATGTGGTAGATCAGGTGGATGTGGTGAATGTCTTTCCAGATACTCTGACTTTACTAGGGCTTTTGATGTTAATCTAGATTACTTTTTTTATAACCAAAACCCATGCAATTTTATCTAAGTAAAATTGCCATGTGGTACCCTCACAGCTGCTCAAAAAATGCCTCACAAGTGAGTTGCTCCAAGTAATAGTGATAAAATGAGGAGAACATTTTTCAGGAGAACCAGATCCTGAGAGACTGACCATGGATCTGTTTCTATGCCAAGTTTACTTTGAATTGGTTGCATTGCAGGAGTGGTTACATTTGGAAAATGTACAGATGGTACCTGACCATGAGGCCTTGTAAGCATTTGGAATAATAAGATTAAAGTCTTAAGTTATTCTGTAAATTGGGGACATAGTATGAAATAAGCATGATGGTATTCAGTAAGAAACAGAGTAGAAGTTAAAAGGATTAATATAACAATAAATTGTGGAAAGCCTGATTTATCCAGTAGTATACTGTTAAGAAATACTATTCTGAGACAACAAATTACCATTGTAATTTGCCTTTTTGCATTTTGGGACGTATCTATTTATATATTCACTCAAACACATGCTTATTGTGTACGTAAATGCTTTATGATTTTCTTATGCATACACTCATGCACACACATGAAGGGACTAAAGCCAGTCATTGTCCAAACTTACTAAAAGAAAAGATGAGGTCAGATGCACTCAGGTCACAACACTGCAAAAGTGAATTTGAATATCACCAAATTACTAGATACAACAGAAGTGCTATAGTCTCCTCTGCCCTCACACCAGAGTAGGGGAGGGAACAGCCTGACCTTAGAGACAATCCTTGAGAGAACATCTGTTCCTGTGGTACCTTTTTAATAATAAAAAAATGAGAATATGCTGCAGGGCGCCGACAGAATTGAACATATGTACAGCCAACAGTTTTGCAATGCACCATGCATGGAGTGCTGTAAATCTAAGAGATTTTAAAGACAAGTATGACTCTTCTATGGAGAGAAGCATCTAATCCTGAAGCCTAGAGGTCTTCTGCTAAAAAGAAGAGAAACAGAAGGTAGTCTGCATCTCAGGCCAGTAGTGAAACAAGAAATGTATCCCATTGTTAAGATGAATTTTACTTCACTTATAATCTTGTTTCTCTCAGCCTGTGTATCTATTCCTTTGACATATGACAACTGGATAATTACACTTGTAATTTGTTTCATTACAATGACAGCCTAGTTTCTTGGGATAAGCCAAATGTCATGGGATGAGCCAAGGCAGAGATGATAAACTGGGAAGCACTGCCTCTGTGGAAATGATCACCCTAAGGCAGAGTGCAGAGATCTGAGCCCTCAAGAGGCTCAGTGGCTGGCAAATGCACTTTGCAGGGAGCCAGCACAGGAAAATTCTGCTGCAAGTTGTCATCCTTGGAGATGAAAAATATCAGAAAATATATAGTCAACTGCTCTCCCTTCACCCCCAGGCATGACACCCATCATCAGTGGCTTTCAAGGAAAAGGTTAGACAAACATCAGTGCAAGGTATTCTAGGAAGGGAGGGTTTCTCCTCAGAGCAGGAGGATGAACACGCTTCCTAACTTGCATTTATCTCACTAATTTACCATGTTACAGGGCACAGGACAGACAAAAATACTTCCAGGGGTTTGTACTAGCACAGTCCTTCCAACAGTCCTCCAGCTTCCTCTGTGGTCCTGCCTGGCCAATTTATTACATATTGTAGCCTGAGAGGATCCTTGTTAAATGAAGGAACTCACAGCTGATTAACAATAACATGTTTTTTTTCCTAAGTGCCATCCACTCAACCACACTAGGGAAGTGATATCCTGTTTCCCAGCGAGTCTAAATTGATCTTTAGGTCATTTTTTCTCTGAGGGCAAAAATAATTGGCCTTGTGGTTAGGTCTCCTAGATGTATACTCTACATTTTACACCCAGTGAGATCCATAACTCTGCTTGAACAAGTGATTGATCTGGCGCTGACTTTTCACACTGCGAGTGCAAACAGGATGCCAGTTCAATTCTCATTCTGGCAACCAATCTCTGCCTTGTAATATGCTTTTATTTTGCCTTTTTTATTACACAGTGGAAATCATGTGGCACCAGGTTTTCTAACATATATGCAAAGAGTGGAGTTTTCAGTTCTGCTCTGCACTGTTACAGTGCATCTTCACAGATCATATCAGTTCACATCTGCTGTGGAGATTGTTCAGCTCCACTGACACGTGGTAATGCCTCACTTCCATCCTTTCTGAGCAATGCAACATGTGCACTTCATTTTCCTCACAGCCATCTGATTTATCCCTCTTCCAATCTCACTCCAAAAACCCCTGTTTGACAGGGGTTTTTTGCCTTTTTATTTTTCTGTACTCCTTTTTGCACTCCTCCCCTCCCTCAAAGTGTCTAATTTTTCATCATTTTGACCATTAATTTTGTTTTCAAAATCTACAGTTGATGATCTCTTCAGAAGCATGAATTCTTGTCAGACAGTCTTCCCATTTTGTCTATTTGACATGCTGTCGACAGACATTGTAAAACTTGTCTTCCAGTCCTGTCTCCATTCTAGTGTTGCTACCAAAGCAGAACTGCTCAGATCACATTCCCTTGCAACAGCTACTATGCAAAGATGCTCTTATTTCTGAACAACCTAGATTAGTCTATTTTACAGTATTTCCTTTATGCCAGTGATTTTCATACAGCTTTTCCCTGCCGACCACCATGTCATTGGCAAGGTCTGTTCAGCACAGCACAATACACCTCCAAGTGAAGCTGGTGACTTGCAGCAAGAACTTACATGCTGTAGGAGCATCCTGCTTACCATTTTACAGAAGAAAAGATCCCACTGAAATTCTCTTCCGCAGCCAAGCATAATATAGAAGCTATCACAATCTAAGCTATTCCTGTTCCTGCATTTTCCAAATCTTGCTGGAGGTTCCCCCCCTGCCAGTGGTAGTGGAGCCTCACCTTGCCTTCTCATTAGTCATAGAATCACAGGATAATTCAGGTCAGAAAAGGCTTCTAAGGTTGTTGTGTCCAGTTGTTACCCTAACACTGCTGAGGTCCTCACAGCACCCTCCAGCCCAGCAGCTGTGCTGCCTGCTGTGGTGTGTCAGCCGCAGAAAGTAAAGGACGGGGGCACTAAAAGAGAGAGACTGAGTCCTGTCACTCACTGCTCATCCCACAGCAGCTACAGGAAAAGATAGCAAGATGGGAGAGGGAAGAGGAGACAGTGGTGAGAAACTGGCTGTCAGTCCAGTGCACGCGGAGTGCTCCTCCTTTCTTTGGTCAGGATTTGGCATCAGGAGCTCTCTCTGCAGGAAAGGGAGCAGAGCATTGTGACAGGGGTACAGAGGTACTGCACAATGGTCTCACTTCAAGAAGATGAGGAGGTCCTCAGACTCAACAGAAAGAAATGTAACTTTCCCCAGAGATTTAGTCACTTGAAGGGTGTTCCCAGCATGTCTCATAGCTGGCGTTCTGTGTAGCCAGGGTAGCAAAAGGCACTAGATCTGCTCATGGATGTGAAAAGGCAGTCCAGAGTGAACTCAGGGCATTACACAAATAGGTAGATTTTGGGGTCTGCTCCTCATTTCATGGTATGATGTAAGTGTCATATATAAACCCCTAAGCTGTTTTTTATCACTTTGGCTAGGTGTACAAGGCACAAGGCTAAAGAAGGGCTTCCTATTTTTTTAACTTGGATGGGGGTTTTTTGCCTTTTTTTCCCCTCCTTTTATGTTGTTGTTGTGGTGGTTATTGCTGTTATTTTTGGGTTTTGTTGCTTCTGTTGGTTGGTGGTTTTTTTGCCAGCTATGCAGAGAGCTCTCTTGCATGCCTGGATATACATTTAACAGAAAGCTTTTAAGTCTTTTTACATCAAATGCTCCAATGAATGGAGAGCATTCTCATAGTTTATCAGAGATTGGTGTTCAACCTATTTTAGGCTGAATTAAGGTTAGAATGAGATTTACCTATTTCTTGTGTATGTTCTCGTTATGGATTTCTGAAAGCATAGGCTGTGCACCACCTCTTCAGATGAGGTTAGCTGTAATATCAGCCATGCCTAGATTTTGGAGTTTTTTTTATTTCTCAGGTGGCTTGGTTGAGGTGTTTATCCATTTTCCCCTGAACTTATGATGCTAAATGACAACTACAAGCTTGTATTCTCAGAGAAGTTAATGCTGAGAATTTACATCACATAGGGTGGGTGACATTTTATGACTCTTCTCTGTACACTATCCTGAAACACTTACGGTGATTTTTCATTACTTGAGCCCTAATTTGAGGGGAGAGTGGGTTCACAGTTGCTGTGTATGAGGGCAAGTCTGAGTCATGTCCTAAACACTCCAAAAGATGTAAAGAAATAGAAATACACCAAAACATAATTTAACTTGTCAAGAAGTTTTAAAATAAAGTTTTATTTTGTGTATTATTTATATGAATACAGCCACATAGTATTGCTTCAGTACCGTAGCCATGCTAACACTTTTGTAAATCAGATTAACTCCAACACGGTGTGAATTCTTCCTTCACCTTCTTCATTCGCTCTGCTAATCTGGCTAGTGAACTACAGCTGCCTTGTGGTGAAACATCTGGTCTCCATGGAATTGTTGTTTATTTCATGATTCCTAATCTTGAGCTTAAATACTTCCCTTTTTTGTTTGTTTGTTTGTGTTTTTGTTGGTTTTTTTTGTTTTGGTTTTGTCTTTTTTGGGGGGGGGCATGTTTTTGTTTTGTGTGTGTGTGTGTGTGTGTGTGTGTGTGTGTGTGCACTGAACAATCCTTAATGTGGCAGCACTTTATTCCTTCAGGTGTCTCCCACCTCCAAACTGTGGCTGTGACCCACCTATCTTAAAACAGCTACTCACAAGCATGCTGCAAGGCAGCATGAGAGGTTTTCTATCAATCAACATTTAACAACCTTTCAAGCTATGGCAGATCCCCTCATACCTATTCCCTGGAGCACCTGTGGTGTTTGAAAGCAGGCAGAAGTCTTGCAAATAACACCAAACCTACCAATTTAAGCAGGTCAACAAAGTCTTGGGCAAATGCAAATGCAGCCTGCTACCAGGCCTCTGTAAACAACTGCAGTGTTGTCATTGCCATGACTTCTTAAATGAGAAGGAGGACACCTGATTTTCCATAGGAAAAAATACCCACCAGCTTGCAGAACTCCTAGTGAAATTCCAGCCTTGCTCTCCAAATCTACATTTGGTAGTTTTTGCAGGTAGTTTGATGTACAACAATTTTTTTCTCCTGTTTAAACTCATGTCTGCTGTTACAAAGCCAAACTTGGGAGCTTTTTTGAAAGCAGATTCTATTCAAAAACATTGCAGTTTGGAAAGTTCAGATAAGAATTGGGGAAGTTCCACTTTACATTAAAGAAATGCCAGTCTTTCAAAGAGTCCCACAGACACAACTTTACCCTACAATATAACTGTTTCTTCAAAGAAAATGTGGATCAAATGCAAAATGAAGGTCTCAATACTGCAGAATCAACCATTTATTTAAATACTGCTTCAACCACAGTTTACACAAGTACAAATATTTTCCCCTCTGTGAGTCTCATTAGATGCTCAAATTGAAAATTACTTTTTGGCTCAAAATGAGTCAAGGTATATTTCAGCAAGGTTTCAACGAGTTGGTCATTTAAGATGAATGAATCCCCACCTTCCTTGCAAACAAGAAATGTGAGATCAATGAAGTATCTTGCCACCACTATGAAGCAGAGAATTCTTGCTACTATCATCTGCAGGGGTGTGCTCAAATATGTACTCTTAAAATTTCTCAAAGAGTGTGGGATACTACAATCAAACTGCTGGCACAGAAAGCACTGGAGAGAACAAGCACATGGGAGGTAATTGTTGACAATTGTGGAAAGAAAACGAGAGAAGCAATGACTACTAGCTGTGCTGGGGAAGCAAAATAGCTGTCTGGACTAAGAGCAAATTTGAGATTTCATCCTCCAAGAGGACCCAGCACACAATAACATGCTCTGTACAGGGAAGCACACAGTCTGCAGATCCAAATTTGGCAGTAAAGACTAGGCTACAAATGATCTAATTTATCTCAATTCATATCAGCTTAGCAAATTTGGAAGAGTTTATATGAAAATAGGTAATGAGGGAGTCACAAAAGCATGGGTTTAAAAGTCTTTAAGCAATAATGACTTTTCATAATGCCTGATCTTTTTAATTGATGGCCCTCTGGTAAACAGCAAGGAAAATAATGAAGAATAGAATGTAATTTTTGCTTAGGAAAGTTAAGAAATACCAAAAAGCAGGCAAACGGATTTTGTAATGTTTTAACAAAGGAAAATAGCCTACAATTTCACTGTCAAGGTGAAACCCAAAGCATACCTCTGTACGTGTTTACACAGAAAACAGTAATCAGTCAATCATCAGACATAACTGATTATATACTTTGATATACAAGCATTAAGCATAAAGCTAGAATACCATAAAATTACTCTGGCTGACATCCTTTGCGAAAACAAAGCCCTTATGACAACAAGAATGATTAATACATGGAAAAAAATCTCAAAAAGAAACTAGTATTTTTAATGCGGAAGCATTTAAATGACAAGGAAGCAAGAAATAATAAGGAATGTAAATAATGAATAGTGGAGACGAAAATAATTGCTCTCTTCATTCTTTTTTCTGTAAGACTGAAAGGACATCCAGATACATTAAAAGACAACAACTCCAAATTTGAATAAAGAACGGTTTGATTGAGTAGACAAACCAGGAAAGTGTGACCATCCTGTTAAACGGACTGTCACAAGGCACTTTCAAGATTAATAAACCAGCAAAATTAAAGGAAGACTACGCATAATCCTATTAATAAAATTGTCCAGCTATAACATCAAGCAGCAATGCCAAACAAAAATAAAGAGGTAGAATTTTGAGCTTCGGGACTGATCTGCAAGGAGAAAACATATTAGGGACCATGATACCCTATGATGATACCCTATGATGATGTCCTACCATCATTTGGTATCTTACAAGCATTTGGTAGTAGCTGCTATGTGGTGCAGATTATTCTTTAATTATACACACATCCTGAAATCAATGAGTGTCAATACCCTCAGTATGACAATTCCTAAATTTGTATACTGTGTCTATGTTGCATTGCAGTTTATGAGTTATTGTTCCTGATAGTAGCATACATACAATGTAATGTTTCTTAAAGATCTGTCAAAAAAAGGGTAGGGGTTTTGTTTGTTCATTTGCTTGTTTGTTTGGGGTTCGTGTGTGGGTTTTGGTTATTTTTGATTTAGTTTTCTTAGTTAGAAGGAAACCAAGGGAGTCCCTTGTGGCAAGAAGAGCATTGGCAGGAGATGGAGAGAGGTGATCCTTCCCCTCTGCCCGGGCCCAGTGGGACATATCTGGAATGCTGGGTCCAGTTCTGGGCTCCCCAGTGCAATACTGATACAGACATGCTGGAGTGAGTCCAGTGAAGTGCCATGGATAACGCACTAGACAGAGGATGGTTTGCCTGGAGAAGACTAATGGCAAAACTTCAAGCAAAAGAAATGTCACAAATATTGTTGATATAGACTGCTGAAATATGAAAAAGTCTTTTTACAAACTAGTGCTGGTAAGGATACACAACTGCCATAAGAAAACTTAACACATACCATTAATTGCAAACCTCTGTCTGGGATACTAAAAATATTATTATTATTATTTCAAAAGTTTATACAAATAATTTGTGAGAGGTTAGTTTTTTTATGGTGCCCATTCATTTTCTAATTGAGACAAAAATGCTGTATGGACTTTAATTAATCTGCTGTAAAAACAGAGTTTAGAAATGACAAACTGCACACAGACAGCTGCCTTGATCAAACCATGTGTTTGAGTTATTCCCAAATCACAGCATCCCAGGGACTTCATTCATTAAATGTTTTCTCTCATTCCACCAATGTTTCTACTGCAGGCTCACTATTTCCACAGTATAAACCCTTGAGAGGAACCTAAGATATTTCAAAATTAGTATCTTTTCCAGAACACAGAAAAAAAAAAAGGTTATACTATTATTTATGCACTCAAAATTCATAGAGTCTGTAGCAAAATGGGGTGAATAAGAAAATGCACAGGCCCACAGGACTAACTACCTTAAGCCTAAAACAAAGATCAGAGGGTTGCTTAGGGTCTTATTTCTCCGTGGGTTGGTTTTTTTTGGAGCATATGATGAAATGCAGTGTGTGGCCTTGGACTGCCACTCACTGCTTTCTATTATCTTCAGATTTATTGCTTGTTTTGCACTTAGACACTTCTCTCATTTTTCTGTCTGAGTATGTTTGTAACATGGCTAAATTTGTATGAAGAAATTCTCATTTAGTCCTTATTTTTCTGAACACCTTCCCTCTAAATAGCAACTCATATCCTGCCTTTCACCATTCATTACTGTTACATCGTAGATAACTGGCCTATGTGAACTGACTTACTGTTCTCAGCCCTAGCCTAGCAAGGTGCAGAAATGCTGTCACAACTGCTGCTGGTTGGCACCTTATTTATAGACTCAATAGCATATTAATCAGTGTCTCATAGAAAACTGCACCACAACTTTCCCTTTAAAAAATGTCAGTAGTTTTTCCAGTAATGTGGCGGCACCACATAATATGTTGTCAAAGAGTCATCTGATATTGCTTCAGTGGTTTTATGTTGTACTCCATAAAATATAAAAGGGACCTCCCAGGTTATTGCCTTGCTCATGGATAAGAATAAGATTTTAATTACCTCCAAGATAATAAGATCTCTTACTTTGAGCTTTTCTGTAAATGAATCCTGATTTATGAAAGGCAAACAAAAATCAGAAGTATTATATGCTTTCAGAAAAAGAAAATTCTTCACTCTCTTGACAAAGCTAAGCTGCGTCTCCATTGATCCCAAGGTCATTTGACTGTATCTTTCCCAAATCTATGACAAAGCATCAACCATCCAATGTGTACTGGAACTCAGCAACACATGCAGCAGTTTGCAGCATACGGCCAGACCTGGTGCGCGCTGTGTGCAATGTGGGCATCACAGGGGTGTAAACCATACTGGCTGGGTGGGCTGACAAGTTGCCAACCCCCTTTGCCACCCGTAGCTGTTCCCTCAGACCTTAAAGCTGCTCTCTGTTTTCCTCTTTGTAATACTGAGCATGTCTGAGCAGCCATGCTGACATGCAGGTCAGGAGAAAGACTATCTGCAATTTAAAGACGTTCCCAGTCCATGCTGGGTGGTTTCCTTGTAGCCTGATGGTTTGGATGCTTTATGTTATAGTGCAGCCCCAGTAAAAGTAATGCTTGCAAAACTGATGGGCTAGTGAGATGTAGAACAGGTGCCTGGGGACAGAGGTTCCTTCAGCTGTCTTTGTTACTAGCTAAAAATTGTCACTGGACAACATCAAGGGAGATCTTCCCTTTGGACTGTTTCCATCTTTCTTCCATGTACTCAGTGACCAGGCTACTCTCTCAAAAGATGAAATCTGAAATGGATCACTGGCCAGACATTCCCATTTCTCCAGCTCTGGTAGCATGACAAGTGCATCTGGCATCTGTGAGCCCTTCTTCCTTCAGGGATTTGTGACTACTGAGCTGACTGCAGTTTTTTCAGAATGTTTTTTTCAGAACAAAGCACTCTCTTTTTCAAAGGTACACACATGCAGAGCAGAGAGCTAAAAATAAAATAACCTTTTCTGGGTATTTCGTTCCTTCCTCAAAGAAAATTTTAGCTGAAGCTTTGATACATTCTAATCAGCTCAATACTCTTTCCTCAGTTTATGCATCCCTTTCTTTTTCAGAGACTCTTACCCACCTGTTGGTAACTACTTCATTCATCTTCATTCCCATTAAATCCTGCCATCATTAAGGCTTCATTATCTCCTTGAAATTTAGGTCTAGTAAGGCAGACTAAAATTTCTCAGCCTAGTTAAATTACTCTCAAAAACCAACTTGTCCAGAAAAAAAATCCTATAGTATAATACTGATTATTTTTTTCCATCACCCATAGCTTTCCCTGTTCTCCTGGTTTTACCTCTTAAAATCTTTAACTCTGTCTGGGCAGGCAGTATGGTCTCTACCTGTAAATGGAGGTACACAGAGAAATGAATACCAATCACATCGGTATTGTTTCATCCTCTGCCAAGTGACATTGATATAAAATGCTTTTCAGATGCATTTTTGAAGTAATTAGGAACAGAGCTCCAATTTACTAACAGGACCCAAGTTATTACAAATTAAGCACTTGCGATATGTGAAGTCATAAGGAGGTATCCGGAAGAATGCAGGAGAGCTAAATTACAGTAAATATGAGCATATATCTTTTTCTGCTCATACCTCCGAGGGGAGTGTGCTTATTGAGGTCACGGTTAGTCTCTGGTTAAATTTCTTCTATTTCTTGAAAGGGTTTGAAGACAGTGCTGGTACCTAAACAAAAAATTTTCCAATGAGGAAAATCACAAGATTATGATAACAGAAAGTTGGACATCTCAGCATGTGAATCCTTGCACCTTTGTTCTTTTTCATGCTCAATTTAAAAAACAAACAACAACAACAACAAAAAAATGATCTATTTGGCAAATAGGAGTCCATCCAAGCCAAGGAAGACACTGAACCAGGTTTTCTGCCTTTTTGGAATGTGTCTTTAACTCCTGCTTTACTGTAGAAAAGGCTGCTGGTTACTTTCAACCTCATGAATATCAGCTGCTGGAAAATCCATTACTGGTACAATCTTAATTGTAATATAGGGATCATGTTGAGCCACAATGCTGAAATCTGGATTTTATTTTGCCAAAGTTCAAGCATGAAGAAGGTAATTTCCCCATAAGAGAAATACAAAGTTCAGTTTTCACTTGATAATAATGGATGTGGTCCTATTCCAGGACTGTGAGATTTGGTTTGTACATGATGATGATTTTTTTTCATGAGATGCTGATAGTAAATCTGCTGTTGATGGACATTTACCGATTTAATCTGAATCCTTTTTTTTTTTTTTTTAAATTCTTCAAATGTAAAACTAAATGAGAATATTTACCAATCTCACTGATAAATTTTCATTCAGAATCTTCATGTGAATCACATTATGTAAACAATGGCCTTTTGTAGGTAATATATTAATATATGGGAATTACATTTAGCAAGTGCATATCTTTTAACATGATCAAACACAGAGCTTAGCCACATTAATATAAATGAAAACCTGATTGTATTACTGTTTGCAGTCACACAGTGCACTGCACTGATAACGGACGTGCCGGTGCACGCACTACAGGTTATGCAGGACAAAGAAGGATTTTGCTTTGCGAGTCTTTGTTGCTGAATATGTTATGAGGAGCAGAGATTTTGGTTACTAATACCATTTTTTCAGTAGAAAGTCTGAAAAATTTTGGAAACTGTTGGCAAGTATACAGAGAAGATGAAGAGATATATCTCTTCCCTGTGTTTATACAAAGCCTTTGAGTTAAGAGAAATGAATCAAAATAATTCTTTTTTGCCTCCCTTCAAAAAGTCTTCTTTGTAACAGGTGAATAATTGTAATTTCCATAGGCCCTGGGTATGCATGACTTTGATAGCTATAGTAATATACATACAGCAGAAAATGGGCCAAACTAATTGCTGATAAATATTTTCAGTATCAGATGACTTTCCCTTACAGCACTTAAAGGTCTTCAGCATTGGTTATTATTTAATTGATGAACACTTATTTCATGTTCTTTTTCAAGAAATGGAAGCATTTCCACAGACAGCTGTAAGAAAAACTAAAATGTCTTTTGATATTTAACATATATATTTATCAGAACATACACATTGTATTCTTTATAATCTGTTCTTAAAAAATGCCCAGTTTAGACTTCCAAAAAGTAGCAGATTTTGAAGCTAAAGCTCATTCTCAGAAGGGAGAGACATTTTGAATCATAAGTTTCCTTGACAGTTAATGTCATTTTGCTCCTAAATGACTTCTGGGAACAGGATTTAGAAGTGCAAATCAATGTGATTTTTCTGAGGATTTTTTTCCTGTGGCTTGCAGGAGGAATCTGAAAATCTAGAAAAGAAATATAAGTACTAAATAACCTATTCTGGTTGCTGAAAGAATCTATGGATTTTATCAGTCAGCATGCCTGGTTCAAGACTTCTAACCTTTTAGGAAAAGCTGAATTTTGCCACCTTCACGTTTTCAAAAAAATATTTTAAAAAGTATTCCATGGAAAGGTCACTAAGATGCTACGGTCTGTACCTTTCTTTTCTTCTTCCCAGGAGCACACACAAAAGTTCTAGCTAGTGGAGTGAAATAAAAATAGAGGAATAAAAAAAGGTCCAAGGAGCAAGGCGCATCAGTGGGCTCCTCATCATTTTACTCTTGGTTCATGCTATACTTCTACATTTCACTTCTTCATCTAGGTCTCACCAAGGCAACCCTGTGATGGAAAGGACTAGGGACCCCACGAGTATAATTAACCTCAGAGTCAGCACTGGGTCCTACACTGAGAGAAAAAGAGAGAGAGAGCAGGAGAGTGAGAGCCAGTTTCTGCACATCCCAGCTTGCTTTGTCACACTGCCTCAGTTGCACCTTACGCCTTGGGGCTGGCAGGCTGCAGTGGGGCAGGTGTACACAGGGCCAGACTTGGTATAAGAAAGCTCACGTGGCCCAACTATGGGGAAGGCATGCTGATGGGAGAGGCATGTGGTGGCTTCCAGGCCTGTTAGGGCTTCCATGCAATCCCTGGAAAACCACTGGTTAAGCCAAAATGTCTGGTCTAATAACTTATGATAACTAACCTAATAATTTGGGTGGAGCTTGAACACTCTACCTTGTCATGCTAAACTGTTGGGCAGTGCTTGAAATCAGAAGCTCAGTCCTCAAGCAGAACATGAAATATTGTCACCTGAAAAATATCTAAACACCTGTGTTTGATAATGCACATTGATATCTACTTGTGCACTGGAATGCAGCCAGCTTTGCCAGACACTGACAGCAAAAAAAGGAGCGTCTTCCTTTAATTAGTATGTCCAGATTAATCCAAAGTTGCAATCATCAGTCAAGCAATGCTCTAAGGAGTCAAGCAACATTCTAAGCATGACAGAACCTGTCAAACTTCCATTCATAATAAAAACCACCAGTCCTTGGATATCAATCTCCATTTTTATTTCTAGATAATTATTTATCTTAAAAAGATAAATCTTTTTCTCTTATTTTTTTTATCTTAATATTATATAAATCAGGGCATATTAATAATTGAAAAGTGAAAGGTTACAGGCAAGCTTAAAAATATTTTTTCTCTCTTCTCCCTAAAGCAGTTTTAAGACTGTTGCCCAGGGAATTAGTAGAACTGCTATCCCTGGAAATGTTCAACAGTGGGATGTGGCACTTAGGAACATGATTTAGTGAACATGTTGGTGCTGGGTTAACAGTTGGACTCAATGATCTTAGAGGTTTTTCCCCAAATTAATGATTCTATGATTCTATAGCAGGCATTTTTACTTGCCAAGGCAGTACCAGAATGAAATGGTGTTCAATATATAAAAAGATAAAAATTACCAAACGATATGGGTATTAGAGTAAATCAAATCTGCTGTTTAAAAATGGACTTGACTAAGAAAAAAATTCAAAATACATGTCTTGATGGATTCTCATATTGATGAGAATATATTATGGGCTACACGGCTCAGCATTTGTCAATATATGAGACGCTATGAGTGCCCCCACCATTCTCCCTAAGGCTTGGCCTTGTATGTTTAATCAACACAGAAATCTTTCCTGATTTTACTTGCAGAAAGACTGAAATTTGGTGCACCGTGTATCTTATTTAAGTACTGGGATCTGTCTGGAAGAAATGTCTAACAAAAAAGACGCTATTAGAGAATAATATACATTATGAGGCTGATTTTGTGTCTATTAGATAGAAATTAAATTTTAAATTACCTTTTGCAAGCAGGATGCTTGATATGACTTTGAGAATATTTGATGTTACCTGTCACTGAGAGATTTTGTTCTGCCATCATATTTTGGACTGGCAGAAGTAGTCTTGTTCTCAGCTTATCACAGGGACATACTGGACTGTGAATAGCTTTATTGAACTCAATATCCTGTAAGGATATAGCCATATCATATGGAGTTGCCAGGCAAAAAGTAGAAATAGTATTTAGCTAAAGCTTTATAAATGCAGTTTCTTGTTACATCACTTCCCTGTTCAGAAGCACATGGTACTTTTGCTAGTGAGTATAAGAGCAAAATCAAAATGTCCCTTGCAAACTGAGTTAAATTTGACTTGAATTCCAGCATCCTGGTAACCTTTTGCTGATGTACTGGAGGGAAATATGGTCATGTAAGAGCTTGATAACATTAAAAATCAGGTAGAATTCTTTCTTAGCACTTCCAGAGTCTGGTAAGGAACCACTGGAGGACTGTGTTTGTTGCCTGAAGATAGAAGTCCTCAAGGAAATCCTTGTAACTGAATAATATAACTAAACATAAAATCCTGTGAATCCCAGGAAGATACCGAAATACACTGTTGAAATAAGTATCTGACTCAAAATAAAAAAATCCATCTACTCACTTGGGTTGCAAGAATAGTTGGGATGATTTTAAAGCAGGACATTAAAAACCCTACAAAAATTGTATGAAAATCATGAGTGAGTTAAATTTAGTATCTGTAATCAAGTAGTTTACATGGTGTGCAATTCTGTGCTGCTCTGCTGGACAGACTGAAACTCCAGTGTGAACTGAAGATGAAGGGACTGGGATGTGTGAATGAGGGGGCAGAGATCCACCTGCAGGCTGTGGAGGATCCCATGCCGGAGCAGGCGGATGCCTGAAGGAGAACGTGACGTGACCTGTGAGATGCCTGTGATGGAGCGGGTTTGCTGGCAGGACTTGTGACCTCACAGGAGATCCATGCTGGAGCAGTTTGTGAGGACCTGCAGCCTGTGGGAAGGATCCATGTTGTAGGGGTTCAAGGAGGGGGTCACAGGTCTCCTGTGTGTCGCACCCCACAATGGAGAAAAGATTCCCTTGCAGCCTGCAGTGCAAACCATGGTGAAGCAGGCTGTGCCCCTGCAGCCCAAGGAGGACTGTGGTATGGACTGTATTAATGGCGGACTACAGCAGGAATCCCTTGTTAACCAGGCTGGGAAAAAGGGGAAGGGTTCATTGCAATGTTAAACCAGGTAAGCGGGCCCCAAACAGCCAGGGATCGAGATAGTAATAGGTGTACCTTTCAGTTTTTGTGAATCATGATTTGAGTTGTGCATTACAGAAATTAGCACAACCAGAACCTCCTGAACCGTGGGAAGCAGTGGATTAATTCCTTGTTTTTCTCTGCTTATGTGTACTGCTTTTGCTTTCCCTAATAACTGTCTTTATCTCAACCCAAGAACCCAAGAGTTTTTTATCTTTTACCCTTCTGATTCTCTCCTTGATCCTGCTAGTGGGGGAGTGAGTGAATGGCTCCTTGGGGCTTGCTCGCTGGCTGGGGTTACACCACAACACATGGAAAGAAGAAATGTTTTAGTAATCCTGAGACAGCTGGAGATACTTTTAAAGCTAGACTGAAGTTTACTAATTTTTTTATATATAATTTTTAATTGCTGTACTTTATCAGATATGACAGGTCTGTGTTATTTTTTTTTCTTTTTTTTTTGATAACACCAAAGATAAATACTGATGTGATTTACAGACAAGCAAAAAATGACGGTAACCCTGCTCTAAAAAAGTTGCATCTGTTTTATTTATATATAGTTAGGAAACATGAAAGCCCAAGAGAGCATATCATTGCATTTAAGTTATTCAGAATGTGGGGTGGGGGAGAAAAATATTGTTTCTCTGTTAAGCTCAAGAGAGCTGTCAACTCCTGTGATTCTGAGGTATGCATTTGCTTTCAATGTGAAGAAAACAGAAAAAAAATCCAGACAAGGGACAATCTAAATAGCTAGAACAAATAAAACAACTGAAATAAGCACTCCCTAGAGGATTCAACAATTCCCGCAACTACTCCAACACACTGGCACTTGTGATTATAATGGATTTCTTAATGGTGCTGACTTTTCCTATCACAGTTGGCAAAAGCAAAGTAGAGTAATGAAATACTCTTGTGCTTATTACCTCTGAAAAATACCTGGTGAATTGGGGTAGGGTGTAAAAGTGTAAGAAATCTTACAGCTTCCGGGAAACTGGGGCTGGGTAAGTCATTCCAAGTGGATCACAGCAAGGCAGTAAGATTGCTCCCTCCACACTTTTCTAATCTGGGCCGCCTGTGGTGATGAGATGAGGGGAAGCCGTACAAGAAGCAACTAAGATCACTTGGTCTGTTCAGCTTGGAGGAGACTGAGGGGACAACTCATTGCAGTTACAACTTCCTTGTGAGGAACAGCAGGAACTGATCTCTGCACTCTTGTGACCAGCCACAGGACTCGAGGAAATGGCCTGCAGCTGAGTTGAGGGTGGCTTAGGTTAGATATCAGAAACAGGTTCCTCACACAGAAGGTAGTTTGTAGGGCTCTGGAATGGCTCTCCAGGGAAGTAGTCACAGCACCAACCTACCAGAGGTCAAGAAACACCTGAGCAATGTTCTCAGGCATGTGTGATTGTTGGTGTAGCGCTGCAGAGGGCCAAAACATGGATTTCAATGATCCTTATGTGTTCCTTCCAACTTAGGATATGTTAGGATTCGACAATTCTAGAACTCTAGGAAATATTTTTTCCTGTGGTCTTGTTTTTTCTCTCAAAGTAAGGAAGCATAAAGGAAGGTGGGAGCACTTTTAATCTTCATGCCAATTTAAAGGTTTTCAGCAGAGATTAAAAAAAAATATTTAAGGCTTAATGTCATCAAAAGTACTTTATTGTTGCCTTAAAACACTTCTTGCTATTGTTGCAAGGGTTGGGGGTTTTTTGTTTGTTTGTTTAATTTTAATGCTTTTTGTTTAATGTTCAGCCTTGATTCCTTAGGTCTCAGCCTGTTTAGGATCAAAATACATGCAAGTGCAAGTATGCATGCACATCTTTCTGTCCTTTCCCTTACCATTTTTGAAAATGGAGACATATTTTACAAAAATCTTGTTTACATAAATGGGCAACTAAGTAAAGAAGGTTCTCCATTTCTACCCTCTCTTCTCCAAGGGAAAAGCTGCAGATATTACTCAATAAGAAAATTCTGCGGTCAAAAATACATGTTAGGAACTTTTCAATTAGCAAAAATTTCAGCTGAATTAGATCAAAGAATTCAATGAGGTTACCAAACCCTTTGGATACCAGGCTTCCTTATCTCTGCTTCTGATAGAGCTACCTTTTGTCATTGTTTGCTTTGAAATACACTGAAGTGTTCTTGACTTCTAGCATGCCTCATTTTTGGAGATTACGGCAGATTCCTGGGAACTGTACACCTCTTTGATAAATTCTAGAGGTACAAACGTAGGAGGGTGCAAGGTTTTATGATAATTAATACGAAATCACTAGTAACATTCCATGAGACATTGCTGAGAGTACTTATTATAGACAGTTATAGTCAATGAACAGTGTAAAGTTAATTATGTAAATATTATTTATGACTTTTCAAATTAGGCAGTCATAAGTCTACATGACCCATGAACTTGGTAGATGACCTGCTAACTTATACCTACACGGTGCTGCCTTGTCAGTTAGAAGACAGACCAAGTCTATAAAGTCAAACTTCCTGCAGGAGTTATAGCTAGCAGACCGTATGGGTGCATGCAAACATGCACACTTATATCACTGTGGATGGTTGGAAAAGGTTTTGGTTAATAAATTATAATTATTTCTTCAAAGTACTGCTCTTAAATCAAAGGTAATTTTTCAAAAATAGACATGGCACAGTGAAAACAATGCAAGATTAATAGCTTCCCCTAGTTGCCAGGTTCTCTCAACATCATGCAGATATGATGAAAAATCCTCTGATAAAACAGACTAAGGCTAATTTACATATCCTCTGCCCTGATGTGAAATCCCTTTTGGTTGATAAGGTCTAATGTTCCCTCTAATGTTGTGCAAACTCTAGAAAATGAAGAGCTCATTCACAGAGCCTAATGAAGACCTTCCCCTTAAAATAGCTGCCTTTTTTATTTTTCCAAGAATTCCTGTAGCTATATTAATTTTCATTTGTGTTGATGTAACACCAAGGGAATGTACCCAGAAACAGAAGCTAGTAGGAAGGCAGAGGACAATGTGAAGTTTCTAACAGATTTTCTTCTGTTATTCCTGTAAGCTAAACTCATGATGGCACAGCTGAAGAGAGGGAATCACTGAACAACTTCCTACTTAAACCTTACTCACAAATGGAGAAAGGAGATCCCACCAACAAAGGTGATATCTGATGACTTGAGAAAAGGAGATGGCTCAAGAGGAACAAAGACACCTCAACTGCATATTTTGAGGTCATATTTCCAAATGGTGATTTTGTCTGAAGTATGGCTAGATATGGACTTAGCATACTTCAAGCTTTAAGTACCCAAGCCCAAACATCAACAAATTGACCCTTATAATCTGAAAATGCTGAAAGGTTAGCACAATAAATATCAATACTTTTCCTAGGCCTCTGATATACAATATGTATTATGTATCCCACTTACAGAGATCCTTAAACAATCCCCAAAAATAACTTTTCTCTAGGGAAAAGAAAACAAATCAACAGCTTCCTAGCAAAACAAGGCTCTCTTCCCCATAAAAAAAATGAAACAGAACATTAGACAGTGCTGCCAGACAGGCTTTCACAAAAAATCAGTTAAAAGACTGGCAGATGCTGATACCAAAACAGGGACAGTGCACTTGCACCTCAGCCATGATTACCTCTACAATTTGCACTTCAAGAGACCCTTTTATCTAAGCACGGCAAAGTATCTGACAAACATAAAATTTGTCAATCAAAAGTTTCCAATATATTAGGTTTCTTGTACCTGAAAGGAAACTGAGGCACAGTATGATCCATCAATTTTCACAGAAATTAGAAAAAAGAGAAGGCATATTAAAAACCCCATACACTACAGAGATAGAAACGTGTTTTTAGGTTAAGTGACTTTCAATCCTGTACTTTAATCATTAGTCCAAAAGTTCCTCTGTAAATGAGATATATTTGCCTTCCTAATGAGCTGACAAAAGGCAGCAGTCCTGATTATCACAGCACAACAATTACTTTTGTGTTATGCTGGCATTTCTGCAGAGCTGCTAAGACAAAAAGACACACAGGAAACCAGGCTAACACTATAACAACCTCTCTTGCACCCTGCTATCACACGTTAGAGAATAAGCAAGTTGTTGAGCTAATGGGGTCTATGGAGATTAGCGTCCGTTTTTCCTACTCTTACTTTAGTTTTGAAGTCCAAAATTCCAGCTGTGAGAGAAATATATATCCATGAAGGAACAATAGAGGAGGCTGATGCTGTCAAACTACAGACCTTTAAAATTGCTGAGGGAAGGGAATTTCAATCCGCACCATTCCTATCAGTTTGATGCCAGGGCCAGAGAGAAATACCCAGAGGCTGGAGAGGGGTTGTAAGTCAGGAGAGCACCTGAAGTGCAGCATAAAGGAATTCCAGCCACTTCAGCGAACAAATCAGGTTCATTGTCAGCCAGTTAAATGCCCCTATGCAAACACATATAGGAGGGGGAATAAACAAAAAGAGTCAGAGATGGAGTCAGCCCTCCATGCCAGCAGGGCTGTGATCATACTGGCATCATGGAGATGTGGTGGGATGGTGGGTGTTGGAATGGAGGGATACAGGCTCTTTAGGAAGGACAGGCTGGGGAAACCAGAAGTGAGTTCCATGCTCTACGTCAGTGGCCTGCTATTGTGCATGGAGTTCCACCTGGGGATGGGTGAGAAGCCATTGAGAGCAGGAGAAAGGTAGCATTACAGAGGGGGTCCAAGAAAGCTGGTTGATATCAAGGAGCACCTCCTTCAAGCTCAGGAGTGACACATCCTAAGTAATTCAGCCAAAACTATCAGTAGGTCTGTACGGATGAACATGGACCTGTTGGAAAGAGTCCAGAGGAAAGTCATAAAGAAGATCAGATAAATGGAGCACCTCTCCTAAGAAGACCTGTCGTTGAAAGAGTTTGGGGTTTTCATCCTGAAGACGAAAGGCTTCAAAGAGACCTTGAAGCACCTTCCAGTACCTGAAGGGGGTTACAAGAGAGCTGGAAAGTGACTTTTGACAAAAGCATGTAGTGGTAGGACAGGAGGAGAGGCTTCAAACTGAAAGATGGTAGATGTAGATTAGAAATTATGAAAAACATTCTTTACTGTGAGGGTGATGAAACACTGGAATGTGTTGCCCAGAGAAGATATAGATGTCCCATCCCTAGAAGCATTCAAGGTCAAGCTGGATGGGGCTTTGCACTATCTGATCTAGTGGAAGATGTCCCTCCACCTGACATGGGAGTTGAAACTAGATGATCTTTAATGTTTCTGCCAGCCCAAACCTTTCTATGTTTCTATGAAATTTTTTCCCTACCCACTTTCCTCAGGGAACATTCATAGAAAATATCTTCACAAGGATCTTGAAGTTGTGTCTAGAATAGGCACACTAGCAGGTGTAATCGCCACATGAGTTCTACACTATGTGCAAAATTTCTCTGCAACAAAATGCTGCTGGGGAAAACCCCAACTAGTTAGTGTGTTTCTGTGAGCACTTACATATCCTTGAAGCAAGCAAAGTGTCTCTGATTGGGTCCTACAAAAGCTCTCTTCCTGGGTGCAATCCTTTATCATTAGGTTGAGGTCAGAAAGGCTCGAATAATATTTAATTACTTCCGCAAAAATGAAGCCGCTTGTCATCATTCTGTCATCATGATCAGACAGTAAAAAAGATCTATATGAAGCTTTAAGGTCAGTGATGTTTTCTTTACTCCTTTTGGAAAACTATTTTAAAATGCAGACATTTTGTGGTTTCTGAAAAATCCTTAAGAGTCTGAAAAGAAGTGACGGCTGTGAAGTTGCATCACTGAGATAGTGTAATCCTTTATTACATTTTATCATTTTTAGATTAATTTAATCTGTGCTGGATCCTGAAATACTTCAGAAAGTATATTCTTGAAGAAAAGCAGAGAAATCAACTTTGTTATTAGGAAATGATAAATTCTTGTCTCTCTGATTTCAAGGAGTTGTACTCAGGATCTGTCCCTGTTCCGGGAAAGATCATGGCAAACACCTTGTACAAGAATATACTGTGAAGAGGCCTGTGGTATATACTTTTTTGTGAAAACTGAGATAGGAATCACCACCACAGAGTTTTGATCTATGTCTTTGACTAACTAGTTTTAACACATACAGGGATGGGTAAGGGAGAAAATAGAACACTGACAGAATGTGAGTGAACGTACAGCTATATAAGAGATAATGTGCTCTGTGACCAGGCTTTTCAAGCCTGCCCCTAATCTCCTTCCTCACTCAGATTTCCAGCAAAATCTTTCAAATATAGAACACTTGAAGCAGGTTTTCCTGTCCAGTTGCTCCCCCACCTCCCTTTCCCTCACCAGTGCGTTTCCTTGCAGGGAGGTGGAGAAGGTCAGGGCTAGTCACTCCTCTCCTACATCCAGGGGCCATGTCAGGGAGGCATCACGTTTTTGTGCCATGTTCCCCAGCTGCAGGAGTCTAAAGGGCAGTCTGGCTCTCAGTCACTGTCGTGGCAGAAGAGAACAACTAGTGCTGGCTATGAGAGACAGGAGCTCTGTTTAGCTCTGGCTTCAACTCTCATGATCTCAGGCTGCAAAAAAGTAAGAGCAGATCTGGAAGGTTTCCAAGCAAACACTGTCTCAGGATTATTTCCCCTCACTTGACATCTGTCATTCCCTATACCTTTGCCTGCCCAGAAGTCATGTGTGGGACAAAACAGCTGTTTCCTGGATTAGAATACTCCAAGAGAGAGAAGAATTACTATCTACATATTGTAGACTTCAACTATGCAGAAACTTCCATACTGTGTCTCTCAGTACTTCAGAGAGAGACATTTACGGTAACTGTAGAGGGTCATTTTGCCAATAATCCTAATAATATAAGAAAGCCCTATTTCCACCTAATCAATAGAATCATGTTTGTGGAAACAGAACACTGACAGAAGGAGACTCTAACGGTTTAGCTGCATCCAAATGTGAATGACATTTTTTAATCTAAATAATATCAGAATGCATTAAAGAGAGATTTCAGAAGGGAACACAGAGAGCTGCAGTGTTAAAAAGTCAGGTGAAAATCTGAACTGAACCTTTCATTTCCTTCATGTTTAAATTCAGAGATGACCTGTCTGTCACTACACAGTCTGCATTTGTCCGCCACCATCCAGGAAAGAACAATTCTAATGTCTGCTGATTATATCAGCTCTGTTAAGTCTTGCCCATTTTTGCCCTCATTAGGCTAATGAGATGGTTTCAGATTGACGATGGGGGTATGAGATAGAGCCTTCCTTAGTCAGAGCCAGTGTTTATACAAGCAACAATAGAAAGACAGACTGGCATTCTCACAAAGTGAATATTTTCAGTTCATTTTTCAGGGAGTATGTTGAAGTCAGACCAATATTCTCTATTTCTGTCACAGCCGTATGGATGTAGGCACTTCCATAACACTATTTCTTTCCAAGAAAACAGGGCAGAAAAAGAAATGTTCTAAACGAATATTTATCAGAAAAAAAAAAAGTGCTGTTTTACAAGTTGTGAAATATTAGACTGTAATAGTTGAAGAGCTGTCTGAGCAGATGTAAATAACAGAGTGCATATAAAGTACAATAGTGCAAAATCAATGGGCCAAGCAGAAGACTGATGAAGGTCCAGACTAAGTCCATTTGTGTTTTTTAAATCTGAGCAACTGGGATGAGAAACTCACGTTCTGTACACGTAGCACAGGTATATGTTCTGTCTTATGGATGGAGGAAAATATTGATACTTCAGAAACATAATAAGTCTTTAATAATTTTCAATTACCTGATGACATTTTGCTTTCACTATTAACAGTCGCCTCAGTCATTTTTTCTTCCTTCTTTTTGTCTTTCATATGAGGCCCTTTATCACACAATCACATTCTATATTGTACTGCATTATGAACAAAAAATGGCCTATAAAATGTTATTTGAGTCACCAGAAAGGCAGAGTAGGATAAAATGACCTATTTAAAAAGCAACCATTTTACTTCACAGAACAGCTACAATTGATATCGCAGCAGCGCTCTCGTGTTGAAAAATGCTCTACTCCCAAGTATTGTATACAATGAACATAGCACTACTTCTGCCCAAAGATCTTATGTGAAAGCTTAAACAACACGTTTCAGAAATTAAGTGGCAAAAACTTCATGCTATTTTCTATAGAAAAAAAAAAAAATCCCATTTGCTTCTAATTCCACAGTTAAGCTTCCAAAGCCAACAGCATTATGTGACTGTACAAATACATGAGATTAGAATTTCAAGAAATTCAGCCTTTGAAAGATCTTGAACATTGTGTGGTTTATACCAAGCCAAGTAATACAACACAATACCATGAAAAAGTAAGCCCCAAATCTTCTCTAAATATCTGAGAGACTTTTTCATCGAGTGTGTCTGTTTTAATATACTTAAGCCAGATGAATCTTGCGCAGATGAATCCAGGTTTCCATTAGCAGGCATGAAATGCAAAAGATACCAGGTTTGCAGAATTACTCTATGGAAAGTTAAATAAATCAGAAATCAAGTTTAAGAAAAAAGCAACATTTTTGACAAAAGTGCATTACAATTAACATTAACTATATTGTTTGGTCTATAACACTGTACCATTTACCGATGCAATCTAAAACATCTGCTGTTCTCTTATTTAGGTGGAAGTTTATGAGTTTTCTATGCTAAGTGTCTCTCTTTAAATCACTTTTTCTTGCAAGATATTGAATGAAAGAAGAATACCTCAATCTTTTAATTAGCACCATGGCCAGAAAACATCAACAAGATGGCAATAACAAGGCTTTAAAGGAAAGTATGTTGTGATAAAAGGATGTCTCACCCCAAGACAAAGAAAAAGGGAGTACTATGAAAATTGCTAATGGTGACCAAATAATAAAATTATTTCAAGACATTTCAAAAATATCTGAAGTTGTTAAGTGGATTATATTAGTTGTTTTGGTGAGACCTGACTAGAAAATATCATACTGTATATATTTCTCTGCATCGCCGTGCTTCATGAGTTGGATGTCTGCAGTTAGAGGTAGATCCATTTTCTCTACTTGAACATCTGTGCTTGAACAAAAAAAGATTAGAGGTAAAAAAATATCATTGTCTAAACAGAAGACAACCTCTTCTTCTCCTGTAGAGAACAAACCACAAATAGTAAGTGTGAGGAAATGGTGGAGACTGCATTTTGCACAGATGTATTTGTCAACACATTTCAAAATAATCACTTGATTTCAGTTCTTGTAAAAGCATAAATTGGGGAATCACCCCCAAATAAATCAGGGAACCCATTGTAAAAATCAAATGGACTACAACATCCTTACATTCCTCTAATTTCTGTTCTTGTCCCTTTGTGCTGGAGCAAGCCATTTTTATTTCTTATCTTTAAAGAAATTCGCCACAACTGAGTGGACAGGTCATGGCCAAGGGAAGAGGTCTATCTAAACATACACAAAAGCTTTCACAAGGTCAGAATGGGAAAAAAATGGACAGGAGAGTCCTTTATTCAATGTGGAACCAAACTAATTGCCTTTTAAAGCATTTGATTAGCATCTAGTCTCTAAAGCGACACTGATTAGTGTCCATCTCTGTCCAAGATAATGGACAGTAACCACCTGAAGGACCCATGGTAAAAATAAGGAGGAAATACATTTTTATCCAGAAAGATGATAAAGAAATATTCATGAAGACAGAGTGGAATATCAAGTCTTTTTCTATTTTTTAATACACATTATCCAGGAAGACCAGCTGCTTCATAAAGGGCTGTGACCACCTAAATGTGGACAATCAGAGATGAATGAAAAATAAGAAAAAGAAACGATGTCTGAGTAAATATGCTTACAAGTGTAAAGAGTGATAAAAAGAGTCAAACTGGTCCCAATGTAACTTTTAACAACCAAAAAAAAAAATATATGAGATTGGAGAGGTAATTTTAAAACATGGATGTCAAATCTAGTTCATATCTGACTAATAGCAGGGTTACCAAACAGGGTTACCAGATTCAGTTTGAATACCAGGGTGATGCTGTGGACACCAGGAAAACTGGATTAATGCCTATGTTTTCAAAATTATTTGGACTGATAACATCTTGTAAATTGAGTTTCTTCACACCTTCCGCTTCTGATGATGGTGCTATAACAAATTGTGCCTACTTTTTCAGGTTTTTTTTCTATATTTTCACTTTAAATTTGATTTTTAATTGCTGCATCTTTGGAAATTCCTTAATAATGATCCAACATCAAACAATGAGGTCTGTATCTCTTAAATAGTTATGCAGTTGGATCAGAGTATCGCTTGTATCTTCCCAATGTATCCAAATAGAGACAAAACCCCAGTCTTTCTCTCCCTGTAAGTGAGAAGTAAAAAAATTACAGCTTTATTTTCATGTCTGTTGTGTTTACAGCTATTCCTATGACATTTTACATTTGGACTTGACTGACAAAGCAATGCCCATTTCATCAAAACTTGTGCCTTTATTCTTCCTAGTATGAATTCCTGCCAAACACTCAATTCTTCTAACCAAAATGCATGAGCAATGTGTGCTGGACAGTAATCTCAGGCATCAGAGAGAACATGTGCTACCTAAGGTGACTTCACAGAAAGCTGCACAAATCAGTTCCTCACTGTAACCACTCAGGCTATCTATGGGTGGACAGCAAGGATGCAACAAGAGCAGTGTTACTCCCAATTCTTGTAAACTCTTGCTAAGCAAAGGGATGTTGTTGTCATTAGCCATTGCTATTGAAGCCTTAGTAAGAGCTATGGAAGCTGAGAGTGATCCTGTAATGCACATAGAGTAGGGCAAGGAGATGTCTGTTAGGGGAGAACTCCTCTTTTCCTTTAGTAACTGTGGGAAGAGAACCTTGGTGGACATCTGTGACTAAGCAATTTGGAAGGACTCCACACTAGCAAAGCCTCTTATTCTGGGACTGGACACCTAAAAGAGTGGACAACACTGAAATTTGTCACTGGGATGTGCTGCTGATCTTTTTTTTTAAATGTAATTAGAAGTCAAAGCTGGCATCTGTTTACTTCTAAGCTTCGCACAGCACAAGTCCCCCCTTTTAGGATCCTATGCTAAATGCAAAATAAAATTTTGGGCTTTAGGCTTCTGTTCTTTGGAATCTGAAGAAGAATATGCAAAGGACCACAATAGCAATCATCTCAGAGAAAGAACCTGAATGATTTGCATTTTTGTTTGCATAATCTCAGAAACAGAGCTTGGAAGCATGAAAGTAAATGAGATGGGGGAGAGGGGGAAAAAATCCCAAAGAACGAAAAGAGGGCATAAAGAAGAATCAGTGCAACTGAATGTGTACCTGCAAAGAAGATTGCTGGAAAAAAGTGAGGAGTTGAAAGGACAATTAATTTGCCCAACAATCCTTCATGAGGCAAGACTGGAGGGAAGGCCTGGTAACTAAAAGTTGCCTCACAATTTTGTCTGAATTCTGAATTCAGTCTCTGCTTTGTTTGCATGTGGAAGCAATTTTAGTTCCATTATTCATAGTTTCAGGGCATTGACTCTTACTTAACCCAATCTTTATTTAGGCAGGACTGTTAAAGGTCTCATAGAGCACTTAGCCTCAGCAAAAATCTGAACAAGGGGATAATGATGTGATCCTCTGTTTATTTGCATCCTATGATTAGTTAGGAGCTGGTAGTATCTAGCTGGCAGAGGGAAGGCTATGGAACAGAATGACCAGGCATTAGTGGAGATGTGTGAGTCGGCTGGCGTTGACTCTGGCAGACATGAGGGAAGCTTCTGGCAGCTCCTCAGAGAAGCCACCCATGTAAAACCCCCCTGCAGCCCCCTGCTACCAAACCCTCACCATGTAAATTCAATAAATATCAAGGTTTAAAGTGGGCAAAACAAGTAGAAAACCCTAATGCTAAAAAAAAAAATCTTATGACATTTTGAATTACTCTGTCTTAAAAACAAACAAGAGAGTAAGATTTTAAATAAAAAATCTGAACATAAAATAAAAGTTCTTCACTGTGGCATCTTCAGATGAAAAAACAGCTAAAAAAGACATATTAGCACCGTACAAAATATGAATTGAATGTAAACTGCTGGGCCACTGATTCATGTGGTGTTGCTGGCAATTACATCATATAGCTCCCTCTGTGAAATGATTCTATCATCTCTGCTGGATGCTTATGAAATATGACATCATCTTCAGAAATTAGATCGTGCATAACCCTAGTTATCAGACCATTACAATGACATTACATGCAAAAGCAAATCTGCAAAAAATTACCTTCTTTGCTTCATCTATTCAAGTGACTGAAGGAAGGTACGTGTGGGTCATGCCCAGTCTCTATGCAAATTGTTCTAAATCACCCTAAAATACTCATCAAACTTGTGGTCGTCCCCCCACTCCAGTCTGTTTTATCAAATGTACCTCATTTAAAGCTCTTGAATCATCATGTCTACAATATTATTTCTACATGTAAGTGAGGCATTTTTACTCCCTCTGGAAAAATGTAGCAGACAGCACCTATGTGCTTCCTACTCTATCTCTAACATTTTTAGAAGTTCTATTTGGTGAAGTAAAAAGCCCAATTACAACACTTTAGATTCAATGACTCTGTTGTTCTGTTCATTCATGCTAGCAAGGTGTTCTATCACATTAATAAAGGCTTGAATAAGATTATGTTTGGATCAGAATTGATCTGTGCCATGTTTTTAGATATTTATTTTCATTGTAATATAGCCATTACCTAGTTATTTAGATTTCTCTGTTTCTTCAGCACAGAAAAATTCCAGAATAACTCTCCTTCACTAAAAAATTATCAAGGGCTGAATTTTTTGCTGGTATAAGTGCTATTGAATCATCCAGTTCAAATAAAGCTCAGTTTAGAACTACTGAAGAGGTGATATCCAGGATTTTGACCTATCAAGAATAAACTGGACTTTTGTGCTGATTGTTCTAACCCATCACACCCTGATTATATAATGACACTCATTTTGACCCAAGTAATTAATTTGGTTCTGGAAATATCCACTGCCCAAGCTCTATAGAATGAGGGACTGAATAAATAAGTTGGAAAAAGGAAAAACTGAAAGATAGATTAAAAAATCAATTAGGAAAATGTCAATAAATATATTAAAATATGTTATAAGCACAGAGTGCAAATAAGTGCTAATAATTAAAAAAAATTTATACTGAAATGGCAAGAGAAAAATAAGCAAATGAAAGAATGCACAGTTGGTCAGGAGATGGAAGTATTTTGGATTTTCCAGTTCATTCTCCCAATGCAGAGGTCGAAGGAGGGCTGATAACAACTGATTAAACTCACTGAATAGTTATATTGCTAATTCCACATACTCTGCAGGCTCGTAAGAGCACAGAGTTAACTAGTCAGAGGACACACAGAGAATCAGGTAGGAGAAGCTGGAGGGCTATCACTCACAAAGCTTGTGTTAAGCAATGGAAATCCTTTTCAGGCATCAACAGTTCACTCTTAGCATATGTCATATATCTAATGTACATGTCTCAAGACTCTGAGACAGCAAGAGTGACATGCAGCAACCAACATATGCCTGGCACTTTTCAAGTACTGACATACTGAGCGAAACAGCAAGTACTAGGTGAAGAACAGCATGAGAGTATTAGCATCTTCCATTTTCCTGGAAGCTGGGAGTGAGAGATATTCTGTAGTTGCCAAAGGCAATATCAGCTTTACACAGAGGCTCTAAGGCACACAGGATGTGCACTGTGTGTGTTGCTGGAGAAACCACTGTATATGCAAAGCTAGATGTCTAGCCAGGTGCCAAAATACTTAATTGACCACCATCACCACCACCAATTTTATTTGTTTTAATGTGAAATTGTGCATCAGTTGTGCACTCCACCTACAGAAATGGTACTAGAGGAGATCCTGAAAGCTACAGACTAGACTGGGAATTCTGGCTTCCACTGTTGTTAAGATGGTAGTATTTACAACAGCGTATAACTTCACTTAACAGAAGCTGCACTGACTCTTTTTGCAGCAATCCCTGTCCATTTTGGCTCTCAGTGATATCTTGAAACCCTAATCTGCTTTTACTTGAACAGGAGGTTCCTGGACAAAGATAATACCTGCCTAATTAATATATTTGGGGGTTTTTTTTAAGTCTTTGATAAGATTCTATGTCAAAGATTGTGAAAGAAATTAAGCTGTCTCTGGATGTGATGAAAATGCTCTTTTGTAGACTGGAAGCTGGTTAAAGATCATATGCTACATTGAGAGGTTACTGGCCTCTTCTAAATTAAAAAGAATCTTCAGTGGTTGCCCAGAGATGATCAGTGTCTTAGAGAAGAAAATAAACAGTAACATTTCCTAGTCTGCAGACACAAGGCCACCTTAGGCAAAACGGTTGGCAGGTGAACTTCAGTGTAGACAGACATGAAGTAATGCACCTAGGAAAACAAGAATCTGAACCTTGTCTACATGGTGCTGACATCAGAACTGATATTAAATCTAGTGAAAGAGATTTTAAAACAGCATAGTTGACAGTTCTCTGAATCATTGAGTCAGTGTACAGGGGCTGCCAAAAAAGCCTGCAAAATCTTGGTCACCACCAGGATGGATGCTGTGGACAAGAAAGGACGCCACTTTGCCTCTGTACAAAAGCTCTGCTGTGCGCACACTGGGTCCTCTGTGTCATTCTGTTCTTTGCATCTCAAAGAAGGGTGTAGTGGAGTTGGAAAAAGTGCAGAAAAGGACAGTTAAAATAGCATATGATGAGGAGCAGCGGCTTTATAAGGAATAGAGGCTGGGAATTTTCATATTGAAGAGGCTAAGCAGGAGAGAGGGTATGAACAAGGTTTGCAAAATAATGAAGGCAATAGATTAGCTGAATGCAGAACCGTTATTTGCTAAATATTGCCTACTAAACTGGATTGAACTGTAGGAGTTAAGTTTAAACTGAATAAAAGAAGGTATTTTTTTATGCAGCAGATAGTGTTCTGAGCAGACACTGTGGAAGCAGACAGTATCAGCAGGATTTAAAAGAGGTTAGATAAATTCACAGACAGCACATCTGTTAAGGGGTACTAAAAGGACTAGACAGAAATGCAACAACTTTAACTACTCTAATAGAGCACTTCTAGATGCCATGGGAGTACCAGGAGAAAGATCATAGAAAGAAATCAAACCCATGTGCTCTCCCTAGAAAACATTCTTTTTTTGCCACTATCAGAAACAGAATACTGGTCTTAGCATTTTCTTGGCACCTAGAAGTTAGATACAGCTCAGCATTGAGCCTTGGGACACAGATATCCAGCCCTTGCCAAAGTCCCAATGCCTCAGGCAGAGATGGTTAGGTTTCACACAGACTCATAGCTGTCCAAGCTGAAAAATATTTAAGAGATGCTGACAGAATTAATTAAAAACAAATACAGCAAATGTTGATTATACCAGCACAGAACTGAGTTAAAGCACAGCATAGCTTTTATACTGACACTGTCCCACGCTTGTCTGACTCAGACCACAAATTAAACTGTACTGTGTCTGTCTACAAATGATCATGTAAAGTTCATCTTGGACTCAAAGGAAGCAGACCAATGCACAGAAAAATAAAAATCTAATAATTCAACAATGACAGTCAAGGTCCAGTGCTCAAGCTGCTTAGTCCACTTTTGTGTAGCAACACACTTGTGTTCACTGGCGCTGAATTGTTCCACCATACACACTGAAATGTGGCCAGAGCCAAGAATGACTTTTCCCTGGCCACTATGCTCTTAACTACAAAGTGTTGCTCATGCTGATGTAGCACAGGCTGCTTTAACATTAGTGAAGCGGGATCCTGCTACCAGTGTCACGAGAGCAGACAGGAGCCAGCAGGGTTATGCCTCCTGGTTACTTGTCTGCGGTCTGCACAAACTTCTTCTGCAAGCTTTAAACTGTGTGTTGTTTTTACTACATTTTGTTGTAGCAGAACTGGCAGCCTACATGAGCTACGCTGCATTTTTGGCTTCAATGTAGGCAATTTTGAATCAGAAAAGGAAGTAAAACCCACTATGATCACTCACTATGCCAGTAATTTATTTTGTAGAGGTTTGCTTTTCCATGCACACACTTAAAAATATAAACAGGAAAGGGAAAATATCTCTTTTTCATTTCATCCAGGAGAGAAACTTCTCCTTGAAGTTCTTCGATGGTATTTTTCTTTGCACAAATTTTTGCCACGTTTGCTGGCATTTGATTTGCTAAGAACTCAAAGCTGTCACATGTAGAAAGAATGGACTCACTCCATCTCATGACCAGCAGACATTGACTCTGGGCTTCATTAAAAATCATTCCAATCTTACAGAACTAGCAGTGAGCACTAACTAGCATCAATTAATATGAATGCCTAAATGTTCAGGAGGACCTGTTGCACTATGTTTCTATATATTTTAATTTCCTTCACCTGGCACAGAAACAGCATCCACTTACTGCAGTTCTACAAGGTTCAAAGAAAACCTTTTATTTAAGAGAAAAACAACAACAACAAAAAATCTTAATAAGCCATTGCATAAGAAAGACAGAGCATTGTTTTTGACAAGGAAAATCTCATTGTATATGGGGAAATGAGATGAGTTTACAAGACATCCCCAAAATTTGTCAAGTTGCACAGAACAAGCCCATAGATAGGGGGCTCTGCAGGACAGAAAATAGAAGAGATACTTTCTCAAGCAGACTCATAAATCTAACTCGATCTTTTCGTGCTCATATCCCAAGTACAGTAGACCTTGTCCCTCTGCTCAGATGATAAATGTTGATAGATATCCTTCTAATGCATTTATATATTTTTTCCTCCTAAACAGAGGATAATTTACCCGTAGATAGTTTAAATAAGACAACAATTTAACTGATTAAGAGAAAAACTCTGCTATATAACCAACAATCCTGATGTTGCCATAGCAGACGAATACCTCAGTCTGTTTATAGTACCTTTTTTTCATCACAAACTTTGTAACTCTGTACCCTGCAGTTCTAATATTCTGTACTTTACAGTGTGAAGTCAGGAATCTTACTGATGCTCTGTGATGCACCAGTGCAGAAGATAACTGCAAATCTAGGACACTAAATGTTTAAAAGCACTTTCCCTCTCAGATTGTAGTAAACATTCTTTAAACTTGTTTAGCTAATTGTGGTATGGCTTGTTTGGGTTTTATTAGTAAATCTCCTTCTCTGACACTCAGAGGGCTAAGTGTGCTGGCAGCAAGCCCCTCAGTGGCCACAAGACACAGCAGTATCATGCCTACCTCACCTGAGCACACTCACTCCATGGACACTGCTCAGTTCCACCTTTTGGCCCTGCAGGTCACCAGATACCTGAATGAAAATAAATCTCCATAAATCCTCCACTCATTTCTGCTCCAGATACGACCTCAGCCTACTTTTCTGATTTGTAACTGTCCCATGCCATTTCTGACCCTGCAAAACACCTCTCCATCATCCTTCACAAACGTCATCTGCTTCCTGCCTCTCCCCCTTTCCTCCTTGTGCTCAGCATCATGACACCTTTTATCCTACAACCATTCAAACAGCCTGGCTTCTTACTGAGGACTCAATGAATAACTTTGATTATTCACTCACACACATTTACACTCCTTCTCTTTCACACAAATATTTGGTGTTGTCCTCATACAACCCTCTCTTTAGCCTTTCTAACAAACTCAAAGCGTTCTTATCTGCCATCCCCTCAGTGACAGCTATCCACACGTTACTTTTCCTCTATGGCTCCTATTATGTCACATCAAATCCCTAAGATCATGCTGTCTGTTTCCTTTCACTAGTATTTCCTCTCCAGCATTTCTTCCAGCTAATGTTTAAGTGTCCTGTTACTCTGCTTGATGGACACCCCTTTCTGTCTCTCTCAAAACATAAAAAATATCAGCTCTGCAGAAACCAGGAAGATTTGAATGGTTCATCAGGTGGGACTGTGCCACATACCCACCTGAGCTGCAACCTGATGTTCTCTGTGGCTGTCAAACTCTCACTCATGTCATGCACAAGCAGGGTTTCTGGGCAACAGATCAAGCTTCCCTATCTGGATATCCTTCCCACAAGTAACTGGCTTCTGATGAAGTAGCAAGAGACTCTCTCATTCCCTAATCCAAGCACTTGACTCTGCCCTGCTCTGCTTGCAGAAGAAATAGCGCCAGAAATGCACTGAAGGACCTGAGGAGAAATAAGCATGAGTCAGCTTAGATGGTCAAAAATCGGTTAATGATGAAAGACTTTAACTTGTAATTGATCTGAAAATAATCTATTAGTATACTTTTCACTTGTAATGTGTACATCATAAGGAACAGATTTCTTGTGTAACAAATTTATTTAAATATATATAATTTGATGTACTATTCTTTTCTCCCTCCATATAGTGTGTGTGCATCTCCCATAACATTCCATGGTAATCCTCCTGTTTTTATCTTGAAATCTGAGTACTCCATCACATAGAGATTAATTCATTTTATTTGCCTCCTGGTAATAGCTTTCATATCCTTTTGTCTTCTGGGAAAAATGTACTTCAAATAACACAAGTAAAACATGAAATAGATAAGACAGCCAACACAACCCATTGGAAGGAGGAAAAAAAAACTCCACCTCAAAACCTGAGACAAGCAGTTGAGCTGTCCCACAAGAAATAAAAATTTAATACCTGGAGTACTGAGGAGAAATAGGTCCGCTTCACTATCTGCAGTTTGAAGATGAGTACTTGCATATTACTCTATCCAGCAATTTATTTTCTCTGATCACAGAGTGGGGAGATACCTTAGTAAGAACTTAATGAAGTAGAAAGGTTGCTTAATATATTCAAAGAAATATTTATTGAAAGGAAAAAGAAAAGATAAAATCAATTTCTTGCCTAAGATATTGTTGGCTACTTGGAAACAGGAAACAGTTCAGGAGGGGATGTATTTCGCTAGCATTTTTCTCCCTAACATGCACAAAAATTGCAATGAAATGCATTGATGGCTTGCTATGTTTGTAGAAACTTTCGGCTGCCACATTGCCTTTATAGACATAATTGTCCAATCACTTACTGGTTGCCAGTTATTTGTCAGTCTATCAAGCATTACCTTGAAAAACTTTTTTTTTTTTTGATGAAAAATCCAATTTCTGAACAATGCAAAAAAAAAGTGTTCCTTTAAAAACACTTTACATTTAAACCCATTATTTGAAGGAATGGCAGCCACTGGTTTTTAAGGTTTACAGTGAGAGTATCCATTCATTTATTCAACAGACTTCTGAAAACTGTTGCTGATGACATTACGAAGCTGACAACCTAAAAGGCAAACTATTATCGAATTTGCAGTCAGAAGTTTTAGTTACAATTGGTTTTGCATCCAATGTAACAAGATGCTTTCTGTTCTGAAAAAGTATTATCTCAGTGCACTGCTGCATTTCTGTTATTGTCACAAACAGGTAGTGCAGGGGGAATTCTGGATAGGATTACATCTGCTAGTAAGGCCTGCACCGTTCCCTGTAGAAATGTGTCTTGTCTCAAAATAAAGAGACAGGAAGGAGTTTTTCACATGCACCTTAATTAAGCCTTGTTATCAGTCAGGCAGGCTATACTACCTGGAAAGTAGGAGCTGATTTGCAACTCATGATACAGTTCAACAGAAATCAAATACCCATTCGGATGAGTTGATACACACATTCACTGTAGTGGAAAGACCTCTCTCCTCTGGCTTACTAAGGATGTGACTTACATATGTTCAGGAATCAGCTTTTTATATCTACTTGCTGTGCAATACAGGCAAGCACAGCTATGAAAAGCACTGTAAAACTTTATTTCTGATTACATTGTCTCCCCTATAGTCTTAGGCAGTACAGAATTGATCTGAGGGGCAGATCAGGCAGAGGTGCCTGGATAAGCAGTTGGAAGAGGAGATGTGTGCAACTTCTGCTGTGGTTCTGATCTCTATCATACCTTTTTGACCCCATGTAAGAAGACACAGATTTGTTAATGATGGAAATTTCCTAAGAAACATTAATGTTGAAAAGAGTAGGGAATTATTGCTTTCTCATTTCTGGCTGCTCCAAACTGGTATATCAGAACAGATATCACTGGTGTGTGTCAAGGGTTACTCCAGCTGACCTACCACTGCCATCTTTCAACCTGCACCTTGATTATTCAGGAGACAAATAAAATCAACTTCCAGCCCGCAAGAAAAGATGATATATATGATGAAATTGGAACAATTGGATTATGAGGTAAAACTGCACACAGATTTGAGACTTGGGCATTCTTTAGGAGGCTTGTGCAGTCAAGTCAGTAATCTGTGTTAACATCTCATCTCTGAAATGTTGACCCTGGCTTGAATCAGTGCTTCTAGAAAAAGGATTCACTCTTCCTTAGTTTCAATCTGATTATTTGGCTTAGAAAATAACTGCTTTAAACAGGAAGCTTTATACTTGTCTGGGCAAATTTTGTTCCAATTTTTATTTTGGCCACAACTCAAAGATAACAGCTGTACACTTGTGGGTTCACTGAACTTTACGTGCTTGTTGGCTGCATCACCAACTAGAGGGAATAACCAATAATTAGAACATTTCGGGTCATCTTGAGAAGAAGAGAGTTTTCCCGTGTTTGGAAAGGTCATGTGACCCCTTTTTCAGATGTTCCCAAATGTGGAACTGTCAGCCATAGAGTACAGAGCTCCATAAACAAATAAAAACAGTCATTGCTGTTCAGAGATCAAAAGAAAACAACACAAGGATGTACATCTAATGATGAATATTGGGGACAGACCTTTATCTACATATAACAATTTTAACTCTGTAAATTCATAGCAGGCTTAAGAAATATCAGAACTCAGTCAGATATTCTTTGCACATAAGCAGCTGTGGTCATAATGATTTTCAGAACAGCACTGAAAGCCTTGGTTTCTTTGTCTTTTTTTTTTTTTTTTAATTTTCAATTTTTAATTTTTAATTTTTTATTTTTTATTTTTTTAATTGAATCAATGCTGGTTTACATAAATATATGTTTCTGTTTTCCAATTGTTCCTGCAACAGCATTTATGTCTATCCATTGGCAAGAAAAACAACAATAAATGTAGTAGGATAAAAGCAGAAAGAAGACTAAAATAGACATGACTCAGATTAAATGGCTTTAGGCATGTGCAAATTTTTTATTTCTGTTAGAAGTGTAAATATTTTTGGCACTTTTAAATTATCTTAAAGAAAAAATAAAACCCACCCATTTTCTGAAAAACTAGCTGACAAAAACTGTGCTTTTCTTATTACTAACAGCACAGATCCCTCCTAAAATGGAAAAGGATGAAAATAGTTTTTGCATCACATCTTTTAGTCCCCAGTTATCCTAAATCTGTCTGTAGAACTTCTATCTAGTAGTTCCTGAGTTTGTGCTGTAGATGGGTAATTTATTTGACAATATTGGAGACTTTTTACATATTAGACAGCATGTATTTGAAGGATTGAATGAGAGGAGAATTCTTGCAAGGGCACTTTTTTATCATTACAGAATATGCCCTGAGAGCTGTTGGTTACAGCTGGTGTACCACTGGAGAAATTGCTTGAAGATCACTTGATACAACCAAAGGATGGTACCAGTGAGAAGGTGATACCTTCTACCCTGCTATGGGTATGTACTGTGGGGTCAAATGCCAGAGTGAGGATGTGCAAAATGCAGAGGGCTGTGTGTTCCTTATGCTTTGTGATATTTCCCAGTGCACCTGACATTGATGCTAAGACCATGAAATATGGGGATCCTCATGCATTCATATTTGTGTGTTCTCCTAAAATAGGAGAGTTCTTATTCCATGTGATTAAGCCCAGCAATTGAAACTTCAAGTGTTGCTCTGATTTTTTCAGCCTTCTCTTCTGTTTCACAGTTTCATGTTTTGGGTTCTTACTCACGCTCGGGTCTGTAAACACAGCCAATGTTATTGTAGTCCAAGGAAAGTTTTCATTCCTGTTCTTAGAGATATGGACAGCTGATGGACAGTTGTCTTGACCAATGGGATGGGGAGAGGTGTCAACCTTCTCCCCCAGTCCCTGACCTTTGTAGATATACTATATAATGGAGTCAGACTTTTAAATGAAGTTAGTTTTCAGTTCATACCTTCTGATCAAAGTGTGAGTGTGTGTTTGTGTGTGTGTGACAAACTGCATCACTTCAAGACCTGAAATTCCAGATGAATGTCTAGCCCACCAGGTTACTAAACATTTGAGGTAATTGAGGGGGTTTCTAGTATCTCTTATTGGAGCTGGTACTTACTATACATATAAATACATATCCTTGAGAACAAGTACCTGATCTTTCATCTCCTCTACCCAAAAGCTGTGCTGAAACTAATCTCTTTTATTCTCTCTCAATGAATTTTTAGTACAAAGTAGAACCTCTGAAAAGAAAGATACATCCAGAGTAGTCGAAATGTGTGATGATAAGGCCACTCATCTAACAATGAAAAGTTTGCAGACTAAATTCTTCTGAATCCCATAGAAGAACACCTTCATACTGATCTCTCACCTCATTCTTAAAACTTCAGGCTACCAGCTGTTTTTGTAGCTAAAAGGCTTCCCTGTTTTGATCATAAATTCCACCATTTTGGAAACAAAACTGTGAATACCTGCAATTTAAGAATTATTACCTACAAAAATCTCTCTCCATCAAATAAAATTTCCCATTGGAAAAAACCTAGGCAGTTCAATTTATGCAACTATAACCTCACTGCTTCATATTTTAAACAGACTACCACTGTGCAGACAAATCATACATGTTACACATAAGTGCAGAGTTAAGTTCATTGTTTACAAGATGCTACTAAAATGCACTGCTCAGGTTATTGGATATTCATTCTGTGTTATTCCAAAAATGCCTTCTGTATTTCTTTGTGAAACTGCCATTGAGTATATCCTTGTGGATAATTGGACAATTGCACTAGTCTCAAAAGACTGAGTGCATGAAGAACACCAGAATGCCATAAAATACATAGAATTGTGATAATAATTGCCCCAAAGTCACATCCCCAACCTGTGTTTGTGACAGTTAACTCTCAGATTAACACTGGCAAGACACTGTCCATGTCTTGATGAGTTTTTGAGTCCCAAGTCCTTAACAGTGAAGAACTGACTTGGTAGTCTACGGAAGACTTGAGTAATACAATTCCTCTTAATGCCTCTCAGGTGAGCTTTCATCTTCTCTGCTGGTTTCTTTTTCAACCAATTGAAAGTGAATAACTATTCACTAAGACTCCAGGGGAAGAGAGGCAGGAGAATGGACCTGGATAGGAATAGGCAAAATAACAAATAAAAATACCTAAGGCAGCCAATTCCATTTAGAAGCATTAGCCTGCACAGTTCAGCTTTTAAACAGCAGTTCCTAGGTGCCTGCTTGTCTACAAATCCTTGATAAGAGGATGGGAAAATGAGTTTTTCAGAAGTCTGTCAGTCTTTCAATAATATTTATGCCTAAGACTACAGACCTTTTGAAAGCCCTCTTGAACAGCAAAGCAGAGGGACAGTTGTTCACTAACCTCTGCACAGACAAGAATGTGGAGAGCATGAGATTTATGGGAATTAATTTTATATCCTGAGACAAGTCTAAAAAGCTCAACCTACATAATTAAATTTGGTATTGAGGTTACTGAGGAAAAGACATGCAACAGGATGCCATCAGGATATATTGCCAATTTTTATCAGATCCTGGAGTCTGTGTCTCAGGAAAATTCTGTATTACTCATGCCAGCAGCCTCTTAGTAAAACAGGAGAAAGGTTCTTGCTGTACTGGAGGTGCAACAGTTCTGCTGAGATGCTACAAACCAGTACTGAAAATGCAACAGCTGGAAATACCAGGTTGGATGCAAGATGAACTTGAACTTGTTATACAGCAAATGAAAGTCACTTTTGATTCAGTCTAAATCAATGCTGTAAACCACTGATTATTACCTGAGCCAAGTGTGTAGTCATACACTGCCTTTCTTTGTCCAAACTGCATCCTTATACAGAAGATACATATGCTGATCAAAGAACTGTCATTAAAAACAGATAGCTCTTCCAGTTTCTGGAGACAGTGGGAAGGAAGGACTGTAAATGTAACTCCACATTTATCAAGGGAACAACATTATTCCCCTGTTCATCTCTTCTTCAGTTTAAATATTTGGTTGATTTCTTTTTTTTTAAGTATTGCCTCATTTCCCAGTAGTGTAATATCCATAGAACATTTGTGGAGCTTTAACATTTTGTTATAATTAAAGGGATTTATTTTGCTCACAAAATGTCGAGATGCGTCCATGACTCCTAAATGTGCTGAAAAGTAGAGCTAAAATATTGGCCTTACTGAAGTCAGCACTCAAAGTACCGTAAAGAGAAACACGCTTCTACCTAATGAGCAGGGAGCCATGCATCTTCTAAAAGGGCAAAGTACAGTATTACCAAAACAGAATATCATTCATCAGTGATTTATACTGTTTTATGATTTGTAAGTTATTATCTAGAACACAGTAAATTATTCTGGTCATTTGCAATCAAAAAAAAAAACAAAACCCTGCAGCTGGTTCAGACACAAGGTGTTAGGATAAAGACTGAAAAGTCAGTCTTTATCTTCTCTTCTTCCAGAGAAGTCTGGTTTTCTTTAGCACAACAAGACGAAAGCTGTGAGGCAATGTCACCTGTCTCTGAAAGTGCATTGCAAAAACGGGAAGGCAAGATTAGTTAAATTAAGGATGAGCCTGGCACAGAAACTAACTGTGTAAACACAATTTAGCTGTGAATTAGGGAAGGGCTTCTAACCTTTATAGAAATGATATTTTGAACAGCCATACAGTAGTTGTAAAGAGATCAAAATCCCAGTTTCTAATACGGAACTGGAGAAATTTATAAAATCATGTGTGTGGTTGCTTGAAAAGTAGAAGCCTCGATTTATGATGTAGGAGATTCCTTCCAAACCTATGTAAAACGTTTATCTCATGTTTTTTATGTTCTCAACGTAAAAATATGTTCCTGACGGACAAATTTTTTAGGGTTTTCTAGTGCATTTGTGCATATGTTTATTAATTCAGGAACTAGCACAGATTTAATAATCCTGTAAGTATCAAAATAGGTATAGCTGTTCTAAAACTAGTATTTTTAATGATGGGAGCCCGAGAAAGAATGCAAGATGTACAGTTTCTTTTGTGGATACTGAAAACCCTTCATGCTTTAGCCACTTAGTAATTGTTCTGTACAATACTAGTATCAGTCAGGTTCAAATCTAAGTATGTCCCATCTTATCATGCTTGGGTATATGCAATGAATTTTTAATGTGTTGTTTGCTTTTGACCAAATAAAGTTTAGTGTAAGGCTTTTCTCAGTCAAATGACAAACCTCTGCAAACCAGGAAAACTGCCTTCCACTGACATTACTAATGAAGGCTCACCAAAACTGTGGAAAATCTCCCCATACAATGCTCTGCCATACCATTGTTTGATCCTGGGGACTGAAATAGGATCCTGAGTCATGGGCAGAGTTGGGGGAGCCAACCGGGGTGGGCAGGGACAGGAAGGTCCCCAGGGCTCTGGCATTGTGTAATTTCCCATTCTTTTTCTGCCCATGAACATTTGAACGCAAGTGAATGAACAGGAAAAGAGAAAGCTATGCCTCAAATTCTTTTTGTGCACTGGTGTGAGTAATCAACACTGAGGAATTACTGGGGAAAGCCTTGTTTTCCTCTTGTTTGTGTACAGCAGCAGAGAATGCCAGTCTGATGTTGTGTTTGTCCCCCATGGTCTCCTATCTTCTAGTTCTACCTCTGCCCTTGGAGACATTTTTTTCCATGACTTTCATGGTCTAGACTGCTAGGACCTTCCTAACTACATAAAATCCTTATATTTTGATCAGCAGAAGAGCAGCGCTTGCTTAGCTTGAATGAGACAGGTATTCCCTCTTTGTTTCTTGGAGAAAAAAAAGAATCGCATAAGTGTCTCTTCTCCAGTTGTGAACCACCCCTTCTCCAAAATTTCAGACTGTTTTTATTTAAAAATGATTTTCAGAAACGTAATGAAAACTTACTTATATGCACCTCATTAGGAGCCTTTTTATGAGCACTCTTTTGTTTACCTGCTTCTCTTGCATTGTCATATTCCCTGTCCTGTCGTCAGATCAGGGCATTAGGCAGCAGATCATATTAATGGACTTTGACAGACCTCAGTAGCTGGCACCTCCTACAGTGACAGCCCTAGAGACAAACACAATGTTTAACATCTTTGTGTTTAATCACTAGAGCTCACATAATTCCTCCGCCTACTTGACATGAAACCACTTGCGTGATAAATAATATGCTTAGTTAAAGATTGAAAAGAAAAATATAAACTCCTTCCAGAGTAATTTTGGGAAATCCTTTCCCATATTCTATCCTATACATTTCACTTGGTCATCATGTAGGAATCCATTCACCCACAATTTTCTTGAACTTTGGCATTCTACATACATGGATTTAGAGAAGCAAGCCAAGGATTTCTGCATATTTTAAGTCAAATTTTGACAGTCCCATCCCACCTTGGTGCTGCGCAGCAGTGTAACAGGAGAAAAAGTAAACCTTTGTGAGATGCTTTATGCAGAAGGTTTTGAAATCAATTGTACAGCTGAAACTTTAGAATTCATTTCCATGTTTTGAGCAGCCTCTTTGGGGTTGAGCAGCCACTTTGTTGGCCACTGTCAAGAGTCTATCCCAACCAGTGGCTTCGGTAAGCACGTCAGTTAGAGGCACATTCCATTAACCTTCACACAGCAGAGGCACACAGGTCAGTTAATAAAGACTAGAGCAAGAAGATCTGTGAAATACTGAGCCTGATTACATGTCAACAAGGGAAAAAAAGAGTCTGTGGGCATTTAATTTCTGTAATGAAAAAAAGAAATTCCCACTCATTCAGGATATCACCTCAAAGTGTGACATTTACTTTTACATGGCTAAGTGTCCTTTGCTAGCAACACTGAGCATCTTCCCACTTTTAGTCAGCAGTAAAATATTGTCTTTTGAAAGAGATTAAAAACCTGCTATTAGAATTTCTGGTTTCCAGTTGTTTAAAATGCATTATTTAACACTAACACTCTCCTGAAAGTGAACTGTAGTAGCAAGAAAACCCCCCATATATCTAGAAATATATGATAGCTGGAAAAAGCTATTTATAAATTTGACACTTTTATGAAGCCATAGCCACCTATTTTGGCAATTATGATGTCCAGTGAAAAGAAATGCACTTCTTTTCATGTAAAAGAGAACAGAATTGAAGTCCCCCAGACTGAGGACTGCACAGTAAAAGAAATCATTGCAGCTGTTCAAGTAACATCACGATTCTTCAAAGATTTTATTAATAAATTTGTCACTGGCATAATGATTTTTCTCCTGCTCAAGTGAAAATTAGATTTCTGAGCAAGTTACAGCACTATCTAAAAAGAGACAGGGAAATATGCAAAGTTTCAGGGGTAAAACCCGAGCTGGCTGCAAATACAAACCTTCTGCAGATCATTAATAAAAGTGATAGTTGTTCATACATGATTGCCTTATTATAATAGTGACATTACAATTAATTGTTTCAGCACCTTTCAAATTGTACAAATTTTCTTTTGGTGTTTTTTATTGTGCCCTTTATATTTTCTTGTAAAAGAGAAAGACCTTGATCTGTTTAAAAAGAAAACAAGTAGGAAGTTTGCATGTCCTATTTTTTCGTGTAAGGTAGTAGATTTTCTCTTTCAGAAGAAATCATAAGGAATATAAATCATATTTTTACTCAACTAAGAGCAATCATGTATTTTTCAGGATCTGAACACATCTCAGATTTGAGCAGCCTCTTTGGGGTAGAGCCAAAGATTTGTGCATTTCCTTTATCAACTGTTTGATATCTGACTTCTGTAGGAAAATTGTAAGCTATGCAACATGCATTAGAGATGTATTGTTACAAAGCTGTACCTTCACACCTATAAAATACAATTTGGTGTTCCTTTTCAGCTAGGATTTGCAAATAGCTGGAAAATAAAAAAAAAATAATTAGGTGTAATAAAATTGTGAGAGTTAATTTGGCTTCCAGTTTCAGTCTAGTGCTTGCATGCACACATTTATGTGTTCAGGACACTAGCAACACAGACTGTTTTAAAGAGAATTATTTAAAGTGCCTTAAACACGGCTTTCTTCACACAGTTTCCCTTGGCAGACGGTACAAATAAATATTTGAATCATCAGTATGCAATATCAGCAGCCCATTTCAATATCCAGATATTTATACAATACCAAAGGTACATTTAGTATCGGTTTCAGTAAAAGCTGTGATTAAAGGCAGATGCAGATTTAAAATTTGGTCCAAATCCCTAGACAGCCAATATGCAACATGAAGAACACACTGATGGTAGCAGCATTATACAAATCTTGAAAAAGATGACTATATATCAATAACTGCTGTAGCTTAATAAATTATAGTTCACTCAATTACTCCACAAAATGTGAAAATGAGTGCAGCTAGTCCTCTTCTGCCATATTCCTCTTTCTCTTATTGCTCAGTGTAACTGAATCTCTTCCTCTTATGATGTTGTAGAAGGGATCAACTAGGTGAAGACTGTTCAGAGCAGTGGTTTCATAGAATCATAGTAGTAAGACTGTGCTTCAAGATGCAGCCTTTTTATCCATTTCAATTACATGCATGCATTGCATATTACAATGAAAAGCATTGCTAAAATAAGAAATATTGGATTGAGTTCCCTTGCCCACATCAGTAAATCACCAGTGATTATTTATTTTTGATCATATGATCACTAAGATTTTTCACTGAACCGCTGTTCCTTTCAACATAAAAGCTAGATAATGCTCAAAGATTGAGCAGATGCTAGTTTTTTTCCTTTATCCATAGAATCTGATGTGTGGCCCCAGGCCCTATTTGCTGCACACTATTCAAATGTCATTCTGAAGACTGAATTATTACTTTCTGCATGGGTATTCCCTATGGCATCTATTATTACTGTATCTGAATACTTCAGAAAGGAGCAGTTAGCCATCCTCCACTTTACCTCTGTGAGCTTTCTGTACTGCTGAGCCACTAGTGAACTCCTCAGCAGTGTTTAATGTCTTCATCAATGGCTTGGGCAATGGGGGCAGAAAGCATGTCAGCTTTTCAGCTGACACCAGACAAGGTAAAGCAGTTGATACTCTGGAGGACAAGACTGAGATACCTCCACAGCCTGAAGGAATGAGCAAGCAGGAACCTTGGCACACTTGGGAAAAGTGAATTAAAGTCCTTCTTATGGGATGGAATAAGCCCATGTACCCTGGGCCTGAGTGAACAGGAAGCAGCTCTGTGGAATAGCAGTGGAGGAGGAGGTGCAGTCTTTGTGAACAAGTAGAACACAAATCAGCAGGAAGGCTTCCTGGAAATGAAGGATAGCCACATACTAGGATGCATTAGCTAGAGGATGGCCAGCAAATTAAGGGAAGGTATTGTTTCCTTGTACTTCAGCCTTCCGAGATTTGAAGCATTTTGTCCAGCTTTGAGGTCCTTAGTATAAAACTGGAAAGGATCCATTCCAGAGTTACTGAGATGCCTCCCTAGGTCACCTAGTGACTGGGGTTGCAGAACACTTCATATACAGAAAGAGCCACAGGAAGATTTGTGTGCTTAGCCTGGAGAAGTGAATGTTAAGTATGAATCCAATTGCTGCCTTTAGTTTTTAAAAGGGCAGTTATAGAGAAGCAGAAGAGCACAGTAAAGGACAAGAGGCAATAGTCACAGTCTGCAGCAAAGGGAATTGTGGCTGGATAAGCTGGATAATATTCTTCAGTGTGAGGTCTGTCAAGCACTGCAAATGTGACTGGAAAAGCTGTTAGAAACAGTCTCTTGGCAGATTTTCACATCTGAATTGTTTTATAATTCTGTAATTTCCAAATAATTTTCCGTCACTACTGCATAGAAAGGAATGTCATAGAAAGGAATGTGCTTTAGGGAGACAAAATGGAAGAAACTTGTCTTTGCAGCCTTGTAATAAGACCAGTTCTCTGGAGGGGAAAACGTCTGATTTTACTTCTCATGAAGATTTCTCTACTATGATATTACTGGAAATTATATAAACCTCAATATCCTTGGGTAAAACTTGCAGAAAATGAATGTGGAGGACATACAAAAAAAAAAAAAAAAAGGTAAATTTCTGCATTAAATTTCCCTTATTTTAAGTAGTTTTGATTTAGGTAAGAGCTGCCAGCTCTTGCAAGGCAAGCAAGTTTTTGACAAATCCCCCCCCAAGTAATTTGTTTCTTTTTGTGTTACACATAATTTTTCACTAGTTGAATTTTATGCACATCAGTCTCAAAGTCATCTGTTCTATGAAGTTCACAAGTTGATAAAACATTTATTAGGATTATGCCAGAGATATTTTTATTAAGGTGTAATAGGTTAAAATTCACTAACCGGGCGGGAACACCAAAATATGTAGTGGTTATCACATTTGCCGAATTTTCATTTCAGTGGAATAGGATTAAAAGAAAAAGGCAAAACAGGTTCAACTTAAAAACAGAAACAGTTAGATTGATTAACATACTAAAGGGCAAACAAAAAAACAACAACCGTGAAACCTTTTTAAAGGCCACCCCCCTCCTCCCTAGCAACAATCTATGTTTCCACGAAACAATGCAAAGAGACAAAACAACAGAACTCTTAAGTCAGTAGCACTTATAAAAATAGTCTTTCATTCAGTCTTTTGAGAGAGACAAGTCCCTCCTGATTCTTCTGGTAACTTTCCACAAGAGACACAGTCTGTTTGTGGCTTCCAGTTCCCACAAATGCAGCCCGCCCGACACTGCATCTGTGAGGTTCCCAAATGTAGCCTTTCCCATGGCTGCATAAGGGTTGTGGGCTTAAACATGGGGTTTCACCTTTTAAAGATGCACAGCTTCACAATAAAGGACTTCTTATTCTTCACTGGTGAC